>VYXB01000169.1:0-40542 GCA_013397135.1 Pachyramphus minor
TGAAAAACACCTGAAGGACAACATAACCACTGGTCACAGCCAGCACAGCTTCATGTGAGGAAACTCCTGCTTATCAAACCTGATTTCCTTCTATGGCAAGGTAACCCTCGCAGCTGATCAAGGGAAGCCACTTGATTTAATCTTTTTTGTATTTCAGTAAAGCTTTCGATACTGTCTCTTACAGGATCCTTCTGGACAAAGTGTCCAGCACACAGCTGGATAAACACATCATGTGGTGGGTGAGCAATTGACTCATGGGTCAAGCACAGAGTGAATGGGGGAACTTCAGAGTGGTGACCTGTCACCAGTGGGTTTCTCCAGGGTTCCATCTTGGGCCCTGTGGTCTTCAACATCTTTGTAAATGACTTGGATGCAGGACTCGAGGGAATACTAAGTGGGCTTGCAGATGACCCAAAACTGGAAGGAGCTGTTGACTCCCTCGCAGGCAGGAGGCCCTGCAGAGAGACCTCAACAAATTAGAGGACTGGGCAATCACCAACCCTGTGAAGTTCAATGAAGGAAAGTGCTGCATTCTGCACCTGGAATGGGGTAACTCTGGATGTCCGTACAGACTGGGGAATGAGATGCAGTGCCAAGAAGAGGAACCTGGGGATCCTGGTCAACAGCAAGTTGAATGTGAGTCAGCAGTGCCCTGGCAGCCAGGAGGGCCAACCATGTCCTGGGGGGCATCAGGCAAAACATCGCCAGTTGGTCAAGGGAGATGATTGTCCCTCTCTGCTCTGCGCTGGGGTGGTCCCATCTTGAATATTGTGCGCAGTTTTGGGCACTGCAATGTAAGAAAGATATTGAGCTCTTAGAGAATGTCCAAAGGAGGACAATGAAGATGGTGAAGGGCTTTGAGGAGAAGCTGTGTGAGCAGCGGCTGATGTCACTTGGTCTGTTCAGCCTGGAGAAGAGGAGACTGAGGGGAGACCTCATTGCAGTTACAACTTCCGCCTGAGAGGAAGAGGAGGGCCAGGCACTGATCTCTTCTCTCTGTTGACCACTGACAGGATCTGAGGAAATGGCCTGAAGCTGTTTCAGGGGAGGTTTAGGTTGGGTATTAGAAAAAGCTTCTTCACCCGGAGGGTGAAAGGAACAGGCTCCCCAGGGAAATTGTCACAGCACCAAGCCTGTCTGAGTTCAGGAAGTGTTTGGATGTTACTCTCGGATACATGGTGTGGGGATGCCCTGTGCAGGGCTAAGGGTTGGACTCAATGATCCTTTTGGGTTCTTTCCAAAACAGCATTTTCTGTGATTCTGTGAAATTGGCCTGTTAAAACATTAGTGCACTATTGAATTACAAAACATTATATGAAAATAAGTAAACATAGCATTTTAAAATCTTCTTGTAAATGTGAAATGAGAACAGACTTTACCAAGTATCTTTGGTTTTTTTCAAGGTAGTCAGATATCTAATTTGGTTTTAAAATTTTTCAAAGTTGGATCAGTAAGTCCAAAGTCAGATTTTGGGAAAGTCACTGATTCTTTTTAAAATATGATTTAAATGATTTGATATGGTTCCATATGAATGGAAAGATTAAATTGTTAAGTAGTGCCTTGTGAACTAAAAGCTTTTATGAGGAAATCATAGAATCACAGAATGGTTTGGGTCGGAAGAGATCTGAAAACTCACCTAGTTCCAACACCCCTGCCATGAGCAGGGACATTTTCAACTAGATCAGGTTGCTCAGAGGAATATCCAATTTGACCTTGAATGTTTTCAGGGATGGAGCATCTACCGTCTCTCTGTTCTAGTGTTTTGCTATCCTCATCATAAACATTTTCTTCCTTATATCTACCCTCTTTCAGTTTAAAACCATTACCCTTGTCTTGTCGCAACAGGCCCTATTAAAAAGTCTGCCCCGTCTTTCTTTCAGGCCCCCTTTAAGTACTGAAAGTCTGCAATGAGATCTCCTCTGAAATTTAATGTATGGACATAAAAGTACACCAATGTAATCTTGACTGTTCATATTTGGGAGTAAGAAAGAGATTATCATTTTACTCAGTTCTAGAAGAATTATTCCCAGCTCATCTGACTTGCCTGTTCAGCTTGGGGCCCTCGAAGAGACTTCACTTCGACTTCGCTGGTATAGAGGAAGAGTTTGTGAGGGAAACTCAGTTCACACACATGAATTTCATTCCCTGTCAGGGAGATTTTGCTGAAATAACTGTTTCATTCTGCATACAAAGTTGTAACGTTCTTTCATTGCATTCAAAAGATAGAGATGTGGGCTCAAAAGCAGATTAATTATCCACTAACTACTGAATGGTACCTTGTGCGCAAAACAGAAGGCATTTACCTCAAACCCTGTTGATGCATCATGTAATAAATCTGCCAGTTATGGCTTTTTGTCTTATCTTTCCTTGCAGCATTCATAAAAGTGTTTCTTACTTGTAACAAATGGTCAGAGCACAGCTTTGAAATTTATCTGGAGATGAAGCCCTGCTGATTCCGTTAGAAGTGAAGAATTTTCATGAAGTGGAGACAAAGAGGGATTTATCGTTACAATTTTGATTATTTCATACAGTGCTTTCCTTTCCTTTTTGCTTGCAGGTGATGTGCCTTCAGGATTTTTTTGGCGATGATGACATTTTTATTGCATGTGGACCAGAAAAGTTCCGTTACCAGGATGACTTCTTGCTGGATGAAAGTGGTAAGAAGCTGTATTTTCCAAAATGTTTACAACCAGAGTAGAGGGCAGATTTCCGTAGCATACTAATTAAGCTAAAGCTGTATCACCTAAATTGATTTCCAAAACAGAATAAGTATTTTGGTTCTAAATATGGAAAATAAGACATCTGAAAGCAACAATAAAGCTGTCTACCTATGCAACATAAAACTTGACTTCAGCCTGAGTTTCAGATACCATAGGAAATATTATGTCTTTGGTGGAAAACTCCTTTTTTGTAAGATCTTTCCTAGTGTTTTGGCTTTATTTGCTCGTTGAATTTACTGTGTTTCTTTATCACAATCTGTCAGGCTCCCAGCACTTACAATTGAGAAACCTTACTGGAAAATTGGTTAGAGAAGTAGTAACTATTTCATAGTCATTATGTGCCTACTTGTTTAACTTCACCACTTCATTGTTGTTTTTGATGCAATTATATATACACAATTCAAGATGGTGCAATTGTATTTCTCTGACTAACCTGTGAAACTGGAGGGCTTGTTGGTTTACCTGGATCCAGACAAGTGCTCCATTACTTCCTAGTGAGGAGAAGAAGGCAGCAACTTGTGAAGAGCTGACATTGTGAGTTAAAGGATGACTCTGAAAAAAGAGGTATCTTCTGGTCAAGGGAATGACATTTTGTATCAGGCACAGACAGAAGTAAGAATATAATCTGCCTTCCTCAAGAGTACCTCATAATATGAAAATAAATAGCAAATAGTGTACCAGATCTGCTTGAAGTAATGAAATTGCTGTAGTTGCCTCCAAGGCAAAAACTATTAACTGTGGAAAAATAGCTTTATACATCTTTAGGATGGGAATTAGAAAGGTAAGGAAGACATTTGAGAAGCAGAGGAGTTTCCCAGCTGGCTATGTGGCCAGCATGGCAGTCCTTGCCTTTGATAAGAGGAGGGCCAGGTAGTTGTTTGCACAGTCTGGATTCACTTGTGTCTCTTATCTAAAAAAAAACGCTGGCAGCAGCCCAGTGTCTCCTCACAGTGAATCTTGGGGCAGTTTTTCCAGCACTGACTCATGAAGTGCTGACAATAGATTTGTCTAAATCCCTTTTTGAAGTACATAGCTGTTACGGTACGAATGTCGAGGTGGCCAACAGGAACAACAACAAGTGGTGCCGTGAAAACACACAAGAGAAAAAAGCCTTTATTCTCACATGGATAATGATATTAAATACAAAATCCCCAGCAGCTGTGTCCCTCAGTGGTTGGATATTTATTACTTAATGCACACTAACACATTACTCNCTGTTTTCTGGAGGTCTCGTGTCAAAGTACACACATAGCCTGTATATGCTTAGTCTTTATTTGTCTAACATATTAGCATCTTTTTGAGTAAGCACTAACTTTCTCTAAAACTTTGGTGCTTAAAACCATATTGTACTGAGCTTAAAAAAAAAAAAAAAAAAAAGGCTTAAAATCTGGGCTGAAAATACAACTTTAGCTATTTTTAGTAGTGTTTGCTTTTCTACTAGGTAAAGATTCAGTGAACATTGACTGTTTCTACTGCAGGAATGAAGAAAAGAGAGAAAATCAGATTCCAGTCTATGTCTCTAATTGCTTTGAGACGTGTACATCAACTTTGCTCTCTCTTTCTTGGGAGGTTTGGTATCAGAGAACTTGTTAGCTGATGTACCGACTGATATACATTTAGTCAGCCTCCTCTGAGGTTGGAGCAAGAGTTGGAGAATTAAAAAAAAAAATAAATAATTTTAACTTGTTTGCTTGGCAAATGACATTTGTGTGATTGTAGTGTGTCTGTGTGTTCCTTGTAATTAATCTAAGAACATTACAATAATTAGGAAGTGCTGTCCAACTCTTGTCTCTGCTTCCCTGAAAAGCAACTTGAAGCAATAGTGTGCTGGTCTGTCACTACATCCCTCCAGTATTTCCATTTCAGGCAGATGATAAGACTAACAGTTTAAGTGTTGCAGCTGGAGGAGCAAAGAACAGCAAAATTAAAAAGTGGAAAAGGAGAGAGAATTAATATATAAATAATCAGGGTTCTGGGCTTTTGGGAATTACTTCTTAGGGAGGAAGAATACCCTTCTTTGTGGTCCTGATACTAGAGGCAAGCAAGAGACAAAATTTCTGGGATTGGAAAACCTGTTCTGGGATTCATTTTGGCTAACTTTAGCTATCAAGAGAGTAGGTAGCCACAACTGAGCCATTCACAGTAGGTTTCCTTCCCAATAAATAAAACTTAGATCTATTGGCAAGATAGATGGTAGATGTTTGGTCAACTCAGTTGAAAGTATATATTTTGAACAGTTCATGTGAATTACTCCAGAAATGTTTGGTTTGCTTCTGTAAAGGTATCTATATGCCCTGATTTAGTTGTTCTTATCTACACTGTATGTCTCTAAAGTTGCTGAAAAAAACTTTTAGGATGAGATTAATTCCACCCTATCAGTCTGCATTATCTCTAGTCATCTTTCTTTATTTTGCTCCCGTGGCTCACTCTTGCCACTGGATAACACCTTCTAAATGGAGTCAGAAATTTAGAAAAGCCAGCCTAGAAGTCAGTGAATCAAACTCCCCATGTAAGTGTGGGATTACCATTCCCGATCTCATTCCTGACATGCTTGCCTAACAAACCCCTTTAATGCCTATGATGAGGAGAAATCTGTAGCCTCCAGGGATGTTCTGTGCCAGTGGTGAACCCTTCTCACTGTTTTTTGGCTATCTTAGCCCAGATTCCCTTGCTATAAATGAAAGCCATTACTACTTTTGTTATCTCCTGTGAACATGCGAAATAGATGATTCCTTTCTCTTTGAAAAGATCTTTGGGCTTCCAAGAGCCTCATCAGTTTTCTTTTCTTTGGTTGAACAATTAGTTCAGCTTTTCTTTGCTTTGACTTCAGGCTCAAACCTGTCCTTGAAGAAGGGTTTGTGTTCCTTCTTTATATCATCTCCCTTCTCTGTTTTATGTCTTTTAGGAAGAGGCATTGCATATCCCCTTGGCAATCAGTTAAAAAAAGTCAGTTAATTAGGGATCTATCAAAGAGAAAAAAACAAGCAGTCGTCACTATACATTGCAGTTTCTTCTCTGCCTTGATGTACAGGTGGTTTTCATATTAAAAATACTGTTCATTGCATGAAATGCAGAAACCATAGGCACTACCCCAATCGTAATCCCAACAATCATCTTCATATATGACCTGATCAATAGATATGATAACCACAGACACTTCCGTCAAGAAAACTTCAAATGGGACATGAAGATGCATGTGAGTGAGCATAAAATTAAGAAATAAATACTACTTGTTTGTCAAGCATCAGTAGTGATGCTATTTTTGTGGAAAGTTTATGTGGGCAGTGTAAGCACTTTAATGAAGGACACATTACATCAGCCACGTTGTATGAAGAAAAATTCCTTGCTATAGAGTATGGCAGTGGCTGCTTCAGGCATTGTTAGCTTGCAGTTTTGGAAACTTTCCCAAAAATCACGTTTTCTTTAACTGATGGTTGTTCAGTTTTAAAAGAGGTCAGAGGATGGTTTTCTATAGCCTTCAGCTGTGTCTTGGCAGAGATTAGGGTCTAAGGGCCATGCTCACAAAAATATTTGTAATCAGCTATTATTTAGGCACCTAAATAGGATTTGGCAATATAAATAACTCATGAGATTGGCCCTAAATGAGAACATTTCCTTGGCTTATACAAATATATCTTTCTTAGCACTCTAAAATAAGACAGCTTTTGAGGCTGGTAGTATCAGACTTGAATTTTTTAAAATTTAATTAATTTTAATGTTCACTTAATGTTGGCTGAGTGCTTTGGAATCTTAAGAGTTGCAGAAAGCTAAGTATGGCAGACTTCATCACATACGCATCATATATACAAAACTGCAGTCTCAGCTGGCCAAAGCCAGTGTCTCTGCCTCCAAGTAGAGTGTAACCAATATAGAATGTCTGGATGTGAGAACAACTGCAGATCGCTTGTCCAAAGCACATATTACTGTGATGGAAACAATGATGAGAATTACTCCATTTTAGGGGGAAATTAGGACTGGAATCTTTGAAACCTAATTTCACTTTGACTTTGCTGGCGTGTGTTAGTCCTCTGCTCAGCATCTCTGTGCCAGCAGTGTTAACTGCTTCATCTTGCCAGCAGCAGACAACTTGCCAGGAAAATCTGAGTCCTGTGGTGTCCACACACGTGCGCGTGTGCATGGAGGCATGCCAACGCATCTGATCCAATAACTGTGGTTAAGGTCAGGAGTATCATGTTTATCCCTGTTAATAACTGTCATGTTACCCTAACTTTCATTAATCTGTCCTTCCTGAAAGAGGGAGTAAGGGGAAATAAGTTATAGTCCTCGTCTACCCTGATTTATAGGACAGAGACTGATATGTTAAGCAGCTTTTGGCTGGACTTAGGAGTGCAGAGCATGCTGGCTGACTTACTCTGCCCTTGTCAAAAACTCGTGCTTTGGCAATTGGAAAGTAATGGTGGGTTCTGGGGACTTTGAGATATAACTTCGCTTTCAACAGAGGCATAAATATAAACTGTTCCACTGCTGTGTGATATTTTCAAATGTCAACAACTTCTTGGCCTTGGAGACAGGTATTCTGTGTATGAGGCAGAAACAAACTAAGGCAGGAGGGACCAGTCCTCTGGCTGTATGTACCATTTAGACTAATTGTTCAGAAAGGGTAGAAGAAAAGAAGTTGTTTTTCTGATGGATGTGCATTCAATGCCCCCTTTATTTTCCTAGTCCAGGACCTCCACCCTTTCATAGGACTGCAGACAACTGCAGAGTACTCTCAGCTCCCTCCCATTCAGCACATCACTACTTGTCCTCATTTCCTTCCTGACAACAATGACATTAACAGGGTCTCTCATTTATCCAGTAGTGTAACAGTTTCACAAATTTCCAAAAAACTGAGACCACCCATTTCCAGCTGTGCTGAAAGTACATCCCCTCCTCCCTTGGCCCATGTGCCCATCTCGGCTCAGGCTGTGTGGAAGTACTTGGCCATATGGCAGCGTGTGAGTGACTCACTTGTTTCTGTTGTGTTAAACTCTTAAAAGGCAAATGCTGATCTTCAGTAAATACTCAGAACAGGCTGTTAGTGTGATCATCAGGTGGCTGTTAATATAATATCATGTGGTGTTCATTAAATAAAATCTGTAGTAACACTTGAATCAAATGAGCTGTTCATATGAAAAATGCGTTCTCAGAACTTCAGGGTTTTTTCTGTGTAGGATTTCTCTTAATATATGCCTTTTTAATAGATGTTCTTGATTACATAAGCCCGCTTCTTTATCTGTTGTCTGCAAGCTATTTGCTTTGAATATTCTCTATTGTGTGTCTCATAGGTCTACTTATTTGAGACATTGCTTCTCACCTTTCTGCTCAAGCATCTCTAGCAGGAAAGTTTGATCACTTAAATCATAAATCTTTGCTTCCACCCAGCTGGCAGATTTATAGATATGAATAAAGACATTAGAGCTTTCAAGAAGATTACATATGTGCTTTCCAATCCAGATTTACACTGAAGTGCATCTTTCTTCATTCCCTTTCCCACCTCCTCACCATGCATGCATGTATATTTGCATAGTTATTGCTTTTCATCCACATTGCTTTGAAAAAGTTGCCTGTATGTATAACCAGAAAACATCATGATCACTTACAATTTATAAAACAGTCTCTCATTGAATCTAGCCATATAGTAAGACTGCAATTAATGCTTATTCATTCTGCTCATTGAACCAAATGTTCTTCAATATGTTTTCTGCAATGTTTGCTTTCTCTGATGTTTGTTAAAAATAGCATGAATGACACACCATCCAAAAAATTAGAACTGGTGGAAATTCCCATTTCATTTGCGTAAGGAGGTTTGAGTGTGCATATTCCTTCAGCCCATTTCCACGGTAAGGCTCATTTGCCATATAAAAGTGCTAAAAATTTTACATTCAAAATATCAAGGATTTCCTCAATAACATTTGCATAATAATTAAATTGCATTTATATTGGGAATTTATAATATAAAACTTCAGCTTCTCTCAAATGAAAAAAAATGTTATTAAACATCATCAATACTATTATCTTAATCCACAAGGGATTTTAATCATAGCTGGTAATTATAAAATTATTACATAATAATTATTACATAAATAATTACATGAATTATTAAATTATTAGTTATTAAATAGTAAATAACAGAGTAAACAGATTGTGTTTATTGGTTTTGTACAGCTTGATATTTTTACTCTTTCATTTTATTTTTGTGTTGTAACTTCTTGAACTGAATCTTGCTAGGGAAACATTTAGATTGATCAGGTTGTCCAGGAGGAGATATTTCTTGCAAACCTTTTAAGCTATTTTCCCAAACTATGAAGATCTCAGTTGTATATTCAGATGCAGAAAGTGCAATTCCAATGTTTCTGACCAGTTTTATAAACAAACTTTTAATTCTGGGAAAGAAACACAGAAATTTGATAAACATAACAGGCGGGATCTTGGGACTGAAACTCTTAGTTTGGCTGTCTTATATCTCTTTTTTTTTTGGAAGTTGATTTATTATACAGCCTTTGAGCCTATTTCACATCTGTATAATACTCCATTCTAGATCACAGATTAGTTTTGAGCTTGTATGTTCAGTCTTATCCTCAGAAAATGGTAGCTTCCAAAATAGCTGCTTCCTTTAAGTTAATTTTAGGAGAGACTTTGCATTTTACTTTTCCAGTTCCAGTGATGATGGAAGTAGCAGATAGTGGCTGTTTATTATAACCTCCTCCACCAAGTTGTTAAGTAGTTTGGTGACAAGTGTAGAGTAGTTTAACATCTGAGATGTTTAGAAATCACCTTTTCCATATGTTTATCTATACTTTTCTTGTCTTGTTAATTAGCTGGTAGAATGGAGCATAGAGTGTTAGTAATCTTGACAAGTAGGCTTTTGCTTTTCACAGTTTGTAGATCATTTCCAATGCTGGAAACTGTTAGGAACGGATCAAGTTCTGAAATTATGTTCTATTGCAGGAGATCTTTTGAGTGAACAACATATCCCATTTTCTCCAGTTTGTATGAGACAGCTTGGAGATGGGTAGTTCTTACAGCATCAGTGCTTCGTTATTCAGTTTGAGAACCTGAACAAACTGTGCTATCTGCTAAACAGTATTAGGATGTGCCCTGGAAACCTGCCTGTTTGTTGGGTAGTGTGTCGTATCAGAGATTTTATATTGAGATTAGACTCTCCTCATCAGCAATAAAATTGGACTGACTTGTTAAATTGACCATTGCAATTTTCTGCTTTCCATTCTAGATAGAAGCCCTATACCTGGAGTTTTGTCATGTCTTGAGTAAGTGAACACTTTTTTAGTACCAGAGCTGTCCACGGATTCTCTTATACTTGCAAAATATTTTGAAAAGAGAAAAATTATTCAAAATCCAGAGTTAATTAGCTTTTAGAAAATAAAAATGTTCCGAAGGCATATGAAGAAAATATATTTAACCTTAATACTCATTAAAAGACTTTTTTTTTTTAAGTCTTATCAAACGCAAACTTTAGTACAGCAGCTGAGAGAGAATCAGACACAACCTGGATAATATTTCAAAGTTATAAAATCAGAAAGTGGATTACATCAGTGATAGGTATTCATGTTTATATACTCATACATGTTCAGTGAGATTCTGTGTATATAGACACAAATATATCAGATATAAAGGCCAGTAGAAGACTTCTGTATAATGGCCATGTCATTCTGCACTGCAAAATTGATGGTTCACTACATACGCTTGAATAGTGGTTCAGTGCTCTTATTTTCAAAATGCAACCTATAGAAATTTCCCATTGAAAATCTCAATAGTCTTACCTGACAGTTCAGGTTGCTTCTGTGAACAGTCACCTTTGAATAAACTTATTTTCATAGCATAGCTCCCTGCAGGAGAACTGGATGCTAATCACATGCATACAGTAATATAAGGCTGAGTAATCTTTAGGAAGTCTCATGTTGCCATGGAATTGAATACCCGTAGGTGGTAGGTCATGGAGCTCTGATTTGGATTCTTTTATTCTTCAGTCAGAGCTTTTAAAATTTTGTTCCAGAGGAATTGTAACACTTTTTTTTTTTCTTTTTGTTTTGGAAGAAAATTTTCTAGGGACTTAAAATTTATTGAAGCAAGAAGGAGGCTAACATGAGATTTCATTCCTTCAACTGAGAAATCTGGGTCAAGGAAGTTTTTGGAAGATTGCTAATTATTCCTTATAGGAATATAGAATAAGGAATAAGAATAGGAGTGGTTAGAAGACAAACAAGTTTAAATTGCTTAGTGTTTCCTGTTACTCTGGAGTAGAAAAGATAATTTTTTTCACAGATACTTAGAACTGTTAAGATTGTCTAACAAAAAAAGGAAGACAACTTAGAGTTGTAAGGCAGTTTCTGATGAGGACATTCAGGAAGAAAAAAATCCTGGAAAGGAACAAATTTGATGAAGCTTTATACAAATGATTTATGTCTTCACATGTTCTTTCTGTTCTTCAGGCACATAATGACATCTACAGAATAAGTGACTTCAGAAAATAGAATAGACTTATTTTTGCATAGCAGTTGCTCAACTGCATGTCTGTAAGATAGGCTATATTGTTTTCTGCTTAGAAAAATGTAAATTAGGAAACCACGGGAAATACACAACAGGAAGCAGAACTTTGGGATCTAATAAATTGCTTGCGATTGTCATTATAAATAGAATTTTTAAATTCACACTTAAGCATTTAATTATAAGGACAAACCTACATAAATAAGATAGGATTGATTTTTTTTCAAATCACTTTGGGGAGGACCTCTCCCCTGAGATTTCGATGGGAGTCTACTGAGATCATAGCTCAGACTAGATGCAGACAGATAGCCATGTACTTTTTACCAGTGGGAGAAATACTAAAATATTATGAGATGCGTTAAAATTCCTAGATGTATATTGCAGACAAAATGCTACTAATAATAATTGGGAATGTTTATTGATTTAGACTTAGTGCTGTTAATAATAATGATATTACAAAAAAAGCTGTATTATAAAGAACATTAGATGTTGTAATCATATATTGATTTAATTCATATTGATTAAAAGATTAAAGAAAACCAAAGCAGTCCAATAATTAAGGTTTTTTTTTATATTAAGGTAGAGCAATTTCAAAATTTGAGATAATTAGTCAGTGAAGTTAATTAGACTTAAGAGTTTGGGGACTTGAACACTGGAGGAGATCTGGAGTTTCAACCAAAAAGCAAGCCAAAAGCTGTCTTAGGTTTGCATCTGTTCAAAATATATTGGTAAGGGTCCAAAGTCATCTGCCAGAAAAGGGAAAGCCTAGAAAGAATTGATTAGTAAAGGTGTCTATACCAAAACCTAGGCATGGAAGTATTCACAGTCACACACAAGATTATGCTGATTTTGATTAAAGGTTTTAGCCAGATGTGGAGATTAAAAAACAAACAAACAAACAAAAACAAACAAAAAACCATAACAAACAAAACACCACAAACTGAAGTTGTGATACAGTGTAGTAATGACAGATCTACTATTTCAATTTTTTGACCTCTATATTCAGCACAAATTGAAATATATCGTGAAGGAAAAGCCCCCTGTCTCATCAGAATCCTTGGAGAAATGAAAGTTACATTCGGTCAGTTGCAAAACTCATTATGTACAAGTAAGACCTGTCACAGCTGAGGAAAAAACAAGTTTGTATATGCTATTAAGATAGTAAAAGGATTCAATGCTCTGCACCTTCCTGTAAAGCAAAAACCCTGATATTAGTAAAGCTTGTCTGTCATTTTTTATTGATCTGATTTTCCCTGTTGAATAAAAAGTCTCCTTGAGTTTTCAGAGAGAATGTCAGCCTATGAATAAACTCAGATGTAAACTTCAAAACACTCCTCTGACCAATCTCAGAAATATGCTATGATATACAGAATGAAAGATGGTTTCATGGGCTGTTTCCAACCTAACATACATATTCAATCTGCAATTATTTAAACTTTCTCAGAAAAAGAAATGTCGCTAGGCCTTTACACACCTCAGTAGGTGTTGTGGTATTAGCAGATGTTTTCAGTAAAGCCACATTTTCCAGATATCCCATTGTTAGTCTATTGCAAGGATGAATCAGCCTGTTTACTTTAGTTTTATCTAAATAATTATAGTAAAATTTAATTGCCTGAACCAGATAGCATTCAAGGAGAACCCATTAATATTAGAGGCACAAGCTGCCTAGGGATTATTGAATTAGAGACAGTCCTGGAGTCCTTGGCATTTTTTAACTGGGAAGGCTAATTTCTGGGTTTTCTGTTGATAGGCAGAGCAATGTTGCGGTAAGTCCAGAGGTGCCACTGTGGAGGTTGAAGAAGCAAAAATGTGGGTGGGCTGGCAATTGTATGTGCCTTTAGATGGCAGCTGGGTTTTGTTGCCCACATTGCAGCACAGTTCATGGTGTGGGGCATGTGTGTCCAGGTGTGAATATTGATTTAAAATCAGCATATAAAAGTGTTTTGCTTTAGTAAGAGTGCTGTATTTAATTGTTTGGTGCATGTGTGATTTTGTCTGTAAAAATTAACTGTTGAGGAGCTCTGTATTGTACTAAGTTCAAATCTCCAGTTTTGCCTTTTTTTCCCTGTATAATTTGTAGATTTCTTAGGCTCTAGTTGGTTTGATATTTCTCTTATGTTGCAGCTCAGTATTTTTTCTTGTGTGTGTGAAAATTTGATAAAAAACATTCTAAATCATTAGTATTTGACACTGAAGGCATTTTTTTTTTCGGGATGGGGGGGAGGGGAAAGGAGAGACTGTCAATACCGGGTGGTTTTATTTCTTCTGACATCAGTTTATAGTTTTGTTCTTTAAAAATTGCTGCCTGCTAACTTTCAATACTCCTATTACAGGCAGATTTGAGGCACTAACTAGACAGAAATTAGTCTGTAATATTTTGAATTCCTACCTTAATGTTAAATAACTTTATTTGCTGCAAGACAGCCAGCATGTGCCTCTTTAACTTTCTTTAAAACCAAACCTACTCCGGCAGACACTAACACAACAGCTTGTGTTCAAGTTGAACAAAGATATGGCTTTTATAACTCCTTCTCTATTTTCTTCCTCAAAGTTTTGAATTTTTCATCTCCTTTTCCTACTAGTTACAACCAATCTACACCTACTTACGTGTCCCTGCCAACCAAAACCAAATGCATACTGGTTATACAGGTTAGAATTTGGAGTAATTGCATTATTTAGGAGAGTGTGTGATTGGCGGTTGGTGAATTGGTCTGGAGTTGGATACAGCTTTTCATAGGAAGTCAGAAGCATGGTGTAAAAAGAGCCTACAGTGACCCTCTCAACCCCCTGATGTCATAATTACATTGGTTTAGATGGATGGATGGATTATGTTTGGTAAAGGACAAGATAAGAGGAAAACCTGCCAGGAATGCGAAAACACTAGTGTGGGAAATTTCAAGAAGTGCTTATGTTCTTATAATTCATATTTCAAATTATTGGTTTGAAAACAACTCATATATTTTTTGTTGCTGTCCCAGAACACTGACATACTGTGGACTTTTTTTACTTTATCATTAGAGCATATAAGGACACACCTCTTCCAAGCTCTGAAATGTGTGTCAACAGACCAGCTTTCTATGATGTATAACAGTACCTATATCTGTGTTTTCACATTAACTCTTCATATAGTCTTTATATATTTGAATGAATCTCACATTTTGATAAATTTTCAAGAAATAACAGAATAGAATAGTTCAGTAGGAAGGATTGAACATTCCTGCTTTCCTGAGAGACCAACCTTATGAAAAAATATTTTCTACTTATATGGCAAGTTTGGAAAAAAAATCATATAATTGTGGATATAATTTGATAAAGAATGTCCATGACAAATATGGTCATGTTAGCATGTTGGCTATGACAGAGATTTCAGATGAGTAGTTTCTCTCTTCAACAGATAATAGGGGAAACTTCTAAATACATTTACCTTATAAGCACATAATGGATGCTTTCTGAATGAGATTAGAACATAATTCTCCCTTAAATGACCCTGAAGTCCCTTAAGAGAACCTGCCATTGTTCTGAACAGTTCCTAATGTTATCTGCACTTCCACAAATATTCCTAACTTTGGTGGCCAGTTTCCACCATGTTTTCCAGAACTGTCTTTTCCTGTCCTCCCACACACATATGAATAGACTTCCTGGACTCACCCAAAAGACTTCTGTCTCACATCTTTCTTCAGTAATACTACTTACCTTTCTTCTGGTAAACCCAGTGGTGCAGTTAGGTGGATGGGCAATGGAAAATAATTGGTGCTTACCATGAGGGGAAATTTTCTTTCTCTTCCTTTTTAAATAACCTACATGAATATTTCTCAAAAGTATTGAAAGCTGCTTCCATGTCTTTATCTCCCCTCTAGGAAATACTTCATGATGCTACAGCGAGTTCATGGCATACTTTTTAATGACAAAGATACTTTAAAATACCATTATTCAGCACTCTGTACAAATTCAGGCAAACAGCAGCATTTAAATTAGACACTGGCTTCTTGATGTCTGTGTTTTTAATTTCTGGCTGACATGAAATTTTGGAATCCTAGAATCATAGCATCGTAGAATAGTTCAGGTTGGAAAGGACTTTTAAAGGTCATCCAGTCCAACACCCTCCCACCAATGATCAGGGACATCTTCAACTAGATCAGGTTGCTCAGAGCCCAGTACAACCTAAAATGGAAGGTTTCCAGGGGTGGAGGATCTACCATCTCTCTGGGTAACATGTTCCAGTGTTTCCCCATCCTCATCGTAAAAAACTTCTTCCTTGTATGTAGTCTAAATCTATCTTTCTTTAAAGTCGTTACTCTTGTCCGTATTTCTAGATGGTTCTGTCTAGCCATCCTAATACATCCTTACTGACAAATTCTTCATGACAAAGACTGTACATTTTTGTGGGTGTGGTTAGCACCTCTTATATATGGGAACAACTTCAGTAAACCAGTAAACACCTGGATTTTGAAGTTATTCTTGGGTATAGTGTGATGAAATCTGACACAGCAACTGTGCATACATTGAGAACAAGAGCAGCCAGAGACAAAAAAGACCCTCAGCCCAAAACATGATTTTTAACAGTTTGAGTTCATTCTTCCTACTGCAGCATACACTTGCTGTGCATTTATCATTAGAAGTAGCATTGCTGTCAGGCATCCCACTTGGAAAGTGTTTAGATGCCATATATTGTGTGTATTAGAACTGCCTAACTAGGCAGAATTTGTGGCTGCCATCATTGCTAGTCTGGTTGAAGCTGGCCTCATTTTTTTTAAAGTTGCCTGTGATCTGCAAACCCAGTAATGAAGAAGAAAAAGTGAAATTAAATGACACAGTATTATGTATCTCCTGGGTATTTCAAAGCCACAAAGCCACAGAGCACTAATTAAAATCTCAGACTTAAATATCTGTTCCTTTGGGGTGTAAAACAATGCATAGGTTAGCTAGAAACCATAACTTTACAGATAAACAGGGGCAAAACAAAAACGTAATTGTCTGGGGCCAGTTAAATTATGTGTTAGAAGAATTTTGTTTAAGTAGATGTTGGTTTATACATCTTAAAACTCTTGCTTATTTTTCCAGTACTTGCATATGTTATCTGTGCTGTTAGATACTTCAGCTGCAAGATGCCAAAAGATTATCAAATGTGGTGCAGCAGTTACTCGTGTGATTTAGGCACAGTGTTGAAGCTGTGCCACCTTAGAATATAATCCCTTGCCCGAGAACAGTGGTCTCATCTTTCCTGGCTCACCTTGTCACAGGACCGGGGATAATACATATTGTTTAGAAATATTGGTAAGAAGCCATTGGAGTTTCATGCTCAAGAAATTTCATGCTCAAGAAATTTCATGCTAAAAATTTTTAGCCTGTGTTCTCTTAAGTTTCTCCAAAGGAATCAATTAGTTCACATGTTTTTCTTTACCCTCATGTTGTAAGCAACTGAGTGGTAATGCGTGGTTTGTGATAGAGGAAGGCAGAAATAGAAATGATGTGTGGAAATAGCTAAAATTGGACTATTGTAAGAGTAGATAGAGTGTAAGGAAAGAACTAAAAATACCTTCTGGATAGACATATGCGTGTATGTGTACACAAATAAAACAAAACTTTAATCACCAGTATACAGATTCCATTGTTTAGGACTTTTATTCCTTTAATGATCTATTGATTTGCATTTGCCTTATCAGAAGGTCTTTTGCAGTTAGGTTTTGTTTTGCTTTTTTAAGATTGGAAGTAATTTATTTCTTTAACGTTTAGTATTTGGTAAAATTGTACTATTTTTAAACCTCTCTTCATATGAAAAAATTCAAGTAAAATGTTTCAACTTAAAAAAAAAAAAAAAAGGAAAGAACCTCTCCAAATCCAAAACACTATGCAGTGGTACTGTGCATATATTAAATAAATCAGATCCACAAATGTTTAAGAATTCAGACTGTGTTTTAATTCATCATTCTTTGGCTCCCCCACTGCTTCAGCATGGCTCTTTCCTCCTTCCTGTGCCGTCCCTTACAGGACGACACCGAGAGTACAAAACAGTGAATCTCTAGGTCTCCTTTCCCTGCTGGAACAACCATAGACTCAGACTATCAGAAAGGGAAATTGGAGAGGAAGTCCTGTTTCTCACTTGATTGCTCAAAGTGAGAGATGCTCGGTGGTAGCTGTACAGCATGGCACACCCAACCATGAGGGCAGTGGGCAGAAGCTATACAGGAGGTGGATCCTCCATGATACAGGCAGAATCTTCAGAAAGTATCTCTGTAAGGTTTGAAAACTTCTAAAAAAGGCTTTCAATCACATGAAAACACTTCTAGAGGTTTGTATTTTTGCCATACCTTTGTTTTTCTGCATAGCTGTATAAATCAAAATAAAACTGAACCTGATCATTGAGAAGTTTTATGGAATCAGTTGGTTTGGGGGAAGTTCTGGTGCTGCTTCCTCTGGTTTCTTTAACCTGACAAATAAACTTTCCCCTAACCTACTCTAACTTTTTGGGAATAAGTTGAGGACTTAAAAGTTGGGTAAGTCAGTCTGAGAACAGACAATAAACATGGAAGATTTCAATCCATAGTTAAAGTGTTCATGAAGATTTATAAGCAACTGGTAAACAACATTTTATAATGGGAGGTATCAAGCAGCTTCAACTGTAACATTGAACTGAATGTTCAGTTGAAGTGAATTGTGGTATTCCACTTAATATAATCTCAATAATGTGTTTTACAGTAGAAAAGAGGGCTCATGATGTGGTGTAGGCAACATTATACACGTGAGCTGTGAAGAAACAAAGTTCTTGCCACCAGATATCTTACCTTTTAAATGTGGCAATATGCTAAATATGAGTCACAGAAGAGAATAATTTGGTGTTTCTTTGTACATCTCTTGACATGCACTCCAGTAGAAGTACAAAATTTTAAAATTGCTGGTTTATTTTAAAAAATTATCTTAAATAGTGGTACTAATTACCACAGCAAGAAAAGCATTGCATGTTTTACATTGGGATATCAGTAAAACATGGTGTCTGGATAATTATGCAAATGTGCCATCTAGGACTTATCCTGCAATCATTAGCCTGAGGGTTTAAATCCTCATGAAAGTCAGGTGCTTGCAGACATTTGAACATAAAAATCATCAAAGCAAAATTTTTTTAAAAAATCCAACACAATAGAATTTATTGAACATCTTTTATGTCAAAGAATTCTATGAAAATGTTCAAAAGTTTTTAATGTGTTGCCAAGACCTAGAAGGATGAGCTGGCTTTTGTAAAAATAAAGAAAATAAATACTTGTATTGTTAAAATATTTTTGAACTTTTTTGGAGGGGGGGAAAATTTTAGATACCTTGAAATTTTTTCAAGAAAAGGTCATTTTAAAAGCAAGATACATTGAGCTAAAAGCCTCTGAAAGATATAGAAATGAGAAGATAGAGCTGTGCAGCTCATGTTATTAAATTTAAGACCTGAAATAGAAGGCAATCCTGGCAATTTGGTTTTAAGGCACTAGACATCTTTGGACTGTAAAAATAAGTTACATCTGGCCCTCTCCTGAAGTTCTGTCTTTAGTACCCTTTCTCCTCATAATACCAATGTATATGTTGCAACGACATGCCCTTTGAAACAACAAAAATTAGCTCAGTGGTGAAGAGATAGTGTTTTCTAGAACCATATGACTGCTACTTGTATCTTCAGTAAATACCTGTGGCAACCCAAAAGAATCAAAATAACACAAAAAGTAATCAAAATTGCTATAACAACAAGAATGGTACTAGAAAACAAGATGTTTGCACTCATCTTAACTTGGAAATGTAAAAGGCTAGTCTTACACTGTGAGTCCTCCTTATCCAGGACACCACTGTTCTTACAGATGGCACTGGTGGGCTTCCTCTCATTTAATCTTCTCAGATTCTCTATTTATAGTCATTTACTTGCTATCCAACTTCAGCCCCAGTGTTGCTTGTGTTATTTCCAGCCCATCAAATGTGATTTCTTGGGGGTTCCTAGTTGTCCATTCCTGGCTGGTGCACCAAGCCTTTGCTGCATCCTTCTTTCCTTTCACCCTTTTCAGATTTAGGGTGGTTGATCGTGCTTTCCAGAGTAACTTCTTCACCATTAGGTCCTGCATTTTCCACTTCCAGTTTCGCTTCGTACTCTCTTATTGCTTCAGCGTATTGTCTCAAAACCAAACAAACCCTCACCTAGTCCTAGGGAAGAGGGGAGGGAGGTGAGAGAGAGCCTCAAGATGTAGTAAGATGCTGATAGACAATATTTTTGTTTCTGGCTGAGTTAAGGATATTCTTCAAAACTGTTACTGAGTGAAAGCTTCTGTGTCCTGGTATTTTCTTGGGAATGCAGTTTCTTAGATCATTTAATTTTAAAATATTAGTGATCTTTGAAACAAAAATATCCTTGTTCCTTTCTTTTACTGACAAAAACTAATTTGTTACAAATGTGAAAATGGAATTATAGGAATATGTGTTTATAGTAATGGGAGAAACTATTGTATCAAAGCCTTTCAATGTTTTCTTTTTTTTCTTCTTATAACTCAAATTGTATTGGGCCTTTGTTATCTTCTGTGCTTTGACTTTGGTGGCGTAATATGTTTGGAGTGACCACCAGGACCTCCTACTTATGCTGGTGATACAGCTTGTGGTACAAGCAAACTCACTGTCAAAAGACGCAGAAACTTGATTTCAAGCTTGGAATGTTTGAGGAGAGAGGTATTTAGATACACTACCCCTTAAATAAGACATTTCCAAATTTCATTTTTCTTGTCCTGTCCAGAGTAAAAAAAGGAAGTCAGAACAACATAATTAAAAACAAACCTAAAATTTCATTGCAGAAATATGGAAAATTTATTTAGGAAAAGATGGGAACAATAGGAAGTCTTGTTAGAAAGTTTGTGAATGGTCAAATACAATCCAAGAGAAACATCATCAGCTAATATATATATTGTCATAATTCCTTCATGGTAATTCAATTAAAGTCAAGATATACAAGCTGAGAATGTGCACCGAAGTGTGCATATTAAACATCAGCTGTTTTTAAAACAAAGTCTAAAAATATTTGGAGAGTGAAAGTGAAATAAACTGTGAAAAGTCTGCTTTCTGTTTTTTCATCTTTTAAGACATTTAGCCCTGTAGATCATATATGTAAAGTGGAAAATATCTCAAAGCCATTTAATTATGGAAATCATAAAAGCTAGGATATGAGATATGGTATTAAAAGAAGGCTGGCTATCTGCTAAACCGATTCTGTCAGTTTCTTTTGGTTACTCAATATGATGTACAGGTACAAAGTTACAGAAATTTGAAAGAAATGAGTGGGACAGTTTTGTAAAAGAAGATGGAAAAAAATTTGGTAGGAGTGGATTACTTCTTGGTTTTCTTTTATAGCATGCTTTGAGAATAAATTTTCTTTACTGATGCATATGCTAAAAGAATCCTTTGCTGCAGTTTCTCTGCATTGCTTCCTAGAATTTGAGGACAAAATACATAGCTCTGTTTTTCATACTGGTGTACTTGAACAACAGTGCAAAATTACCAGGTTTTTGATCAGGTGAACTTGCAGAAAAAATTGCCCAGCTTAGGGAAGCTCAAGCTTCACCGGGATGAGCGCAAGGGTTCTCATTACTGTGTGCAACATGGCTCATCTTCAGGTCATACAGCTGACAGTTTTTGAGGTCAGTCTTACAGTGTGAGTCTAGGTCCTGTATCTGACAGCAGCTTAAACCAACTGGTTTAGTATTCTTTCCATGTAAGACGAAAAAGGAGAAAACAGATAAGAGTGTCCCTTATCTCCTTTGTTGCTTAGTAGATTGTAGAATAAATCCAGATAAGTGAAGCATAAGGCTTTTGCTTTATGTAGGTGTTCTCCACTTCTATAGTACCAATACAGTAAAATCACCACATATTTTCCCACCCCCTACGTACATAAAGAAAAAATAGCTTATGCTCAAGATGTGGAGATTAGCAGCACACTGCTGTGCTCAAATTCTATTGCTTCCATAGAGATTCATTTTCCATTTCAGATTGCTAGGGGAGCCATAAAATATTTAGATAGCTACATTTCTAGAAGTCTTTTGTTGGAGTACAATTGTGTCCAGATATAGAAGATCTGCAGTTACCTTTGGGGACTGGATCTATGCAGATTAAAAAAAAAAGGAATCAAAACCATAAACCAATGCCTACATCTAAAATTAATGCTGTAGAACTTTCCATATTATTTAAGTTAACCTTCACATTACAATGAAATTAATTGCTCATTTGCCATAGTAATAAAAAGCATTGCCTTTATTAAACCTAGGGTGCATGTAGACTTCTATTGATATAAAAAGCTTCCTCACCAAGCTGAACTGGAAAAACAGTGCACATCTCTTGTATAACTTTTCTGGGTTTTATTATCTACTTTATTCTTTCTGTGGTGTAGTTTAGCAAAAGAAAATGTAGCATCCACCCTCTTGAAATACATTGACATGGAGAAAGTTGTACAGAGATAGACAAAGATAACACACCAGATCAAATTCTTTATAGTCTCCTTTGAACCACAGTTCATCCACAAAAGCCTTGACTTTTCCCTCAAGGAGAAGAGATGCAGAGGATCCCGATGTTGCCGTGTCAGTTTGCAGCTATGTACTTCACCAGGACTCTGGTGTTTGTGGTAGAACTTCACACATCTGAGTGATATATGTACATTTCTATTCTGAAAAACCACAGTTCTCCATTTGACTCCTTGACTTTCTCCTGTCCTGGCTCCTATGCAGTAACCTCCTGTCTTAAGAGAAGTCTAACATTTCCTGTGAATTTTCTTCAAACAAAGAGACCATTATTTAATCCAGTTCACCCAGATGTTCTAGTTGGACTCTGGGCTGGGGTGGGGAGTGAAGAGGAAGTGAGAATCACAAACAGTAAAACTTTCATAAATGGCTGTTCCTTTGTTATGCCTTTTGAAAATGGAGTATATGCCTGCTGTGTTCTGTAAACACATGCATTGCATTAGTACAAGCCAACGCATTTCATTCAAACACATCTAAATATTAGAGGGAAACCAGCAAGGAGTTATGGTTGCAGGGAAACTTTATGGGCAAGAAGAAAGAGTTCTGTCTAGTTCAGTGAGTAATAACTTGATTGGTAGACTTTTATAGGGTAATATTCAGTGAGCAAACAAATGTAAGTCATCTAATTAGGAAATGGAGGGAAAAAAGTAACAAGAATAGATAAGGAGGAACTGAAGTAGACGTTTACAGCAGCAGCTATAAAAGTGTCTGTTGAATTGCTCTTCATAATGAAGAATGGGAAACACAGCACCTGATTCACACAAGGTTTCTCTCAAGTAACAGAATGAAATACTTGTGCCAGTGTAAAACTGGGAATTATGTACTTGTGTATGTTTGGCATGCTTTGTGTGAAAGTTCTGAGTGGATGTTTGTAATAGTTTGTCAATAGTGGACATATAACCCTTTCTCATAAAATTACTGTGTTATCTTTACCCACCATGAATTCAAATAAAAGGTATCAGTTAGTGTATGTGTGTATGCTACCAAATTAATAATAATTTGCAGGATGATAGGGATTGTTTCAGCTACCTAATTCAATATGGGAAGTCAGTGAGATCATAAATCATGGAACAAATTATCTTTTATCTTAGAAGAGAGTGAAAACAGTGCTGTGAGATCTATGTGAATGAACATATGCTTTTGCACCTAGCTGTTCTAAAAGCAAATTAGTAAAACAGTTTTCAATACAGATGCATTTGAGATCACACAGATCACACAGATTTCAATACAGATGATTTTCAGATCAATAGTTAAAATGGCATTTATAACTTTAGGGGTCCTTCTTGGTTTTTTGTCATTATGTTACTCATTAAATAAAGAGATTATAACCTTTTAAATTCCTTTTTTAAAAATTCTTAATTATTTGCTGGTTTGATAGACTTTAAAGTTCGTGTATGCAAGCAATTTCAGTAGCTTGAAAAGTAATCGCACATCAGCTCAGCTGTAGAAATTGTGCATTTGCACAAAATTAAATCTTCTTCTATTGTAGGCTCAGCTAAGCTGTGTTGCATTAACTCATTTTTTTGCCATGCATATATGCAGATAATTGCTCTGACTCAGCTGACACTCAGCAACTGGGTAAGCTTCAGTAACCTGATCATCTGCTTGATCCTCTCTTTTTTTTTTAAATTACTGTTTTAAAAGCGACTTAACAAAATTTCTCATTTCTTTTGCTTTCTAAAAATCCTATTTCTATTATGGTTAGGTATGGATCTGTTTTTTTGGTGTGGGTGGATCAGCCAGGTTCTGCACATTAATTTGGGCCCACAAAGTAAGAGGGGTTACAAGGATGTGTGTCCACAGCTGCAGCTCATACTGCTGTGTAAAGAGAAGTCAAAACTCCTTCTCAGTTAGAGACACGGGGAGCAAGAGCACTCATCGACCAGCTCAGCACAGACAAGCACTTTGGAGCCATGAAACAATCTCCTGCCCACATGGGAGTCTGCAGGAAAGGGTGGGAGGTTGATGGCTTTTTGGATCTGGCCCCATTTCATCTTAATCTGCTCTGGCTCCTGATCTTTTCAAAGTCTCCCCATTGTGTGTGTGATTTCTGCTAAACATGCAGAGAAATTTTTAAGATCAAGACCATATGATGTAGCAAGATTAATCTACCCTTTGGCCTTCACCTCTCCCTCCCACTGGGGGAGAGGTTTGGTTCTGCTAATTTGTCATGTTACTTTTTTTTTTCTCCTGCCATCATTTTTTTTTCTCCTCATGGTTCACCTAAATTGGGGATTTTGGCCCAAACACTTTCAGCCTATAATGAAGATAAATAGAATTCTTCATGTCCACTACGTGAATTTTAAAGACATCTTTGTTTATTTCACCCAGTTTTAATATGGAGAATTTGTAACTCATTTGTAGAATATAAGTGGTTTTTCACTTTTATTATATATTGTGGCTGAGTGAATCCTTGTAGGTCTGTGAAGCAGATGTGTTAGTACAGCCAGTAGAACAGCTTCATTCCTTCCCTTGTCTTCTGCAATGCAGTCAAATTTCAAATTGTTATGATATGCAGTAATTAAATATGAATAAATAAAATATCACCAGATAATGAAGCTGCAGTCCCCTCTGTCATATTAAATCATTGATGAGGTGCCTGTGAGTAGGAACTCTGGCTGATGATGTCTTCTGCCTCTAAGTCTCTGATTAGTTTTCGGAGCATTTGTGTAAATTTTTCTATTATCTTTGCCTCAATAGCCAGAAAAAATCTTTTGCCTTAATAAAATGTATGTGGGTCATTATATCCTCCTGCCTCATCAGTCCATTCCTTTCATGTCTTCTGACATCTAAATAACTACTGGAAGTGGACCAATTTTGCAGATAACCACTATGTATTTCAACTGTGTTACCTTGTTACATATCAGTATGTAATTTGCTTGTTAGAATAGAGTGAGGCTTTTGGGAATATTTGCAGAATACCTCCATTACCTGTTTCTGTTTTTAAAGTCATATTTACCCCATAAAAATTTCAGTGAAGGAATGGAAGAAATATGAACAAAATAAAAAACATTATTTCCAGCAGAGTAGGACCTGTATTATCTAAAATACCTGGATTAACATCTGGGCTGCTTTGGAACAGGCAAAATAAAACAAAGTATGTATTCAGTATTCATGCTGTTCTGAAAATGCCTTCTGTCCCTATAATGGCTTTTGACCTATCTAAAACATTACTTCTGCATCTATATCTATTACTTTTGTATCTATAAATATCTCAGATTTACAATACTTAATTTCAGACTCTACTGTTTGCATTGTATTCCTCTAACCTGTGAGAGTGACATAGATGATTTGGCTTCTAAGTGGCAAGAAAACTGTTATTTGGCTTCATCAGATGTGAATATTAGGAGAAGGAGCTCCTCTTTGGCCAGTAAGACAATTTGTGCATCAGGTTGGCTGCTTTAAAAGATGCTGCTTGATTGAAACAGTGAGGCAACTGGGATCCAGGTTTTGGATTCAGCTGCTCCAGTTGGTCACTTAAATTGTGTAGCTCAGTCCATAAAGCTTTCCTTGCTCCTGGCTTTAGTCTGTGATTGCTGTGGAAACACCATTGCCCAGTTGAAATCTACAGCGTCATGGGTTGAGACTGAACAATCAAAGTACTTGAAGGTTTGAGTCATCATATTCTCTTGTGTTTTATCATTGCATTTGCACTCGTGTATCTTTATAATACTTGTATATTTTCCCCAATATTGCCTTAAGTTGCTTTTTCTTAAAACGGTGTCTCTAGTGCTTTGCTTTTATATGATTGATGAACTGCACATTGTGTCACAAAGATCACATGGAATATAATAATTAGGAAATAAATCTGACAGGGACTGATTATTTTTCTTCCATACCACCACAGAATTCCTGTATTACTGGAGATACCCAAGTGAGATTTAAATAAACTCTCACACAGTCAAGCAGTTTGTTGCAGCTGCACAGAACTTAGCATATGCTAATTTACCTTTCCTAGCTCCTCTTAGGGTAGCTTGCTTGCTACCATTACTCAAGTTAACTCTAGGATGGTACTTACAGATTTCTACACTGCAGTCACAAAGTAAACATGTCTCATTAAAAAATTCCCATTTGTTCATTTCAGCATAGGAAAACATGCCTGATCTACACAACAGAGTTTTGGCATCCAGAATTACCTTTTATCTCTGCAGGTTTGCATGCAGGCACTTGTAAACGTGGAGTAAGCAAACAAAGCCCAGCTTGTGGCACCTAAGTAGAACCACATGCTGCAAACCTCAGCCAGCAACGCAGCTGCCAGCAAAGCCTTGGTGTGCACACATCCCAGGAGCAATGTCAGCAGCTGTGAGCCCAACAACATTTCTGGCAGTGATGTTTTCCAGTTTTGGCCTGGCCACACTTTATATCTCTTGCCCATCTGTTTGTTTTGCATTGTGTTACATCATCTCAATCGCAATAGTTAAATTATAAAATCATCGGGGGTTCATATAGAGAGGGAAGCTGCCTTGTGCAGGTTGCCTTAGAGAGAGCTTTCTATTCATAGAAGTTGGTGTCAGAGAAAGTGCAGAGGCTTTTTTGTGGGAGGAACAGACATATGGGAGGCTGGGACTGACACAAAACTGTGGGGAGGTTAGAAGCAAATTGGAAAGTTAAGGCAAGGATATTTTGTCTTCAATATTTCTACATTTTGGTTACAAAGTGGATTTATAATGTTGTTGAAGAGATTCTTGGATTTCAGATACTGGAAGAATGGAAGTTAGGAATTACAGGGACAATATTTTTTCATTGGCATAATTGTCTGTTTCAGTATTTGTGACTTTGAACAGCATTGTTATCTGTATGCTTAAGTTTGTGAGAAAAAGTCACATTCAGAATATCTAGAGGAAGATAGGAGTATGTCATACGAATAAACCTGTTTCTTAAGTTAATTTATGGGTTCAACTGTGTTTTGATTTTTTGGTATTTGGGGTTTTTTAATTTTTTTTTTGTAAAAAAAGTATGCTTGAATGCTTTTCACAGGAAATTAAGTGTCTTTTTGAGATTAGAAACAGAAAATTAAGTTAATAAGCATTGGATTTGCATCAGGATTTTAGTGTTAACTCTTACTTATCTGTTCTGAAATAGCTTCAGTCTTGCATCCTTTCCAAGACTAGGAATACTCTTAAGTATGGAATAATCTCAAACTTCTAAATGAATGTTCTAGACAAGTAAGACTTAAAATAAAAAAACATATCTGAGAAAATTCTGGCTGATTCACAAAGAATAATAGGCAGAATTTGTTAAATTAGTTATTTTTCCATCTTTCATAGTTGCTGCACAGCTTCAACTCAAAAAAAATCCAGTGTTTTTCTACTCATATGACAACCTTCTTTAAACACATAGTGGGCCATCTTTATTTAAAAAATTAGTAATAGACGTGGTTCCACATTTGAATGTCTTTGAAATTAATGGAGGAGATAGAGGGCTAGAGTATTTCTTGTACACCACCTTACAGTGCAAAAAATTACATATGTCAAAGAACGAAAAAAATGAGGCACCTCTATGAAATGTCTACTGCGTTGTTAGGCTTAGCATACTTTATCAGTCACAGTGGCTTTCATTTCATGGAAGAATGTCAACTTGGACTAGATTTGTCTAAAAATTTGTGCAACTCAGTAGTGAAATAAGTTTACATGAAATATTTTAAAAACAATGATCCACTTAAATGTTAGGTACTATCACAAATTATACATGTAATTTTATAAGGTAGAGTGTAAAGCATTGCTTTCAACAATGGAATGTGTATAAATATAATCTTTCAATGCAAAGTTAGCATTCCTGCTGTCCCCCCTGCCTACATATTGCTGGCTGATTATCATTTAAGCATTAGATGCATATTAATGCTTCAAATGTTTACAGTCCAGAGTGCTTCAGAAGGTGGTGTAGGTTAACATGTTTTTGATTGGTTGGCTTTTATTCTCTCTCTCCTTTTTTTTTTCCGTGACTTCTTTTCTTGAACTTCATAGAATGTGTGAGCATTTCTGTTTTCATCTTGGTTTTTCATCTGGACCTGCCTATATATGGGCTTAAGAATGAAAGGTGTGTTTTGAGCACAGATCGAGTTTTGGAAGATATAGGTAGAACTATGCCTCTTCATCAACTCTAGCATTACAAAATCACTTTAGATATGTCAAATGAGAGTAAGAAAGGATGTAATCCATGAAGTCTTATCTCGGTACAAAGTTTTGTCATATAGTTGGTTTTGAGGAAATGCACATACATCATAGTGGTATGAAAGAATATTAGCCAAGGTTCTGAATTGTCTCTGAAGGAGAAAGTCTGCATATTTTTGGAGATATCAGTTCTGCTAATGCTCTACTGAGAAAAATTCTCAAAGTTAATCAGTCTGACTTTTGAAGACAAATAAAATTTATATCTCCGTAGTCAGCCCCCTCAGGAAATTGTAATGATTTTAATTCACCCATTAAGCAAGCACTTCTCCTTCGCTAAAATACTCTTTGACTTTCACTCACTTTTACATTAGTGTGCCTCTCTTCCTTTACATATCTTTCAGCTAAATCCAGGCTGAAGTACTGACAGTGAAAAAACTTTTGAGTACCTTCTGTGAGTCATACTAGGAAGACTAAATCAAAGGAATCATAGAAGGAATCTGAGGTCCCAAGGGAGGACCTATACCTAAACTGACTTTAAAGGTTTCTGGCTAACCTGTGTGTCTGAAGTTGTAGTTAGTAGAATTCAACAAGTCCTCCATGTGATGTGTTTCACTACTTCCTTATCCTTGCAGTTAAAAACATGTTTCCTCAAGTCTAAATTAACCTACCTTTTGGAAACTTAAGGTCACTCTTCTTTGTCCTATTTGTGATACAACTAATAATAAGAATTTAGTTTTTCTTTATTTTGGCCATCTATTAAGTGTTGAAGGCTGCTGTTTTGTCTCATCACGTCTTTTCTGAACTAAAGATCCCATTTATATTAGTTATCCTTCACTGCTCATGTTTCCCCAAGTTGTGATATTTCTTGGTATTCTCTCAATCCTCTGATGGTGAAATCCTCTTGTTTCTAAATGTGAAACACAAAAGTGGATTTGTTGTGCTAGCTAACGCTGCAGTAGCCCTGGGGAGAAAAAAATAATTCGGATGTTCTCCACAGAGTGTATCTGTTCAGCAGGATGATGATTCCTTTTGCTGTATTAGTTTGCTTCAGATTCAGCGTCTGACCCACTGCAAAACTTATGTCCCTCTTTGCAGAACTACTGTTTAGAATTCATGCATCTGACTCATGTAGTGAGATGGCTTCATCACTTATTCTATTGTTGATTCTTTCCTGGTTCTAGTATTTTGGACTTGCTGAGCCTTACCTGGTTTTTCTGACGACTTCCTCAGTTTTCAGGGTACTTCTGAATACCATTTAGGTTGTTCTACAATGCTTACAGCTTTACTATGGTAGTGTCATCTCCAGATTTAAAATGCATACCAATCTTATTAATACAAATGAATATTGACTAGTACCAGGCTCAGAAATAAAACTCTGGTGAGCTCCTCCACTCATTCTCTCCTATTCTGACAGTAAACCCTTTGGTCACTGCCCTAATTTGCTTTTCCCATACCCATATTAAAATACACATAAGTATTACATATATAAAATATACCCATATTAAAAGCAATTTCTATACACGGTATCTCCTTATATATAATTATATATGATATACAGATATTAATGTATAATCTCTACTGTCCCCATCTGTTATCCTATTATAGGAAGACTACTTTGACACAGTTTCTTCTTGGCAAAACTATTTAGACTATTACATATAATTTTAATATCTTTTAAGCTTCAAATAGTTGGTTTCCTTTATTGCTTTCTATTGTCACAAAAACAAAGAAGGGTTGAGTTTGGCAGTGATCTCTGGAGGTCATCTGGTGCTGGGTGCATGGATCATGTCTAGATGGCTTTTGAATAGCTCCAAGGCTGAAGACTCCACCACCTCTCAGGGCAACTTGCACCAGTGTTCAGTTCCTTCATAGTTAAAAAAGTGTTTTCAGAGGCAACATCCCATGTTTCAGTTTGTGCCCGTTGCTTCTTGTCTTGCCATAAATCAAAAGGAAAGGAGCCTGACTCTGTCTTCTTTATACCATTCCTTTGAATAATTTTTTCAATAATCTCAAATTGGGCTGTCTTTTTTACAACTCCCAGTTTTCTGTTTTGTCCCAGTTTTGAAGATAGGCATTTGCTTTGACTTTGTCTCTTGGATCTTTACTTTTCCTTCACAATTCTCAAAAACCAGTGTCTGGTAGCTCAGAAATTGTCTTAGATGTATCCCTAAATATTCTTCACATCTTGCTAATTTGAAAATGTTATCTAAGAACTCTCTATAACCTGTTCTCTTCTTAATGTGTCTTGTCTTCTAATCCTGCTGTTACTAACATTGTGTTGTCTGACTGATTGCAGTTAGTCCTTTTAATGACCATTTAAAAAAAAATACAACAATTGGCTTTTCATATTCATCTGGTTTTTTAATGCATAGTTTGTATTTGTATATTGCTTACTTTGTGCAAGACTCCTTGCTAATCTAAGAGCCATGGGAATTTGGTTTGTGCTCAACTGTTTTGACTATAATCTTTATTCCAGCATAGTGTATTTCATTTCTTTGAAGAAAAAAAAAAAGGCTTTTAAAACTTAACACTGCACAGTAAAGTAGTTAGATTGATAACTGCATTATAAATAGGCAGATTTTTATTGAAAGAAAAATCAAAGCAGAAATAAGTAGGGCAGTTTAGTTACATATTTTCTTGCTCACCACAAATCAGTTACACAAAAAAAATCTGTAACTTCAAGAAACCTTGTTAAACTGTGTTAAAAGTTAACTGTTTTGAATGGATGTTTCTCAGTAATACCTTTAGGCTGATGCTTTCCATATGAGGATGTTGTTCTGCAAACGAGGATTTACATTTCTAACTGTGGAAAGGTCTTGGACTTGTAAACTTTCAAAAGAGTAATTTGAACTAGAAAACAGTTGAAAACAAGTTATAGTTTTAAGACAGCAAGTAATAATCCCAGAACCCCAGAATTTGTTGGACTGCAACATTGACACTTCTGTTAGGCTGGAATTAAAAAAATACGTGAGGGGAATGCCTGTGTACTGGATGCTTACAATGATGTTAATATTTACCATATGAATTGGATAGGTGACCTGTTTATTCTCAAAGTAAAGAACAGGATTGGTTTTAATAGGTAATATGACAAATATTACCTCTTGATGATGAACAGGAAAGCAAGCCATTGATGTTGATGAACAAAATAGTTCGTCATATTAATAGTTAACTAATTAACTAATAGTTAATAACTAAAAACTAATAAATAATAACTAATAAATAACTAATAGTTAACAAATTAACTAATTAATTTGTGCCATCCTTTCATTTCATCTCTAATTGCATGAATAAAACAATGCCAAGAAAAATGCCATTCAAACTGTGCAGATAAAGTAAGGCTCTTCAGTGACGAATTTTCCCCCTAGTTTCATCAGGGATATTTGAGAAATACCTGTTGTTAGACTACATGCACAGTGAACTTCTGTCACAGAAAGAAAACAAAAGCCATAAGCAAAGGCAGGACACATTTCTTTGTTTCATGAAGAATAATGCTGAGGCCATAAATAAAAGTAGTACAATTGTTTGAAGTTGTAATCATTTGTGCTATCTTAGACATTTACAGTTAAAAGTAATAATATTAGTCACTCATTCCTAACTTACAGGTTCCTAAGAAAGGTCACAGAAATGAACAGATTCCATTGATTGCAGAAGGACCATGGAGTGAATAGTTCATATGTATGAATCATATTTTTAGGTCTCTAGTACTAGAGAGGTTCTGTCCTCCCAGCATTGTCTTTAAGACAGGAACATGTTTGAAGAAAAAAGTAGGAAATACTTGAAGCAACATTTTGATTATACATACAGTCCACTTACCTCTTCTGGTAAATACTTAGACTTCAGTGAATTTAGAAACGTTTGCAGAATGTTTCTCTAATGTATAACCTTCAATGCAGATTTGAAGGTTAGACATTAGAGCAGAATGAGATATTAGTGATAATGTGCGAATTCACAAATACTTTCCTTATTTCTAACATAACAAGGCATTTTTTGAGTAATATGTACATCTGGAAGCATTCTTAGGTTGGGTGAAGTTATTTGTGTTGCTAAGACCTTTCAATATTCTCTATTTTATTAATTTGTTATAAGTCATAGATGAATTTAATTGTTTGTATTTTATTGTGTATAGGTTTTGTCTTGTTAGTGAATAGTTAGTCTAGTTTCAGAATTGAAGATTGATTTTTCAAATGAAAGAAAATCCAACAGTTTCTATATTTTTATACCCCAATGAAAGTGTATTTCTTGGCAGAAAAAAAATGGAGATTTGCTACTACAGATATTTGGCACACAGTAGAAATAGACAGTGTTCCTAATCTTTGTCACGAGTGGAGGACCTGTTAATGGTAAGAAATCAAATCAGAAGATGAGATGTCTCAAAACCCCACGCACTTAGAATGACAGAGAGCTTAGTGCATGGGATAAAAACTTTAGGGTTTTGCATTCTATACGTACATCACTGTCCACTGCACCAGGAACATACTGAAGGAAGACATGCAGAACAAAATTGAAGTAGGCACAACCATGACGATAGAAGATTTGAAATTACTTAAACCTCTGTGAAACGCTCTATATCCCTTTCATTTGTGGCAACTGCATGATAGTTACCCTTTTGAACATGTTGTAATTACAAGTCATAGCTGCCACTGATTGGTAGGGTAGGGTGAATTGCAGTGTGTATCAATGCCACTAGACAGGATGGTACCAGTTTCCTTTTGCTGAAGAGAGTGAAACTTGGTTCTGCAAACAGAAGATTACTGGTATTAATTGAAGGCATGAATGCAGCTGAAAAGTAAAATCTTATTAGCTGCATTAAGAATTAGCAACATGGAACAAATTACTCTTAAAATTAAGAACGAAAATTGGTACTGCATTTGGGGTAATGATCTGCTGATTGGCCTGAGGACACTGCTAGTGACGCTAATGTCTTTAAGCAATGGTAAAAGGTACCAGACTAAGGCTTACAGTAAAGTGGCTTACTAACAACCACAGACATCCTTGATCCTCTCTTCTTGCTTATCTGTAGGATACAGCTGTTGCTGAAACCAAGTTAAATGTTCTTGTCTTAGAGAAACAGATTGTCAGGCATACCGAAAATATAACATCTATTTCCTACACATAGACCTCAAAGAAAAGCAACACACAGCAGAGAGTGATATTTTTGTCCAGAAAGAACTCATGAAGACCATACAGTCGACTTCTGAGTAGCTGACAAGTAAGCCTTTTTGATCTCCCAGTAAATAACTTCTCACAGTCTTCATTAGAAACACATTAAATTTGTTCCTTTTATGGTACATTTATTGCAGGTTAGTTACTCTCTTCTACTTTCTTGCCATTGTAAAATCTAATGAGCATAGAAGCTAATGTAACATTTTGAAAATGAAACATCAAGGAACTGGAGACAGCAGGTGTTATGATTCTGTGTGTTAGAATCCTTTAATTACCTCATGCTTACATGTTACATTTGGCAAAAACCTACATTTGGCAACAGGAAGAGTCAAGAGCTCAGAAGTACAGTTGGGGTTCCTCCTAGTTGTGTCAGTGCCTACTGCTCATTGATGCCCCTGTGCAATCTCAGTAACTTTATTTACCTTATTTTGTCCCTACTGTGTCTCAGTTATGTCAAAATTGTAGCCTTGGGATATTTCCTTTTTTTTTCTTATTTCTTTTTCTTTTTTTTTTTTTTCCTCAGCCTTATTGTTAATGTCAAATAAATGCCTCAGACCTCTGTGGTAATATTCCATACTATAAAGGGACTGCAGTGGTGCATTGTTAGCCTCCCTGTTAGTCTGTACTTCTCTCTCCCACTTTGTAGCTCTGTCTGTAGTTATACAGTAGAACATCTTACTGAGAGATGTTTTTAGCTAGAAAAACTTTCTTATTTATCCTGTATTCTGAATTGAAAAACAATAAAACCTGTGATCAGACTGTAAAGTCGATCTTTTTTTGCCTCGCATTACCATGGGTGTCATCATTTTGTTCCTTTAATCTTAGTCAGTCAATGGTGAGAGGAAGGACTGGGGTTTTGTGAAATATTTCTTTCCTTATTGGACATAAAATGGAAACACTTGGTGTTTCTTCTTGGCTGAGCATGCTCACATGAGTGAGAAAGGCAGTATAGCTCTCTTCTGTCAGGAGTTCCGATCTATTTCTGATATAGTTTTGTAATCATGAGAAAATTGGGGGAAAAACACTCTTCTGTTTCATGGCTTATTCACTGTAAAGTTATCTGAATACTGTTGATGAGGAGAAGATATGTATTTATTTCCTTACCAGTGTAGATTCTGTGTAGAAAATAACAGTTTTGATAAAACATGCATTTCTGGTTTGTTTTTTCCTTTCTTGTTCATGTATACAGAGTTCTCCTACAGCATCAGGCAGATTATGGTAATGTCTTTGAGGAGACACGCAGTGGGTTGTGTGGTCACTGAGTGGGATCTTTCCCTGCAGTAAAATTTTACTTTACAAACTAAATGTGACAGTGGAATTGCATGCATAAACTGTTCATGGAAGCTGTGACCTATTTACAATAAGCAGCCTGGTTACATTCTACCCATGACTGAAAGTCCTTTTAGACTCTGTAACTAGTCTTGCCCCAGTCTTTGAAGACATGAGTTGCTTGACGTAGTTCTCCACAGGCCATACCATTTATGTATGGTAGCCCATGTCATTTTTGAATAAACTTTTAAACTCATAGGAAACATGGCACTTGACAAATTTACCTTAGGGTTCACAGTTATTTAAGCAAAGAGAATATATGCTCATTTGAACTGTGAGCTTTTAAAATTTCGTGACTTGTGAATTATTTTTGAGAGGAAAAAGGAAATTGTACCAAAGAAGTTAATAATTAAGCTCAAAAGGACTTGTATAAATAGAAATAGGGGAAAAGGGAACATTTCTGTGACTTAGACTAAATAGAGAGTTGTCTTGACAGCAAAAAAGGCTAACAGCATCTGGAGATATATGAACAAGAACAGACTCAGTAGAGACAGGGAACTAACTTTACTCAGCACATGTGACACCACATCTGGAATACTGTGTCTAGTTTAAAGCCACCCATTTCAAAGAAGACATCACTGAAGTGGAGGCAATTAGAGGAGGATCACCATGATGGTGGGGAGCTGGAACATTTGCCTTTTGCTGAGGGGCTGATGGAGCTGGGCTTGTTCAGCCTGGAAAAGGAAATCACTTTAGGGGTACCTACCAGTAGCCTTCAGTGCCCATTAGGCAGCATCTCGTCTCCATCAATGTGGTGGAGTCAGGCTCCTCATAGTGATGCATAGTAAGAGGATGAGAAGTGATAGATATAAATTGAAACAAGAGTTTTAGACTGGATATAAAGAAAAACATCTATGAAGGCAGTCAGGCACTGTAATAGATTTGCCCAGGGAAGCAAATCTGTTCCCGGGAAGCCCAGGTAGTGTTCATCCTTGGGGATTTTCTGGAAACAACTGCAAAAGCCCTGAGAATCACAGAATCTCGGAGTGGTTGAGGTTGGAAGGGACCTCTGGAGGTCATTTGGTCTAATTCCTCTACTCAATAAGGGTCACCTAGAACTGGTTGCCCAGGACCATGTCTCCAAGGATGTAAATTTCACAACCTCTCTAGACTCTCTCTAGTGATCTGTGACCCTCACCCTTCATGTGCCTTCTCTCTTTGAGAGGAAATATGCATTCAAATACAGAATTTTCTCTCTAACCTCATTCTAACTCTGGGTGCTTATGAAGTATGGAGAGAATTTGAATGAGTATTAATACTTGTAATAAGATGAGAACTAAGCTTTAGTGCATAGCATGAATTGCAAAAGAGGGATATAGATTAAGTATTTTTCTTTATGTGCTGGAAATAGGAAAGCTTTGTATATGTTACTAAACTAGCTCTTTTCTTCACAGACTGTTTAAGTTTTTCTTCTGAGCGAATGATATATTCTAATGCATTTTGGTTGGTTGAATCATTCTGCTTTAGTCTTGTTGATTGTTGACCATTAGAATATGCAGTTCCCTTTCTGACTGTTTCCTGTGAATGAGGCCCACAATCCTCAATGGGATTACATCGTAGTTCTACAAGATCAAACAAGTTTGTTGTTAGGTGTTTGGAAATTTTACATCTTTGTTTACAGCAAAGGTAAAGAACCTGTTTACATTCAAATTGTATATGGTTTCTGGAGCAACTGTTTATGTCAATACATCAATGTAAGGTTCCTGCTGTATTTACCCAGTGTCATCTATCTGAGAGTTCTCATCTGATTCCTCCTGTTTTGAATTGATGATTTCCTCATAGAGTAAATGTTTTCCTCCTTTTCAGTATAAAACAAGAGTATTTATCAGTGAATCACATAAAATGCAAACAGAAAGAAATTAGCTACTGTTGCGCATTAGGAATGTGGAGAGTTTGAGAAGAAAAGCTGCTTTGGGGAGACCAAGGCATTTCTCTTGTCCTCTCAGCTCTCAACTGTGCTGGATGTTCCCTCAGTAACGCATCAGTTCTTGCTTCTATTTCCTTCAACAGCTTGATGAAAGATGAAGAGTTAGGGCAGCCAAGAGAAATAAATTTCATGACATCATTCTCTGGTGGATATGTATAAGTTAATTAGTTATGCTCAATTTTGTTCCTTTGTTCTCTAATCTGTCTAAACTATGTTACAGGCTCCACTGATCTGTGAAGACTAAATAATGTGCAGGCTTGTACATGGTATTTTCTGACTAGGAAGAAAAAACTCTTGTTTATTTCTCCTAACCTCTGTTGAGGAACCTTAACCATGGGAAGAAAATGAGAAACAAGTCTGATACAGAACTAAATGTTTACTGATGTATTTTTAAACAAGTGAAGTGTACTGACATTGTCAGGTGAAGACAGTATAAACATTGCTGCAGGCTTTTAATTGTATATTGGCTAAGAAATGGGAACCTTTGATTTTTCCCAAGTATATAATATGTCTGGTAATTAATCTAGTATCCATTAGGAGTGCAAGACATCAGCTCTGTGCTCACTAATTCTTTCATCCTCAGGCCAAAACCATTTTGCAGGCATAATGCAAGGATGCGTACAGAGATGTGTGGGTGTATATAAACTAACCTGAACATCTTGTAGTGTTCTCAAGTGGGAGGGCAATTTCGCCTCTTCATTGATTTTACTGATCTCTCTTATGAGCAAGTAGTGCCATTTCCTTCAACCTGTGATGAATTGCATGTGCTATACAATGTGTGCTCTTGCTCACTAGAGGATTAAGCAGGAGCAACAAACCTGCTTCACTTTCCTCAAGTCTTTCATGAGTAGCAGACACCTGCGTCATCTTAACATTCTGATACATAAAAACAACCTTCCAGTTTTTCTAGAGGGGATTGCCTAGGTTGACAAAAATGCTTACACTGCATTTGTATTGTTTACAAAAAAAAAAAAAAAATCACTGCATTGCTTGTTCTGAAATCTTCAAAAGCAAAGAAATTTTATGTGTATTCTCAGCACTGATAAATTAAGCTGTCCTGACTACCTGCAGTAACCATGGTATCTAAAACTCTGGATTACTGCAGTAGTTCTTTGTCTGGGATATGGTACGTACTGTACTTGGATTTTAATGGAGCCATTTATACAGATTTTATATTTTCTCATAAAACTCCTCAAGGTGGATGAAAACAAGCGTGGGCTAAATGTTTGCACTTTTCAGTGCTCTTTCTGTTACAGAATCTTGCTGTCTTTCTTAATTTCTAACTTATGCAGTTTCTTTGTCTTTTAGAATGTCGGGTGGTGAAATCCACTTCCTATACCAAAATAGCATCGACTTCACGTAGGAGCACCACCAAGAGCCCAGGCCCATCCAGACGCAGCAAGTCTCCAGCTTCTACAAGCTCAGGTAAAGCAAGTGAGCAATCTTTCTTAACAACAGCAGCCGTTGTGTTTCAGTACAGTGGACAATGCACTTCAACTTCCACCTTTCTGTGGAAAAACATTGTATGTATGAAACAACTGATAGTAAAAATTCACTTGTTTTCTCAAGTGTCTTCCCAATACAAAATAAAACTTCAGTGTTTTGTAAATCATACTCTGGCATTACCGTGGCTCAATTCAAATAAGGTCTTTGTGGGGAGATGGTGATCAGAATGGCCCAGTGAGAGAGAAACTCTAAGGAGGAAAGTGGGAGAGACACAATGAGACACAGAGACATAGATGTGGATGGCAGGGCTGGTAGGCAATGTACTTCCTACACATCCTAAGAACAGCTGAAATAAAGAAACCTGAAAAGAGGTAACGGGAAGAAGGATTGTGAGGAACAAGCCTGGAGTAGCTCTTTCTTAAACATGTCAAGTAACTTACTTTGTAGCTAGGTGGAATAGAGTTAAATTAAACTTTAGCAAGGGAGGTAGTGTTTGGTGTGTGAATGTTACAGACTCTTTCTGGATTTCTTTTGTAATGAATATTTATTTGTTAGTACAGATAATGGACACTGAACTCCTGTTCAGTGTGTGCTCATTTCTAAGTGAAATAACTGTTCTGCTGTGCATAAAAAATTTATGGGACTTCTAACATTTTTGCTGTGTTGACTAAGTGGTACCATGTTGGTTTTGATTCTGAGAGAAATAATACTGTTTTTACTTAAACATGCTGGAAAAGTGTAGGTGAGTAAATCTTAACTTCTTGCAGTTCACTTTTATAAATGTCTGAGCAGAATACATTACATATTCAACCAGTGGAACAGATCAGGAGATTATTTTAATGCTTGTGAGGGGAAAAAGGAATATTTTCATTATAACACAATAATAATTAATGTATCATTAAATTTATAGAAAGAAAAGAAACAGTGTAGTGAAAATATTAAAAATGTAAAGCATTTCAGATGAGGCTGTGCTGATGAAAGATGTAACCATCTCAAAAATTTCTTACATAAAACCAATAAATTTTTAGAAAATAGGCACATATTAGTTTGACAAAACATGGTCCATGGCTTGCCTATTTGACATAATCATTTGAACACTGCAATTAAGTTTTCTTATAGAAAGCCCTTATAGAAAGTTGGACAAAGCCCTCTCAAGGGGTATGGGATGCTGACAGAACAGGCTGTCAACTGGTAGAAGCCTGGGTGAAGAACTGGCTGAAAGACAGGGCTCAAAGAATTGTAATGAATGGGGCTACATCTGCCTGTCAACTGGTCAGCAGCAGCATTTCAGCAGAGGTCAATTCTAGGGCCACTTTTATTCAATATTTTTATTGATGAACTGGATGCAGGAGTTGAATGGACGATTGACAAGTTTGCTGATAACAACAAACTGTGAGGTGCTGTTGACTCTCTCAAGGGACAAGCTGCCTTACAGAGGGATCTAGATAGATTGGAGCATTGGGCAATAATTAGTGGGATGAAATTTAACAAGAAAAAATGCTGGATTCTGCATCTGGGATGGAGTAACACTGGGCAGAAGTATAAATTGGGAGAGGAGTGGCTGGAGAGCAACCCTTCAGATAGGGATCTGGTGATGCTGGTTGGCAGCAGGATCATTACAAGTCAGCTATATGCCCTGAGAGTCAGGAGAGCAAACTGCATCCTGGGATTTGTCAAATACAACATCACCAACCGGTCAAAAGTGGTGATTATCATGATGTATTTAGCACTGGTGCAGCCTCACCTTGAGCATTTTGTGCAGTTCTAGGCCTCACAATTTAAGAAGGATGTTAAGGTACTCCAGAGGCGTACAATAAAGCTGGTGAAAGGGCTGGAAGGCGTGTCCTATAGGGAGCAGCTAAGGACTTTGGCCTTGTCTAGTTTGGAGAAAAGGAGGGGCTGAGGAGCAACCTGATTTCTCTCTACAGCTTCCCAAGAAGGGGATATGGAGAGGGAGGTGCTGAGCTTTTTTCTCTGGTATCCAGTGAAGCCACACATTGGAACGGTTCAAAGCTGCACCACGGAAGATTTAGACTGGACATTGGGAAGCATTTCTTTACTGAGAGGGTTATCAAGCATTGGAACAGACTGCCTGGAGATATGGTTGAGTCACCATCCCTGGAGGTGATTAAATGATGTGTAGATGTGGCACTGAAGAACATGGTTTAGTGGTGGACTTAGTGGTGCTGGATTAACAGTTGGATTTGATGATGTTGAAGGTCTTCTCCAACCTAAACAACTCAATGATTCTATAAGTAGGACGCATTTCTTTAACAAGATGGTGATCAAAGACTATGTGGTGGGTTGACCCTGGCTGGATACCAGGTGCTCACCAAAGCTGCTCTATCGCTCCTCTCCTCATGCTGAACTTTTGGTCAGGCCTGAGAATTGGTCAGGCAGTTGGATTAGGTGATTGTTGTAGGACCCTTCCAACTATTCTATTCTATTCTATTCTATTCTATTCTATTCTATTCTATTCTATTCTATTCTATTCTATTCTATTCTATTCTATTCTATTCTATTCTATTCTAATTCTAATTCTAATTCTATTCTATTCCACGTGTTACAACTTAAAAAGGATAAACAATTCAATCTCTTTCTAATAGAATTTATTTTTAGTGGGGTGATGGCTCTGATTTGGCTTTCAGTATCTCTTGTGTTTGCCTTCTTCAAACAGTGAGATCAAACTGTGTGACTGTTATAGGAAGACTATTTCTAACCTTACATACATGAGTACTTAGTATTACTTTTATACATGGAAGCAATATTGTACTGTGGACACTTATTCTCAAGAGTCATTTTAAAGTCATTTTAAAATC
>VYXB01000171.1:14845-32101 GCA_013397135.1 Pachyramphus minor
CCTCTCACAAGGGGTCACAGCCTCCATATGCTCTCGTCTGCTCCAGCCCAGGCTCCTCCATGAGCTTTGGGGGTGGTCTCTGCACTACAAAGGTGCCACTGGGAGTCAAACTCAGAATCTCTTATTCATCAATAATCTTCTATAGTTGGCAGGAGTTTCCAGCTTTCAGTCTTTCCCCTGCTGGAGGGAAAGAGGTGGGGGGGAAACTCCCTCCACACTTCGCTGCTCTCTCCTGTCAGACTTACCTTGGAGTAGGTTCTGTTATTTCAAGTCCTCCTCTGCTCTCCACCAGGGCTGGAATTCTTTCTGCAGCAAGTTTCAGGTGGGCAGCTTCCGTCTGGAGCTTTTCTCTACTCCGTTACATATCCCAGCCAGGGAAAACTTCAGTGCAGTGCCTGCCCCTTGCCCAAGGCCAAGGGAGAGGGGCCTAGCCTTCCCACCTGGGGAGGCCTGCCGTCTCCTCCTATGTGGCTCCTTCTAATTTCTTCTGCTCAATCCACCTTCTTTTCCGTTTTCTTAAATATGTCATTAGCAGAGGTGTAATTAAAACTTTTGATCGGCCCTTCTCCGGAAATTCACCTCGACCTGACTATTTCAGCCCGGGAGGGGCTGGTAAACCCACGACAGGGGGAGAAGTTTGGACTTGTCTTCTCAAGTCAACCACGCATAACGGGGCTCCGTTCTCCTGGAGGTGGCTGAACATCTGCTTGCCCATGGGAAACAGTGAATTAATTCCTGGTTTTTTTGCTTCTGTGTGTACCTTTTGTTTACCCTATTAAACTGTCTTTGTCTCAGCCCGTGAGTTTGCTGGCTTTTACTCTTCTGATTCTCTATACAATCCTGCTGGTGGGAGAGTGAGAGAGCGGCTATGTGGGGCTTGGCTGCTGGCTGGGGGTACACCACAACATTATTGCTACATCTGTCGAAATAAATGTCCTACTGGATGCAAAGCAGAGCTAAGGTTTATAAAGTAACTGTGTTGTGAAAGTATTCACTTGCTACATGTAAATCTTGCGTCTTATGGCTGGCTGAGAATACCTATTATCGAAGCACAGGAAAGCCTTTTCATCTGATTCTTATAAATATTTGCACCTAATGAGAAAGGAATGAATATTGTGCATAAGGAACAGGAAATCTGATTAATAAAATTATAAGTAATGATCACATAAATATAAATTATGGTTGGTTAGAATTTAGAGCATTAGTCAAGCAGAGAAAAGGGCTAAATTCATTGAATGAGTCTTTTACTTTGAATGATTTACTCTTCTGAGCCATTTAGCATCTGTTTTGAAATAGGGCTATGTACAATTTTTTAAGAGAAAATAGAAATACATAATTACATTGACAAGATGTAGCTGTGTCCTATCCACCATATGCATATTATTTATAAGCTACAGGAGGAGAGTTCATTCAATCTGGTTGTGGCTGAGAGTTATTTTTACCTAAAAACTCTGATTTGTATATGTCACATATAAGTTTTATTCAGCAGGTGTTTCAAATTTTGATTTTTTAAAATAATTATTCAGACTAAGGGTTTTAAATTAATTAATTACATTACCTATAACCTAATAAAACCATGTTAATAATTTGAGTATTTTGTGATTTCTTACTTTTTAGTTTACATTTTTCTTCTTATTTAATTAATTAATTAATTGATTGATTGATTCAGAAGCATCTCCGGTTTGGGGTAAATCCTTCTTAACTGGAATCCTATATTACATGCCTGCTTAAGTAAACATATGGTTTTTTCACATTATATGTCTACACTTCATAATGAAATTAATATTCCTGTGAAACTTGAGAATTCTTTATTAAAGAAGCTTTCTGTGCACAAGCCATATAGAGGGGAGACAGACCAGTAAAACGCTTTTTGGCATTTTGCACATCAGCAGTTAGCTAGTGTCAATTTGATTCTTTCCTCCACATGTTGAAACACAGCTCAGAGCATTAAAGTCATTCTCCAGTGATTGGGACAAAAGTAGGTTAGTAGAGTGGGTTGCTAGGAAACCAGTGTCAGCGTCATCTATGACCTTGCAGAGCATAAAGAGAGTGTATAGATTTATTGAGCTCTGTGGCACATTGTCTAAGTCCTCTGCTTGGCTGTCTTACTCTATTTCCATCTGCCATCATGCTGTTGTGCTCCCTCACACATGGACACTTGCTCTCCTCTCCAAAAGCAGCCCTATACATGGAGAAGCAGCTTTGCTTCTTGAGAGTTCCTAAAACATCACTGTTATTGTTCTGCTGCATTAAGCTACAGCATAGTCTCTTAGCTAACCAGACACAGAGAAAGCAGCATAAGCTAAGTTGCCTTCTTCATGCTGTGGCTGTAAGAAAAATCTTGTGCTGGAAACAGAATAATGAAAAATGTATAAATACCACAAAGTAATTTTGCTGTCATAGTGTTTTTTCAAAATTGCATCCACAGTTTTCATAGCTGAGGTGACTTAAGGTTAAACAGTCACATACTGCAGGGAGCTGTGACACTCCTGTCAACTTCCTGACTGCTTTTTTAGAAACAGCTGAAGGTAGCAGGTAGGAAGGGAAACAAACAAAAATGTGATACTAGCAGAAAGAAAACATTAAAAAAAAAATCCTTTAAATGTGAAAAATTTTCATGTTGTAAGAATTTCTTTCTCTTAGGTAATGTTAGGTGTTTACTATTTGAATGTTGGTGATTGCACTGTAGAATTAGAAATAACATTCAGTGAGGGCCAGATCATGAAATCCCAGTCAGTTTATGCTAATGTTTTACTTGAGAGAAAAGGACTACATGTAAAAATTTCAATTTAAAAGTACTGTGTTGGGTACCTGGACAGATGTATGATCCTTTCCACAGCTCATAATGCATACATGCCATTTTGTTGTAGAGAAATACACGTAATAGCAAAGATTATTTTTAGGAAGGAAAGGACCACTTCCTATGCAATCAAATTATCCATATGGCTTTCCTTTACCTTGTTAGGTCCCAAATGAATCTAGAGCAGGTCACTCTGTGAATACCAATAAACTCTGTTTGTATCACAGCAGCTGAAAAGGTCTTTTTGGAGGCACCGGCTTCCTTCTTGCATTTAAACCCCGGGACCTCTTCTTAGAGCATCTCGATTGACTGCATCTGCCTTAGAGGTTCTCAGGTGCCATGGTGAGTACTGGAGCAACATAATGCTAAATGCTGTGTGACTCAGTGCTGACAGTGGACAAAGCTCCTTAATCAATCCCAGTAAAAAACAAGAAATGCAGTAGTTGTTCATCTTTTATTACTCCTTCTCATGTTATATAACATAAATATGGTAGAAATAGTAATGAATTAGACAGTTCTATTCCTTCTATGATTAGCTTTTAATCATTATGTGATAGGCCACAGAACTGAGATGCACAAAGTGCTCAGTTGCCTAACATAGCCTATCAGCAGAATTCAGGATCTACTGTGCAATCCAGTCCCTAGCATAATCCAGTGATCAGCCTAGCTCCTTAGGCAACTAGAAGAACATCTATGACCATTTCAGACACAAAACCCTGTGGAATGCTTACATGTTTGCAATTGGGCCTATATGCAGGCATCTCTACCATATTAAGAGACTGAGGATTTATCACTTCACTCAACATTTGATTCAGAAACAATGACTCTTGAAGTGCCAAACTCCCCCTAAAGGTCATTCCTGTAGGTGTATTCAGACATAGGCTGATGTCAAGCAGCCCTCAATTTGGCACACAACCTAACTATCATGAACATAGTCAGGATCTCTATTTCTGCCCTGTTCTCAAGTCTATCATGTGATTAAACAAAGGCTGCCCTAAGTTCTTCCTACATTCTACTTTATTTATATCATTGGGTTAATATGGATCCCCAGGTGTACAATGACATAGTAGTTAAATTTTTTTTTTCTGGTATTTTTGATAATCCATATTGGACTTTTTCCACAGGTGGCAGAATAACCGTATAGTTCTCCTCAGTTTATAAACAGATAAACACTGACAGAGCCATTTAAAGCCTCTCAGCAGGATAGAAAAAAGTTTGTTTTGAGGTCTTCAAGCTCCAGTTGGGAGAAAGAAGAGACATAGAAGAAAAGTGCATAGTCTTAAGAGAGACCCGAGTGAAAGGAAACTGCTCATATCCCAGTCTGCAACCAGTTCTGCTTTTCCGGGCTCTGATACAGGCCAAAGCATGAGTGGCCACCTTTGCAGCTTTGTGGACTACACAGTTGGCTGCAAACTCTGTGCTTTAAGTGATGGAATATGATTAGGAGTATAACCACTACAGGGTCCTCTAATCTCACTAGAAAATAAGGTAGTATAATTTTTAATCAACAGAGAGACTATGCCTCTCTAATCCGATTAAATTAAGAAAGGAAAAGTTTACATATATTAAAAAAATTAAAGAAAAATACCTAAGTATAAATCTACACCACTGCCAAACTTTTATCTTCCCACAGTTTTAGTTTCCACCTTAACAGAAAAAAAAAAAAGTCTTTAAAATGAATACTGTCTCAGAAAAAGGATTTCCTCACCACAATAGTATTACCTGTATGCAAAGAAAGAGATTGGGTTGTCCTCAGGGTTAGGCAGCACATAGTCTGAAGCTGTATATAATTAGTGTCTGAAAAGCCAAGTTGTGTTACTGCCGATCTTATTCAGAGCAATAAGATCTGGTATACTCTTGATTATCTTTTAAAACAAAAATTAAAATTATAATGAGCAATTTCCCTTTTGCCTCATTTGGATTAAAGTTAGTCTGAGGTTATCTCTATATTAATAAGTTAAGAGAGTGCCCAGAAATACCATTATCTATACTTAGCTCCCAGAATAGTCAGTACCCTGCTTCAACTTCTGCCCACAAGTACTCCCTCCTGCCGCTGGATGTTGCTCTCAATTTAGAGCACTGCAAGGAACATTATCATTAAGGAGTATGCACACAATTGCAGTATTTCAGAGGCTAGAGGGGCACAGGACTGAGGTGTCCCACACTAGATGGGTATCAAGGATGCCATGGAAAACAAATAGGAGGAATCACAGATCTGTGTGCTGTTGTGAGCTTTGATCTTGTTGGAACTGTGGAGGTGTTGTGGGATGGTTCAGATTTCTGGGGTGCTTCAGAGGAAAGACACAAGATTTTTAAGACAGACAAAGATGAAGAATTAGAATTGCCCTTTATGGGAAAGAATAGTTTTCTAGAGTTATGTCTAGAGATGGATGATGAGACAATTGATGCTTTATGGGTAAGGATTAAAAAGCAGACCAGCATGGGTAACGTACGTGTTAGTGAGTATCTGTTGTAGACCACTTAACCAGGAAGACATAGTGGTTAAGGCCTATCAAAGTTAGCTTAAAGTAGCTTCACATTCACAGGACCTGATCTGTAAGGGAAAATTCAACCTCCTTGATATCTGTTGTAAGAACAACACAGTAGGCCATTAAAAAACCCAGGAGTTTCCTGATAACAAATTCTTGGTCAATGCTCTGCTGGACTTTTTTGGAGGCTTGTTTGAGATACAAATGTCAGAGGTAGTCTTGTTTGCAATGATGATAAGATAGTGGAGTTCATATTTATGAAAGGAGGGAACAAGGCATGTTGTTCTGCTGGAGGGGAGGAAGGTTCTGCAGAGAAATGTGGACAGGCTGGATCACGGGAATGAGGTCAATTTTATGAGGGTCAACAAAGAAAAGTGCTGGGTCCTGCCCTTGGGTCACAACAACCCCAGGAAACACTACAGGCCTGGGGATTACTGTCTGGAAAACTGCTGGGTGGTAAACACTGGGGAGCGCTGTCAAAAGCATCCTAAGCTTGGATCAGCAATAATGTGGCCAGCAGGACTGGGACAGTAATTTTCCCCCTGTGCTTGACACTTGAGACTGTCAAGAGGTAACAAGTCCTGTGTCCAGTTCTGGGCCCCTCACTGCAAGAAAGACTTTGAGGTGCTGGAATGAGTCCGCTGAAGGGCATTGAAACTGGTGATGGGTCTGGAGCGCAGCTCTAACGAGGAGTGGCTGAGAGAGCTGCTGAATTTATACTGGAGAAAAGAAGGCTCAGGGGGAAGCCCTATTGCTCTCTACAACTACCTGAAAGGAGATTGTAGAGAGGGGACAGTCAGTCTCTTCTCCCAGGTAACAAGCCACAGGATGAGAGGACATGTCTGTAAGTTGTGCCAAGGAGGTTTGGATTGGATATATGGAAATATTTCTATACCAAAAAGGTTTGTTAAGCATTGGAACANAGTCCGCTGAAGGGCATTGAAACTGGTGATGGGTCTGGAGCGCAGCTCTAACGAGGAGTGGCTGAGAGAGCTGCTGAATTTATACTGGAGAAAAGAAGGCTCAGGGGGAAGCCCTATTGCTCTCTACAACTACCTGAAAGGAGATTGTAGAGAGGGGACAGTCAGTCTCTTCTCCCAGGTAACAAGCCACAGGATGAGAGGACATGTCTGTAAGTTGTGCCAAGGAGGTTTGGATTGGATATATGGAAATATTTCTATACCAAAAAGGTTTGTTAAGCATTGGAACAGGCTACCCAGGGAAGGGATTGAGTCACTATCCCTGGAGGTTTTTAAAAGATTTGTGAATATATTTCTTAACATTATGGTTTAGTGGTGGACTTGGTAATGTAAAGTTAATGGTTGGACTTGATGATTTAAGAATATTTTCCAAAATAAAAATTACAAGATTCTATAAGAAGAGAGCATACAGAAGGTGGAAGGAAGTATGGGAAATCTGAGAGGAATACGGAGGTTTAGAGATGTACATATACATAACATTCAGAGATATAGCTAGGAAAGGTAAAGCTCATCCTGTGTGTGATGAAAAGAGCAACAACAAAGGCATATATAAATACATACGTAGTAAAAGAAGATTAAACAACATGTGTTCCCACTCCTGAACAGGGTAGAGGTGGTGTTGACACAGAACATGGAAAAGGGTGAGATCCTGAAGGTCTTCTTTGCCTCAGTCCTTATTAGAAAGACCAATCTTCAGAAACTGAAGATCCTTGAAGCTGGGAAGGGGGGTGTGTGTGTGTGTGTGTGTGTGTGTGTGTGTGTGTGTGTGTATGCACGTCTGGAGCAAGGAAGACTTACTCTTGATGGAAGCAAGTCAAGTCAGGGAATACTTAAACAAAATGAGCATACATAAGCCCATGGACACAGGTCTGGTACACCCAAGTGTTGGGAGAGCTAGTAGATGTTAGTTACTAGCCTTCACCTAGGCTTTGTACCACTGGATCTGACCATTCAGTGGGTTTTCAATCCATCTCACTGTCTTCTAATCCAGCTATTCTTCATTAGTTTCTCTACAGTGATCTACTGGGAGACAGTGTCAAAAGCCTTGCTGAAGTCTAGGTGAGTACATTAGCTGCTCTTCCCTCACCCACTAAACCAGTCATTGTAGAAAGTCATTAGATTAATGAAGTATGGCTTTCCCTTTGTAAATCCATTCTGACCACTCCTGAACATTCCCATGTCTTTCATGACTCTGGAAATAGTTTCCAAGTTTAGCTGATGCCTCACATTCACAGGGAATTGAGAGAGGCAGACCAGACTGTAAAGTCCTCCTTCTGAAGCTTTTTGAAGACAAAAGTAACATTTGCTGCCCTCCAGTCCTTGGATTCCACTCCAAATTTCTCCCTAGGCATGCATCCCTGGAAATTGAGTCACAGGTCCTAAGACCCTTTTTGTTCCTCATCTTCCTCTTCTTCACAGCACGTATTGTCTTTGGAGCTTCTCCAGTGTAGAAGTGAAATGAAGCTACATCAAAAGCAGCATGGCCAGCATACTGAGGGAAGAGATTCTGCCTCTCCTCTCCACTCCGATGGGACCTGGAGTGAGACCTAGAGTGCTGTGTGTGAGGTCTCCATCCCTGGAAATGAGGGATGGAGCACCCTTTCTACAAAGAAAGGCTGAGAGAGTTGGGGGCATTCAGCCTGGAGAAGAGAAGGCTCCAGGGTGTCCTTATAGCAGCCTTTTAGTATCTAAAGGGAGCCTATGAGGGAGCTGCAGAGAGACTTTTTAGAAGGACATGTAGTGATAGGAAAATAGACAAGGGATAATGCCTTTATACTGAAAGAAGGTGGGTTTTGATTAGGATGGAATTCTTTACTGTAAGAGTGGTGAGGCACTGGCACAGGTTACTCAGAGAAGCTGTGGATGCCCCATCCCTGGAGCTGTTCAAGTACAGGTTGGATGGGGCTATGAGCAACCTGGTCCACCACAAGGTGCCCCTGCTCATGGCAGAGCGGTTGGAACAAGATGATCTTTAAGGTCTCCTTCAACCCAAACCATTCTATGATTCTAGGATTCTAGGCATATTAACTTATTATTATGTATGATCTAACACTCACTCAACACTTACGGATTTTAGAGTGCAGGGGAAGCACACTGGCTTGAAACCTTTGATCCTTATTCAGGCAATAGATACACTTCAGTGCAAAAAAATCATGGGAAAAGAAAAGATTAAATTTTTATTGCTAGACGTAAAGTCATCTGAGCAGTGGAGATTGGCTGGATGTATAGGTGATTCTCAGGCAATTTCAGGCTATTTCAGGCTCTAAAACCCCTGTTCTCTCCAAGAGTTTGTGCAACCGTCACAGTGACACATCAGAGATGTCGCTGGGCACATCACACAGCCCCTGTCTGGGAACTTTTCTTGAACCATGAGCTGCACATAACTCAAAATTCACACACACTGGTCATGCCTGCAGCATATGGAGAGAGTTTTGAAAAAGTGTAGCCAGAAAGTGTCTGAGCAGCTTTACATCAAAGGGAACTGGAGAATATGTCCGTTTTCATTCAGCAAGTGTTTCCTTTGACTGTTTATTGTGGCAGAACCTACTTGGACTGACCAAAGGAGGAGGAAAATAAATACTGGATTTTTTTTTTCCTTCTTTGTAAGGTTAAAAATTATTTATTGGAGTCATTGGATGGAATGATTTGAACCAAAATGTTGTTATTTTTTTTCGTTTTGTCTGAATGAAATCTTAATTTCAGCAAAGAAATAAATTGAAAGTAGGATCTAAAGCTTTACTGAAATATATAACATGGAGTATATTCTTAAGTAGAACATCAGGGGAAAAGGGCTAATTTTCAAAGTGATTGGAAGTTTTGCTACAAGAAGCACCACATCACTATACCACTACACCACTACAATTACCCTGCTATATTGCACTACATCAGACAGTATGAGGCTGACTGCTCTCCCTTAACAAGCATCAAATTAGTGAGCTCTCCCAGAACAGGACAGGACTGTGGATGTCCTGCTGCTGCCACGTGCAAGCCACATGCACAGTCCCATAACACAGACCAGTCAGCTCCAGCCTCTTGACTCTCAGGGTTCCTATGTGCATACACACTCTTGGGAATGTTAGTCACTCAATTACTTCTGAAAGTATTACATTCTGTATGTCATTTGCCATAGAAAGCTTCATTTGGGGGAAAAAAGTCAGTCTGTAATGGAAAAATATGGGATTTTTGAATAAAAGATGTGAGAATCTACTCAGATCCTTAGGCTAGGCTTGGATCTATGTGGATTGACAACTGTCTAAGGATCTAGTCCTTAGAATTCACTTACTTTCAGAAGTATCTTGCAGGCCACAATTGCAGTGTAGATCATATATCATATGACAACACTATCTTGGCATCTAATTGTGTATGGTTCTTCTGAATGTGGCTCAGATCAAAATTGATACAAGAAAGAGATACAGAAAATTATTTTTATGGTTGTTTGTCTGGTACTATATAATTCCAAAACATTGTTAGGCAAGTTTTCCGGCCTGATTTTTATATCAGTGATGTTCAGATGGATTCAGATATCTTCATTTCAGCTTCTCTATTTCTGTGAATTCACGAAAGTGACCCTGATTATATGGCACTGGACCCACACTGATCTTTGTGCTCTGGGGAAAACAGTGGTGGGTGTACTTTGGACAGTATTATCCCAGTGTTCTCTGTCAAGGTGCTATTGGTCAATACGACCGAAACGTATGTCTCAAGTTTTCACACTTATTATTTTTTTGGACTCACCATCACCTTGTTCCTGGGGATGCTTTGGAAAGCAATGGGTAGAGAAGCACACAGCAGTGCAATGTGGTGAAGATAGATGCAGAGCAGGGGTGCTGAGGGTCAACTTTTCAAGTTTTGTGCACTTCTGCTGTTAAAGCACAGGCACGTATTCAGTGATTTACTAAATCTTTTGCCTTACATTCTGAAAATGTTTGAGCACCCTCAGGCCTTGTCAGGAAGGAAGCCAGCCTAGAGACCTTGAGGGGCTCTTCTTAACTGCAGAGATTACAGTAAGTCAGACAAGAACAGCAATTCCCTATATGTCACCTGCAGCACAGCTTTGTCTTTAAAGTATTTCTTCTGGCTGGAAAGGCAAAGTCATGACAAGGTCCCTGTAATAAAACTGTATCAGAATGATTCAGCATAGTACTGGAATCCAGGCTACTGTGTTTAGTGAGAACACATTTAGATTTCTTTGATATTTCTTCTTGGTATAGTATGATATTTCTTCTTGGTGCAAGCCGCCAGGGTGCAACATACTCCATTTAACTTACACTACCTTTGTTGAATAAACAGATAATCTGCTACTTGTAAGCAAAGGAAATGAGTTGTGTGTGTGTTCCATGCATTATCACCTTTGCTTTAGAAATAAGTAGCTCTTTCTGCCGAGGATAGTTGTATATTAGACATTTAGATATAGTGAATAAATGTACATAATAATTTTTTAATGAAAATATATTACATCTGCACATATAAATCACTTCACCTTTATTTTAAACCAGTGCACAGAATTTCTATCTTGTTGTAAGAAGAATAAAGATGATAAAAACATGATCTTACCCTGTACCCTCCAATCTGCAGAACATAGATATGTATTGCAGCAGACCCAGAAATGGAGTCTGTGCAGAGAGTACCTTGTAAATATTTAATTTGAAGATTACAAGGGGGAGAATTGTTGAAGTGGAGGAAAAAATGCAATAGTTCTGATATAAATTTCCATCATTTCGTTGCAGAGTCACTGAGGCAAGCAGCTTTAATATGGTAACGCTAAAATATACAGAACACCTTCATTTTGGCCCCAAATCTGCTTTACTTCTTTATCAATCCCATGCACTGAAGGGATCACTGTAGAGGATTATCCAGGTGACATTCCAAAAATTACTCCAGACTTATGTAGAAACAGATCACATCCTCAGGAATACAGAAAACAAGTTATTGGCAAAACAAATCTTTTAGAAGATTTGCCTTTTCATCAAGACAGCCAGCATCAGAAAGACTCATAACACCTTCACAAATTCTCTGGTCTCTGTGTTGGGAGAAGTAACTAACTCATACTTGCAAGACCTTGACATGCTTTGATTAGGAGTGCAAAACAAATGATCTTCTATCTACTGAACCAGGGGAATCAGAAGGAAGACTATTGTGATGAACAATAAATGAACCAAATGCATGTTTTCTTTTCCTAGCTCTGCCCCTTTGTTTTTCTTCCCTTCATTTACAGATAGATACTGCAAAAAAGCCCTGGAGAAGAGTAAAGTATTCCTTTTGGACTTGCTCATCCTTGAAACCACACAGTTCAACATACAGAGATTATTGCTGAATGTTGTTGGTGAGGTTAGGTATCAGGGCAGGGCTGGCATCATTCAAAGTTGCCATACCAAGAGAAGATCAAAATCAGCAGAACCTGATTGGAATTTGGTCTTACAGAGAGATTAGTGAGTAGCCTCTTCTTCTTCCTCACAGTGCCTCCTAAAACCTTTCCACAAATTCTTATTTCTTATCTCATTTGAAAATAAGCAGATTTAAAAAATCGAATCAAATTTCAATAAAATCAAGACACAAACCCCCAAAACCAACAAACCAAAAATGAAGAGTTTAATGTAGGATCATAAAAAGGTACGCATTTCATACCCTCCTACCTTTCTGCAAGCTGCCAAGCAGCACCCCAATTCAGAAATGGGTAATATTAAGCATTGTTAAGCATAAATGAATTAATATGTTTTAACTCTGCTGCATTTCCCATGAACTTTTTCTGATTATAGCAATTCCATTCCTAGCAATAGGAACATTTTAAAATTAATAACTCAGACAAAATTGATATTACACCGTGCTCATAATTCTACTAACTTTATTTATTCATTTTTTCACTAAAACCATTTTGTGAGGAGAAATTCAGGTGTTTCCCTCCAGGTTTTCTTGTCTCAAAAATATTTTATTAGGGAAAGAGGCAGTCAACAGGTAAAGGTGCTTCCTACCTGGACAGCCTTTCATAAAGCATGTTCATAAATTGAGGTATCAAATTTAAACTAAAATATCAGGCTGATGTACGTAACAATATTCAGATTTGTGCTTATGAATGCGGCATATACAGCCTAGTGACTAAAGAGTGTCACAGAGCTGGAGTTATTTACAAACTATGGCTAGAAGCATGTAGAGTCACTTTAGTTATTTCAAGGACCTGCAGAATAAGTTACATATCATTCATGTAAATTCACAGAGGAATGTCATGAATAAGAGCAAGCCAGTGAGCTCTGGTTTGACGAAAAGTTACTTGAAATCTGTTAGAATCCTCTCCTTAATTCTACTTGAAATGTACCAGCCTTGGACAGTCATACTGCCCTGAGAGAGTGGGGCATTTTGTCCACTGTCCATATGCAGCAGTTGGGCATATATTAAAGATGGAATATTTGCTGGAAGGGATGCCTCTATTTTGGTTCCCGGACTCTTGAGTTTATAAATGCATATGTTATGTAGAGACCGGTTCTGCTTTCCCAGCCTTTGTCTCTCAATATGCCATACATACAGGGTGGAAGGATAAGAGCCATTCTGGAAGCAGATAGCCGTCCAAACAAAGGCAAGTTCAAATGCCACATGCAGTACTAAGTTGACGATATTCAAACTGTTGAGTGATGTGCATCTGAAAACAGCTTTGGTTTTATAAAGAGATGACATATAGATCTAAAAAATGACAGCACATTTACCCAGCAGCAATGCTGCATTCATTTGGCATTGTGAAGTACTGCTGCTGCTTGAACAGCACATGGCTCCCTTGACCTTATACCCTCCCTCTGATCTTGTGTGGGACCTTTGGCTGCATGAACTGTGAGATACGCATGCAGGCTGAAGAACTCTGATGGCACTTCAGTTTTCATTCCCTGATAGACCACTTTTTCCTTTTCTTTGCCAGATTCTCTGTCATCATCTCTTTCTCTCCTTCCCTTCACTGCCCTTTACTTTATCCTTTTTCTTGTTATGGTAATTCCCACAGTGGCCAGAGAGGAAGCATGGCAGACAGGCAGTCCTGGTGCCTATTTGGTTTGTTCTGTTGTATCTGCAGCAACATCTGACCTTTCCCAGCTGTGCAGCACAAAAAGCTGTTCCTATTTATAGGAATCATAATCAAAAAGGAAAATAAATTCGAAGTTAAGAACAAATGCCTGTTCTCTTGCTTTCTGAGGCCAGCTACTCCAATACGACTGAGTACACTTCCAGTGGTGTCACTTGCAATATATACCATCTAATCAAGTGGCAAGATTGTGGCATACTATCGTCTTACAGTATATTTTATGTTCTAAGCTGTCTGATGTGCAGAATAACCTTTCATTGTTCCTTTACCTTCTAAAATTAGGATGGTATGAATGGTTAACATACCCTTATGTCCTAATAGAAGACAGACAAAACAGCACAGACAGACAAAACTGCATAAGAGTCCAGTATTAGTCTCAGATTGTGGCCTGAAAAGCATGCAGATTTCTAAAGCGGTTTTTGGCACTTTGGGAAAAAATGATCATACAAACAGAAGGAAAAAGAAATCCATTCAATTGTCTCCTCAGATTTACAATTTTCTCATCAGATTATCTTGTGACACAGCTCAAACCCTCAAGAATAGGAAAGAGGATTGTTTTTTATTTATTTGTGTTACTACCTTTAAACTGTAAATCAAGGTAGAAAATATAAATTCAAAATTCAGCTACTGTCTAGTGATTATGTACATACAACATGAGAATTTGTAGAAATTTTGCACTATACGAGGCTCTTATATTCAGTTGCACCTATACCCAACAACTTCCTGTTTGATGGATTGTAGGCTTAACTCCCATGTAGCCAAACCTGTTCAGGGTATTTACTATCTGTCTTAAAGAAGGAACATATAAAATGAGGGACTTGAAATGACAAAGAGAAGCTCACAAAGCAGGAGTAACTTCTGACCTCCCATTGCAAATTAAAGAAGTCATTTGTAACTATGCCTATTATTGCTGCTATTGAGCTTTAAGAGAGCTTCTATTAATACAGTTTGATACAGGAAAAAGGCATAATTTAAAGGAATTAGTCCACAGTGTCTAACTGTTTTAAATTAAAGCGTTATTTTGAAGAACGTGCCATGATCTATCTTGATCAATTTATCAGAATACTTCCAAAACTCAGAATTTATTTTTATTCAGCATTCTCTGATTAGGCTGAGTTATCTACCATTTTTTAGAGATACTAATAGAATCATAGAATGGTTTAGCTCAGAAAAATCCTTAAAATCATGGAGTCCAGCCATTACCTTAACACTACCAAGTATACCACTAAATCATGACTCTGACTGCCATATTTACCCTTCTTTTAGTTATCTCCAGAGATGGTGACTCCACCACTTCCCTGGGCAATCTGTTCCAATAACCCTTTAAGTGAAGAAATTTTCCCTAATATCTAATATAAGCCTCCTCTGGCACAACTTGTGGCTATTTCTTGTGGTTCTATCACCTATTACTTGGGAGAATTGGCCAACCCCCGCCTCACTACAGCATCCTTTCATGTAGTTGTCATGTAGAGAACAACAAGGTACCCCCAAACTTCCTGTTCTCCAGGCTAAACAGCCCCAGCTCCCTCAGCTGCTCCTCATCCAACTTGTGCTCCAGACCCTTCATCAGCTCCATGGACCTTCCCTGGATATGTTCCAGCACCTCAATGTCGGTTTTTTGTAGTAGAGGGGCCCAAAAGTCATAAAGAACCCCTCTACCACTGTTGACTGACTTCAGTTCTCACCTATTCAGTTGAGAACTTTTACAAATTCTTAATTGAAACAAAAAATAAAAGGAAAGAGAAAGGGAGTAGAGAGAAACTCAGTAGAAGATCACAAATTCCTACTTTGGTTCAGGCTGGGAAGGTTTGTTCTGTTTAGTCTTTCTTTTGTGACTCAAATTTTTTGACATTGATTTCTTTGTTTATTTCATACAAAAAGTATCTTGCAATTCCACGATCATGGAAACAGTAACAGTATATAAAGATCCAGTAAACTTATTTCCTGGCATCAGCATTTTTTTGTTTTGCTTTTTTTCCACCCCCCCTCTCCTCTCCCGCCCCCCCTGACAGAAAGGAACCTTCAGAAGGAGCCTGTTAGAGAGGAAACCCAATAGTCAGTCTTTCTATCTTTTACACAGACCTCACATTTCTGTTGTCATTTCATCCATAAATAATCTTCTGTTGCCGTACAGAAAACCTTCTGTTGCCATACAGAAAACCTTTCTGAGCTTTGATAATTGTGACCCAATCAGCACTTGAACTCTGTTTTAGGAGATAAGCAACTATCTTCCTCATCCTTCCATCTCTACAAACTAAATACTGAAGCTATACTACTTATAAACTAAAACACACTCCACTAAATTTCTTGTTGGTGCAAAGGCAATAGCAGAACACACTTGAGCATGAAGTCTAGATGAAGTCAAGGTCACTTCTTTAATTTTTAGTTAAAAAAAAAAAAAATCCTTAAAAAACCCCACTCAAACTACACACTAGTAGAAAATCTAGAGCTTCACTGAAAAAATCAACTTGACTCTTCTTTGTAGATAGACCAGATGAGAAATGCCTTTACTAATTAACTACTACCTGCTATTTCCTGGCCTTTAATCATCACAAACTCTTCTTAAAATAAGGCTCTGACAGGTAAAACCAAATCATATATTCCCTGTCAAACCTCTTCTTATTTGAAGCAAATAAGGAAACCAACACACTGCCTTTCTGTTGCTTAAATCTTCTTTCCCACAGTAGTGAAACAAGTAGAGATAATAAAATATCTCAGATTACATCAGATTTCTGTATTCATAAGGAATACGTACATCTCTGTTATATGCATGGAGCCTTTAGTTTGGAATCAGTAATGCGGTTGACAACTCTAAGCATGTGGAAGAAAAGAAGATTATCAGCAATCAACACGGATTCACCAAGGGGAAACAATGTTTGACCAGTCCAATGATCCCCTGTAATGACCTTACTGACAGGGTAGGTGAGGGGAGAGCAGTGAATCTATCCTGCCTTCACTGTCTCCTGTGACATATTCATTGGTCAGAAAGTGTGGACTGGGTGAGTGGACACTAAGGTGGTTTGGGAACTGGCTGAATGTCAGAACTCAGAGGATTGTGATCTGTGGTGTGGGCTCTGGTCACAGGTCTGCAACCAGCAGCGTTCTGCATGGATCAGTAGTTGGTCCAGACAGTATTGTTCAACATATTCATCAATGACCTGGAGAAGGGGCAGCGTGTACCCTCAGCAAGTTCTCTGACAATACAAAATTGGCAGGAGTCTCTGATACACCAGAGTGCTGTGCTGCAATTCAGTGAGAACTGGACTGGCTGGAGAGGTGGGTGGAGAGGAATCCAGTGGAGTTCAACAAGGGCAAGTGCAGGGCCCTGCATCTGGGGAGGAATAACCCTATGCACTAGACAGGGTGAGATCTGACTTGCTGGAAAACATCTCTGCAGAGAGGAATCTGTGGGTCCTGGTGGAAAACAAGCTGTCTATGAGCCAGTAACGTGCCCTAGTGGCCAAGAAGGCCAGTGGTATCCTGGGTTGCATTAGGAAGAGTAGATTGAGGGAGGTGATCCTTCCCCTCTACTTTGCCCTGGTGAGACCACATCTGGAGTACTGTGTCCAGTTCTGGGCTCCTCAGTTCGTGAAAGACAAGAAACTACTACTGGAGAGGGTCCAGAGGAGGACTACGGAGGTGATGAGTTGACTGGAGCACTTCACTTATGAGAAAGTCTGAGGGAATTTGGCTCATTTAGCCAGAAGAACAGGCTGAGAAGCTTCTTACCAATGTATACAAATATCTTCATGTTCAGTGTCAAGAGGATGGGCCAGGTTCTTTTCAATGCTGCACAGTGGCAGGATAAGGGGCAATGGGTACAAACTGAAACACAGTTCCACCTGAATATCATGAAAAACTTCTTTGCTTTGAGGGTGACAAAGCACTAGGCTGCTGAAAGAGGCTCCTTCTCTGAAGATATTCAAA
>VYXB01000172.1:0-35923 GCA_013397135.1 Pachyramphus minor
GACGGTGACACCCGGCAGCGCTACGAGGAGCTCTGCAGGAGCCTCAACATGGACGAGCGCGCCCGCGCAGAGGCCTGGCTCAGCTACCAGAGCATGAGGCGCAACTACACCCTGGAGGTGCCGGAGGGGCGGCCGGAGGGGGGTCGCGGCCGGCCCGTGGGGGTTTCGGCAGGAGGTTGAGGCGGGAGGGAAGGGGCGACCCCGGGGGCGCGGCGGCCTCTCCGTTGCATCGCCCGGGAAAAAACGTCGCAGTTCTGAGCCGTAGCGGGAGAAAGGTGTTAAAAATAGACGTGCCCCCGTCGCTGTGGCCCTTCCGCCGCCGGCACAGCGGCCTCGGCCAGCGCGGGGCCCGCGGAGGTGCCCAGCGCAGGTGCGATAACATTTATTAGTTATTTATTAGGGGCCGGCTTGGCCGCGGCACAGCCCGGGCCGGGGGGCAAAGGGTGCCGGGTTGTGTCACGTCGCTCTCGCGAACAGGAACACGCGGGGACGCGCCCGGAGCTCGGGAGGCGCCTTTATCGGGGGCGTTGAGCAGCGAAGGTGGCGCTGGTGATAAACCGCGTCTGTCCGAGCTCCCCGCGCTGCCCTGCCGGGACCGGGAGCGCTCAGAGGGCGGCCCAAAACCCGGGCAGATGCTCGGCCCTGCGGAAGGAGGAGGATCCCGCTCTGCTCTGACAGCGCCTCTGTCACACACCCACCAGGCGGGCCGGGATGCTCGGAGGGGACAATGCCCCTTCCCCCGGCGGTGTGCGCTCACCCGGCCCCGCGGTACCACGTAGCCCAGCAAAACAACAGCATCGAATTCAAGTTTGGTTTTACCTGTCCTTTTCCCATTGAAGTGTTTTTACTTGATCGAAGAGGGAGAATAAGATTTCAGGTGTTCGTTAGAATACATTTCTGCCCTTAGGTACCAGACTAAATAATTGTTCTGTTGTGCAATACAGAGCAAAATGGAAACTTATGTTTTTCTTTTCCCACTGTGTGTTCAGAGGAATGTTCTGGCAGCAAGGAAATGTAGCCCTTTTTTACAGTAAAAATCAGGGCAGTATAAAATGCTACAGGAGAAAAACAACACTAAAAATACAATGCTGTGCTTTGGGTCAAGTATGACATTTATAATGGTAACTAGTAATTTTAGTTTGGATTCAGTTTGGTGTTAAGTATCTGTTTAGCACCTGTTTTCTTGTAGTTAAAAACACAAAGCACGACAGAACTTTGACACAGCAAATCATCTTCGTCACTGGTCGAACTTTAGGACTTGGTTCTTTCCCCTGGTGTTGGGTTCGCTGAAAAGTGTGTTTTCCTTTTCAGTGAAGTCTTTTAGATGCCTGATGTTTTGATTCACAGGGAAACGATATGCACTGGCTGGCCTGTGCTTTGTATGTGGCTTGCAGGAAAGCAATTCCAACTGTGAGCAGAGGGACAGCTGAGGGAAATTATGTGTCTTTAACCAGAATCCTGCGCTGTTCAGAGCAAAGGTAACTTTTCTTTTTGGTGATTATCAAACACTTACAGAATCTCAAAGACTGCTTATCAGCTTGTGAAATTTAGAACTAGAGAACAAAAGCTAAATGTATTTCTTGTTTCCTACTTTTAAAGATAGAATTTATATCACTTGGATGTTTATATTATAGCTCATTGCCACAGGGGTAGGGCAGTTCCATTTGCTCAGCACTATGCTCTAAAAACACTAGTTTTCAAAATAATAGGTTGACTTCCTGCCAGACACTGAAGAACAGTCACTTTTTGGAGAGTGCAAAGTGTGAACTTCTCATAGGAGAAACCATTTTTAGTTGGCTGTGAAAATATTCACACAATTTATCTAATGTTTTACGTAAGAAAACTTCACTTTTCACACGTTCTCACTTTATGAAACTAAAGTGATGTCAGAATCTGATGAACAAATCTGTGTCAAATGTTTATGTCCGTAAAGCAATGAAGAAAAGCTTCCTGAAACAATTGACTTTATTTATTAGCAATCTGTTTTCTAAAAATTTAGTAGATAGGCACAAAAAGAAAAAAATAAAAAGTTTATGCACTTTTTCTCCCATTTTCTCTGTTGTTGGAGCATTGCTGTTGGTTTAAACACTGCAAAAGTGTTCCTCTATAAACTTTTGTTTTCCAAATCAGAAATTCAGGGACCTGAATGTGGATGAATTGTTTTTGTGATCTGGATTATCAAATACTAATAGCACTGAAAGAGAAGGTGTAGGTAAAGGAGGAAAAATGAATGACAGTCAAATTTACCAAGTGCAATTTGCTAAAACTTAGGGGGTTTTCATACTTCATAGAATGTTTTCAGCATTTTAGGACTCAGCATTTGTTTTATTTAAGTTAATAAATAATTCAGAAAAATGAGGGAAATCTGATTTTAGCTTACTCTGACTGTTGGAGCTGATTTTGTGTTTGTGAGGAAACGCCAGAGCTGAGAATACCTTGTTAACATGGTTATCAGCCGAGGATCTAAAAATATTTTGTGAGCTGTCTGAGCTCATCCATGTCCATGGGTGAAGGACTGGCTCTGAGTTGCTTGTCATGTTTGCAGTACCATCGTTTCATCAGTAGTTTGGGAAGTAAAAATTGCATTTTTTTTCTGAAAATGTATAGTTTATTTCTGCAAGCAAAACAGCCTTTCATATCTAATCCATTGGGTATTTTCAGCTTGATCGAGTTTTTTAACAAGATGAAGAAGTGGGAAGACATGGCAAATCTACCATCCCAGTTCAGAGAACGAACTGAGAGATTAGAGAGAAACTTTACTGTTTCTGCAGTCATTTTTAAGAAGTATGAGCCCATTTTTCAGGACATTTTCAGGTATCCTCAAGAAGATCAACCTCGCCAACAGAGAGGAAGAAAACAGAGGTACATTTCTGTTATTCCCAGCCTGATTTTAGAGCATTACTGTAGGGAAAATACAATGAATTTGCTTGGTTGTTGTATTTTGGCTGTATTTTCACAGAAATTGTTTATAATATCAGAGTTGGTCTGTCTGTGTTTGTGGTAATTTTGAAATCTCTTTTTCAGTTTCAAATCTGACAAGGTGCAGGAAATCCCAAAGCTGATAAGTTTTTATGAGGTGGGGAGTGGAGGAAAGGGGAGATATTCAAATCAGCCTGTAGACAAGGGAAATGCTAGTATTTGTAAGATGGGAAAGGCTGGAAAAAATTGATCCTTGTATGATCTGCTAAGGTTTAGTAGCTCATAGTACAACTCAGCCTGTTTCACTGCCTGGTAACTCCCATGGTTTTCTTCATAGGTACAGATCTGGTGCATATTTTATTTTATAGTGGAAGGTTTGTTTCTTTGTTACTGTTTGTAGTAGGAATGGTGTGAAAATGAACTGTTACATGCAGGGTTACACTTGTGTCTGCACTAAACCAGTGTGCAGTTTTCATTATTACTTCAGTCAGGGGTTTGTAAGATTTTGGCTACACTGTAGTAAAGCTTAATTTTCCTTTGGAAAGATTGACTGGTTTATGATGTTTTATCAGTTTTGATTCATTGAACTTAATGGGTATCTTTGCTATGTTTTTCTCCAAAAGACGCCAACCATGTACTGTCGCTGAAGTTTTCCAGTTCTGTTGGGTGCTGTTTGTTCATGCAAAAGGTAAGAGATCTGAAAGGAATGAAATACAGCAAACATGATGATGTTAGTCTACTTTGTATCAGTCCTTGAAACACCGAATAGGTGGAGGCATTTCTGAATTCAGAAATGCTTTTGGAGAAGGGGCCTTCTCACAACAGCCTAAAGGAATGTATTCTGTCCCAGTTTCCCCAGCTGTTTGTTTTACCACACTTCCAGGGTGAGAGTTAGTACTGTACTTTATTTCCAGTCAGTTGGGACTTCACTTCTTTAGCACAGTTAGGCAGCTGAGAGAGTAAGTAGGTCAGTCTGAAAAGTCACAGGTTTTACTTTTCCCTTCTTCTACAGGAACCTTGGACAGTTGACAAGGTACAAAGGGACTTTATGGGTCTTCTGTTGATAAATTATTGGTTAATATGTTTGATTAACTACATCATCGATTGGCTACATCCTAATTAGCGAGCAGTTTCAGACATGGTAACTAACTTTGTGGAGAATACCATGCTGGTAACCCATCCAATTCAATTTTATGAGAAAAAGAACAATTTACAGTAAATGTAAACTGTAAATTAGTAAATTATTATTCGAGTGTGGCAGCACAGAAATGGAAACTAAATGTTGACCATTTAAGGCATTAAGTATTCATGGTTTTGTCCTCTGTGTTTTGAGGGGTGGCAGTAAATCCCTATCACAGCAACCAGACATCAGTGGCAGGTTCAGGCTTGTCCAATCCTGCAGTCCATTGGGCTCAGCTTCACAAATGCAGAAAGTACAGGTTTGTCTGTACCTTCAGCACACGCTGCACAGTAAAGGAGCCACTTTGTGCTCCAGTTCTTGCCTTTTATTTGTAAGAATTTGTCTTTAAACTTTGTTTCTTTCTTTAAAATTGACGAGAAGAGAAAAAAAATCTCTGCTGCACCGAGGTAACTATTTATTATTATTTGGTGCAAGGTTGTGAAAGGGAGCAGTAAGCCATTGTTTGAAGTGTCAGTGACAAATCATTGCTATGGATTTGTATTAGTGGGCTCAGTTAACTGGTTTGGTGCTTACCTGAGAAAAAAAGGGGGAGAAATGAGTGGAACAGGTATAAGTATTGAAAGAGTAATAGAATCATCATGCTCTGCATACAAATTAATGAAATTGTGATGTATGGTATTAATTAACAGTATAGTTTATTTTGCAGAAGTAAAAATAATCTGACTTTGAGTTAAATAAAGGTTCATTCTGGAGAGCTGGGGGTGGTAAGGGGAGGAGTGGTGTTTGCTATTTTCAGGACATCTGAAAACCTGGGTCTGGCCTTGCAGAAGTTAAAAGTTCCTTGCAGGTCTTTACAGCTGTGCAAAATTAGGCCCTTACTGGCCTTTAGAACAAGATTTGCTTCAGGCAGGTGTAGCAAGAATCTGTTTTAGAATGTGACACCACCAGGCAAAGGGTCTGCTTCTACCAGAGTTATGGAAACATTTTTCTTCCTGATAGCAGTTTGCATTCTGCAGTTTGTGCTGCTTCAAGTTATTTATGCACTGGTTAATAAGTTCACTGTGAATGAGGGAGCCTGCAGTATGTTTATCAACATTTTGGTAAGGTTTGATTTCGAAACAGAACGGTGTTTTTGAGTTCCTTCACAGTCACTGTATTTTATGAAGTGTGAGTCTGTTTTACTACCTATGTTGCTATACAGATATTTGTAGTCACCAGATCTGTTCCCAAGGCCGCATTATTGATTGTAATACACATATCAACAGTTACTTGGTTAAAAGTATTTAAATCCATCCTAATTTTATGTCTTTTGTCTTTCTAATATTGAAGGAAATTTTCCTATGATCAGCGATGACTTGGTCAATTCCTACCATCTCCTGTTATGTGCTTTGGATCTCGTGTATGGAAATGCTCTCCAGTGTCCTAACCGTAAAGAACTTCTGAATCCTAATTTTAAGGGTATGTTGAAAAAAACCTGAATCTATCTGAAGCCTGCAAAAACTTCTAAGGCTACTGTAAGGAGTATGAATCTGTGTGGCAGAGAATAAATTGAATGATGTTGATTTGAAGCATATGAGTTATAAGTTTTCTGTATCTGGTTACACAGTTCCATTTCTGTTAATGCAGTTGGTAATAACAGACCAGTGGATTTTGTCAATCATACAGTAAGTCAAGGGTTTGATTTACTATGGAAATACCATTGAAGGAAGTTCCAGTGTAAAAATTCAAGTTAATGAGGGTTTAATGTCATTGACAGAGTGCATAATGACACAGCCATCACTGGACACTGTCAGACTGTCACAGCAGCTGGAAAAGATCCAGTGCTCAAGTATGAGATTTGTTTCTCTCTCATTTCTGGATTGCTGCTGTTCTTTTTCTGAAGAGAATGGAAATGTAGGTTGACTTGATAACCACAAATGCAAATAAATGGTGAGAAGTTTCCACTGAATTTCTGATGTAATACCTTCCAGACTTGCACTTCGTTTGCAGTTCTGTACAGTATTGGCCTTTACTTTGCAGTGCTTGGATGTGAACTGGGACCATTATCTCAGATATTATAGTTCACAAGTGTTTGATTGTTTTTCTATTAGAATTGATATATTTAATTTTCATCACTCAGTCACTGATTTTTTTTAAATCTCTAACTCAAAATTTGCTTTTGATAACATTATCCAATTGAGTGGGCATTACATAATTAATAATTCTTTCAAGGGTTCTGATTAGTTTACTATTTTAATTTCATGCTACCTGGACTTCAGAGCATAAAATTTAGTAAGAAAACAGTATATGGAATTGCAAAATCAAATAATACAAAATTCTTAATTCTAGGCCTACCTGAAGACTTTCATAGTAAGGATTATAAAGTATCATCTGACCCTCCCTGCATCATTGAAAAACTGTGTTCATTACATTATGGGTTAGTTTTAGAAGCAAAAGGTATCAAGGAACATTTTTGGAAGCCATATATTCGGAAGCTTTTCGACAAAAAGGTTGGTCACTAAATTTGTAATGTAGAAAAATGTCTCCTTACTCATTGTCTCCTAAACCTTTTTAAAAAATGAAATGCTCATCCTTTGTTCGTAACTGTCTTACAGCTTTTAAAAGGAAAAGATGAAAATCTGACTGGATTTCTAGATCCTGGGAACTTTGGAGATAGTGTGTAAGTCACTGTATTTGTGGTTTGCTTTGCATTAGTATCTCTCTGTGATACAACTGCAGTTGTTATCTGTATCTTAGCAATGATCCCAGCCTTGTGTTTATTAATCATTCTGCACTGCACTGCCCTTCAGTCCCTTTGAGGTGCTGTGGTCTGAGGCCTGTTGGAAAGAGGAATGATGCTTCAGGATGATGTGACCTGATATCTGCTTTGATTCTTATGTTTCTGTTTCCTTATTTTTTTTTTTCTTTTAAAAATTATTATGAAAAAGGTGTGGGAGCACATGGGATGAGTGGGAAGTGGGAGGGGAAAAAATTGGGTTTGGTGGTGGTTTTTCTCTTTTGTGTGAGCAGCTGAAGGAAATAGTCAAAATAAAGGGGGTTTTGACTCCATCTTTCCCTTTGTGCTGCAGCAAAGCCATCAACAAGGCCTATGAGGAGTATGTGTTGTCAGTGGGAAACCTTGACGAGCGAATATTTCTTGGTGAGGATGCAGATGAAGAAATTGGAACCCTCACAAGGTGCTTAAACACAGCTTCAGGAATGGAAACAGCTGAAAGGGTACAAGTGAAGCATAATTTACAGCAGCATTTTGACAGGGTGAGTATGACATGGTCCATGTTGCTGTTTTTATAAGGAGAATCAGTTGAGTAAGTCGATGTCTGATAAAGAAAAGCAGCTACTAAAAATTACCATCTTTACTGTTCAAGGTAACCTGGGAATGTACAGAACATAGCTGAGTTTGATTTTGTAATTGGTTAGATACATTGCTTACTTTGGGGTTTTTTGGACATAATTTCTCCATGCATCTGGGCTTTCTTTGATTAAATCCAGTACAGAGAATCTTTAGGTAATTACCTAAAGAGAGAGATCTTCAGGTAGATTTTTAGGTGAAGGTACAGAACAGGCAGTTCTGTGTGGTTGTTTGGTAGGTGCTGAAGTGTTGGGGCTCTCTGGATCTGTCTGTCCAACTTCCCCTTCCTTCACTCCTCTCTCCCATATGCAGAGTATTTTGTTTAACACAGGCAAAGCTGCTCAGAATTTTGCTCTGAGCAGTCTTTTTCTTTCCTTTTAACGAACACATGGGCTTCAGGTGTTGATATTACACCTGTTTACAGTTCTAGTTAAATTACTAGGGAATGGGTTTTACCTTGTTGCCTAAAATTATGATGCATGTATGCCTTTATATGTGACTAAAAAATAGCACAGAATCCTTTGAGAGGATAAAGAACACTACATAAAGTGAAGATAATAAAGTGAAGACCTATAAAATTATCAGGACTGTTGTGTGACCGGAGCAGCTTTTGGGAAACAGGCACTGGCTTTGAATGCAGCCGTGTTGTTCATGATTACAGAATATCAAAATGTTCCTGAAGATGGGAAAGATATCTTGCAGGGTGAAGGAGACAAGATAGGCAAATAAAGAAGGATATAAACTGTGTTAGTATAACAAGATTACAGAGAGCAAAAGGGTAAAACAGTCCATAATCACTGAAATAGTTGAGCTTTTTCCTGAATGAGAGTTGGTTGATGGCTTCCAGCATTTGAGAGAGAAACAGTCAAAATAACCTTATCTGCAAAATCAGTGCAAATAGTTAATTCTTCCCTTCTGATTCAATTCTAAAGAAAGAATTAACCACCAAGTTCTGTTGGCATAGTTTGGGGTGCACAACCCTAGTAGGTGTTTGTAGTGGTGAAAGAGTGTGGCCAGGTGCAGCTGCAGTGCTTGTGCTCTGGGGAGCCCAGGACAGGGCTGGGGGAATCAGCCCATGGAGACAGAAATAAAGGACACTTAGGAGTGTGGGGGGAAAATGAGAGAAGTGTTGGGAGCTAGACTTCATGGTAAAGAATGTAATATAAGTAATTGTGTGGTTAGATAATTAAAAGATGCATTGATTTTGCTGTGTGCTGATTGGAGGAACATCCTCGATGTTAAATTATTTTGATGTGATGGCTTGATCTGATGCAAATTAATTAAAATGCTAATCAGAAGGACTTCTTATGTTAAAAGTTAAACCTGCTGAAAGGAAACCCTGGCCAAAGGAGGGAAGGACTGCCTGATTTTTGGGGGGTTAGCAGCAGCACTTCAGCATAGGTCACATCCCTGTTTATACAGAACTGTTGGATACAAACATTTGACACAGACAAGGCTTTCCTTGCTGGCTCTCACCTGAGGCCCAATCGAGGTGGGATGTTTGATTCCAAGCCATTGTTTTCCATAACACAGAGTCAGAATTCTGCAGATTGACTTTTCTAGGTTATGAACTTTATCAGAGTTTTATAATAATGTACATATGTGTTTATTTTTTTATTTTTAGTCCAAATCACTCAGGATTACAACCCCACTCACTGGCCGCAAGTATGTTAAAGAGGGCAACCCATATGTGACACCTGTTTCCATGGCAACATACAGTTTGAGCCGCCTTCACACGATGCTGGCAGGACTGAAAAATGCCCCCAGTGAAAATCTGGAGCAAATACTCAAGTAAGTTTGATATTTAACCAACCAAATAATTCTATTTTTTAAAGAGTTTTAATAACAAACATTAATGCTTAAACAGTATAATTTGAAATGTGAGCCAGACTTAAAAGGTTCTGGAGTAAAGTAGAATCCAGAGAAACATTTCAGAAGACTGTTCTCTTTATGCAGACACATCTGTCCTTAGAGGTTGATGGCTATAAGAACATAATACCATTTGAAACCTAACAGTTCTGAGCTTCTCAAACTTTAAATTGCCAGTGTAAAATTTTTCAAGATTTGACTTCCTGCTTGACAAATTGCACTGTTTGGTAAATCACTCCAATACCATAGGAGATGCAAAACATTACATGTAGATAAGCTGTTGCTTCAGGAACAATATATTTTAAAACATTTTTTATGTCATGCGGAAAATGCTGTTTGAATATTTATCCCTGATCATGGAAAGATGGGCATATTTACTGCAATGTCTGCAATGCTGATAATGTGCTGTGGATGTTTTACAGTATGTATACAGTTAGACACATATGGGTGTGTTTGTATTGCTTTGCAATGTATTTATATTTTCATGCTCTCGTCATATTATAAAAATAGGAGGGTTTTTTGGTCTTAGTAGGAATAGTATATTGAAAATGTTTACTTTTTATGTTCAGGTCATGTTCCAGAGATCCTTCTCAATCCATTGCAAACAGAATAAAAGAAATGCATGAAGTGTACTGCCAGAGCACACAGTCTGAAGGAGAATTCAGTAATTTTTCCAAAGGTGGGAAATATTTTGCTTATTTAGATAAGAATTAAAATGGCTGTAAACATATTCATCTCTTATCATTAACAGTTTTACCTGCAGGTTATGCTTTAGCACAAGTGTCTTTTCTACTTCTCTTGCCTTTTCCTGTATTCTTTAGATATAGCAAATTTCAATGCTGCATAAAATTTTCTAATCAGCCTTAGCTTAAATCACTGGAATTTGATCATACTCTGAGAGCTACAGAAGTGAAATGAAAAGCACTGTGAAGTGTTCCACTCTTTCTCTCAAATATAAGAATAGTAGTGATGACATGGATTTCTGGGATAGTGAAGGAAAATCTGAGTAATTGTAATCTCTAAAAACCGAACAGCAGTTTTGGTTACATATGAGGATGGATTAGTACAGATATTAAAATCCTGCCAATATAAATACAAAAATGTTATTTGCAAAATTGTCTTAATATCTGAAATGCCTGAAGATGACTTGAAAATAAGGAAGATGCTCTTGGCCTTATTTCTTAACGAGACCTTACTCTCTTCTTGTCAGCTTAGTTCCTTCAGTGTTTTCTGTTGCACAGTGCAAGTTGCATCCGTTCAGGTATATTTTTCAATGTATTTTTTGAACTTGAAATATGTATATTATAGCAATGTTAAGGTTTGTCATCAAAATCTGGGTTCAGTAGCAAAATATTCTGCTCTGCTTTCACAGGTCTGTGCGGTGTAGGAAGAGGATTCCTAAGTTAACTTTAAATTAACTGATTTAGTCCTGAAAGTATTGTAGCCACATAGACAGCCACATTGTAGCAGCATAGACATCCACAGTAACCACTAAACTGTTGTATCTCTGTATCTGAAGATGAAGAATGTAATACTTTTTGTTGCACTTCACAATATTGCTTGTCTTTAAACCTACTGCAGATGTTGCCAGTAAACATTTTCGCCGTGCTGAGATGCTGTACTACAAGGTCTTGGAGTCGGTCATTGAGGAGGAGAGGAGGACTCGACTGGGAGACACTGACTTATCTGTAAGGAAAACTAATCAAATAGTACCTCATTTTTAAAGTTGGACCTACAAAAAAGGAACACAGTTGTAGAGCAGAATAGTCGGCCATTTAAAAGGAGGGTAGATGTCTGAGAAGTAGCCGGTAAGTACATGTGAGTGGTAGAGAAAGGATATAAGAAATTATTTGTGTTTGCCAACACAAAGATACAGAAAATTTTTAATGAGTAAAGATGGCTCATTTTGGATTCTGTTCTCTCTCTTGCAAAATAACATCACTTTTTACAAGCTTGGTAATCTTGATGTTGAGGCAGAATAAAAAGTATTTTATTGTTCTATAGTTACACTTCAAATTAAGCTTTAAAATTTGCAATTCTTGCAGGCTGTACTGGAGCAAGACGTGTTTCACAGGTCTCTGCTGGCCTGTTGCCTTGAAATCATTACATTTACATATAACCCACCTGGAAACTTCCCGTTCATCACCGAAATATTTGACATTCCAGTTTATCATTTTTATAAGGTAATGTGTTTGAGAGCTAGAAATGCTTATTGAGTCATGAGTGCTCATTGACCTCTATGACAACATAGGACTGAGTCATAGTAATTCAGCCTAAATATTTCAAATAGTCTCTTCTTCCTTGAAAATCAGGAATTGGAATTAGATCTTTGCTTAATAAGAAATTTATGAAGGAAGTACATTATGTTGATCATAATTATCTGCCTTACAGGTAATTGAGGTTTTCATTAGAGCAGAGGATGGCCTTTGTCGGGAAGTAGTAAAACACCTGAATCATATTGAAGAACAGATCCTTGAAAGTATGGCATGGAAACGGGAATCCATATTGTGGGACAGCATCAGAGACCATGAAAACAAAGTTCCTAGTTGTGAAGAGGTGAGCACGTCTTTATGGGGTTTAGATAACTTTTGTAATCAGACAGGATGGCAGAGAGAGGAGGCCTTGCGTGTCCCAGTATCAGTTTCACTCTACCAGCCCATCAGTGCAGAGCAAGCAGTAAATGCAGTGTGGTGTGCTCATGGTCATCTCTGTAGAGACATCTGAAATGGAGGCAGACAACAGAGATGATTCTCATCCAGTATTTTGTTGGTGTAGCAGAACAGTGAACAAAATGGACAAGCAGGAAAGATTGGGACCAGTCACTTACACTTGGAAAGATTAATAGGCAAGAAAAGTGGTAAAAAGTACAGCCAGAAGAAGTCCCAGAAGTGCTGGATCTTGCAGAGCAGTACAATCACTAGGCAGTTTTAGTTGGGCTTAGGGTAAGTTTTTCACTGTTCATGATTTTCTCCATAGAGTTTTGCTGTTCAAAATTTGTTATATATTTTTATTTGTTTGTATGTGATACAAACAGTGTAATCAGAGTATGAATATTTTAGGTAATGCCACCTCAATACTTTGAGAGATCTGCTGGGAACAGTGTTGTGGGTTCCCCATTGACACCAAGACGAATAAATGAGGTTCGTGCTGAAAGTGGAGGACTAGGAAAAGGTGAGATTTTTTAAAGCATAACATGCTATACTTACTGAGACTGAAGTTACATAAGTAAGCTGCTTAAATGTCAGATGTTTTCAGGAAGTGATGTATGTGGACAGTGTGTGTGTATGTATATGTATGTATGTGTTAAATAACACACCTTAGGTTCTAATTGGTTTGCCTTACTGTTGTATCAGGATAGAAGCTCCACTATATATTTAGTTATGTGACATCTCAAACCTTTTTCAATAGAATAAATAAAACATAATACATTAACCTAGAAAAACATTAAATGCAGCATTATTGGAGATTAAGTCAACTCTAAAAGGAATCTATATTTTTTAAAAAATGTTTCCTGGAGAGCTTTGCATGACGTATTTTAGTTCACATTAGATTTCTGTCACATATCTGCATAAGGAATTATAAACCAAGAGTTAAATATATATATGTGTGTGTGTGTGTGTTTTTAATCCACAGGCCTTTCTTCACCTCCAGCCACCCTGTATGACAGATACAGTTCTCCTACAGCCAATCCTACGAGACGCCGCCTGTTTGCTGACAATGAGAACCCCTCTGACAGTGGGACCCCAGTGAGAGTTTCCCAACAGCCCGTGGTGAACACGGTGCCGGTGCAGAACATGAGTCCCGAAGCCATGTCGGTGACTCCGGTGCCTGGCCAGACCCTGGTCACTGTGGCAACTGCCACTGTGACAGCCAACAACGGGCAAACTGTGACCATCCCAGTACAAGGTCAGGGGAAAGCTGCTGTAGAATGACTCAGGCTTGTTCCCATCGGTGTAGTACATGGCCAAGGGGAGATGGGGGAACAGTTGGCCAGGGGAGAAAAAAGGATGCTTAAGGATGTTTAGGAAACGTTGTTTGAATAGATGATCAGAATTTAAAGACAGACCATGTACAGCACAAGGGTGTTCTGACTGCCAGTATCTATTTTATAAAACAATTATTTCAGTAACTCCTCCTTCCTGAACTGGTAAGGATAAAATTTGCATTAGTATAAAAACCTTACTTCAACTTCGTTATCTTCTTCTCATGATTAAAAGTCCAAAGTATCTCGATTAAACAATTTCATGTATAAAATAAATGTATAGTTATAAGCAGCTAATAAAAAAATTAAGAATTTTTAAAAACTAAAGGAGAAACACACGCATGCCCCCACACACAACTTGCTCTTATTTCAGACTCTTTTTTTTCTTAAATTACAGGTATTGCCAATGAAAATGGAGGAATAACTTTCTTCCCAGTCCAAGTAAATGTAGGTGCACAGCCCCAGGCTGTGTCTGGCCCCATTCAGCCTCTGAGTGCCCAGGCTCTCGCGGGTACCCTGAACACCCAGATGACTGGGGCAGCACTGCAGTTGCCAGGCCAGCTGACTGTTCAGCAGATCTCCCCTGGAGAGCAGAGACAGACCCAGCAGTTCACTGCCACATCCATCAGGCCTCGGAAGACCGGCTCACTGTCACTCTTCTTCAGAAAGGTACTCATTTGTCCTTTGCTTAGTTTGTATTTTGGCAAATCTTCAGTGATTTTAACAATATACATTTATTAGTTGTAATAATAAGAGTGTATTAAATTTAAAAGTTAATCTATACCTTTAATTATTTATACACGTACCTGAGGGTAGTTTTCTCATGGAGGACACACAAGCAAAAGAGTGAGCTGTCACCAGAGCTGTCACATCAGGAGTTGTGAAGTACAACTGTGTTTGGCCAGCAGGTTTTTAAAGGTGTCCATTTTCTTGAAGGCTCTTCCAAAGGAAGATATTCACCTTTGAGACAGGTGTATCATTTCAATACAGTGGTTTCTGTAGGCAATGTTGCCCTATCCTGTCTGTGCTCAGGACAACTTAGAATTTAAACTTCCAATAAGTGGGTTTCTGAGCTCTAGCCCCAGGACTGAGAATGTCTGTGTCTTGTAAGCAAAACAGTTAAATTTAAGTTCACTTATTCTTCTTTTGGCTTAGCATTTGCCCAAGTTCTGCAGGGTGTGCAAGTTTGAACTGCTCTTTCTCTGGGTAAGAAAAGCAGTGTTGCTGTGGCCCTGAGCACTGTCTCCATTCCCACAGGTGTATCATTTAGCCAGTGTTCGTCTGCGGGATCTCTGCGTCAAACTCGATGTGTCTGATGAGCTGAGGAAAAAGATCTGGACGTGTTTTGAGTATTCCTTGATGCACTGCCCTGAAATCATGATGGACAGACACTTGGATCAGCTGTTGATGTGTGCCATCTATGTCATGACTAAGGTAAAGTGTGAACAAAGAAAAAGCAAACAAGCAGAAAACTTCTTTAATACTTAATATTCCAAATATTACAATTTCTCAAAGAAACCCAAGCCAACCAGTGCACACACAACCACCCCTAAAGAAAAACCCTGCAGAAAAACTGTGAACCTTTTGTGTCCATCCCCTCTTAGGTCACTAATGAAGACAGATCATTTCAGAACATCATGCGCTGCTATCGGACACAACCACAAGCCAAGAGCCATGTGAGTACAGTTATTATTAAACAATGTGGTCTCCAGTTTATTAAATGCCCTAGTTCTATTTTGGGAACAGATTGCTTTGCAGAGTAGCATTTAGTGTTAAATGGATGCAGTCTGTCAGCTATTCTCCTGGAAAGACAGTAGTCCTGTCCAAAATCTTGCACTACTGAAAGCTTTATATGCTAAACTATATCTAAAATAGAAAATATCTGTACTTAAAACCTAAGGAGGCAGTGCCTATTGGATAATATTCTTCTTAGGAAGGCTGTATTTTCCCCTGTAAGAAGCACAATGAAGTTCCCTGCAGACAGTTGTTTGCTGGCCCAGTAAGTGCATCACCCTTCCTTGGGGACACCCCCCTTTGTCCCTGCAGGTCTATCGCAGTGTCCTGATCAAAGGCAGGCGCCGGCGCCGCTCCGGCAGCAGCGACAGCAGCAGCCAGCAGAACTCACCCACCGACAGGGGCAAGGAGAGGAACAAGGAAAGAAGTGAGTGATTCCACCCCCAACAGATCCTCCTTTGGTAAACTTGGACACAATTAAGAATATATCTGTAACATTTAAGAGTTGCTGTAACTCAGGGTCTATATTTACACCGCCTTTGACAGTTTGGAATCTGTCCCCACGTGCACTTTGCTTGGGAGTTTGCCATGCTGGCCTGAGCTCCGATTTCAGCTTGCACACCAAAGAATGAGTCTTTGGAGAAAGAGAGGATAGCAGGGTTAGCCCAGGTTCAGTTACTCTTATCAGAATCCAGAGCTGCAGCAATTTCTTTTGTAGCAGCTGGCTGCAGAGATAGGAACAGCAGTCACAACAGTGATTTCAGCATAGCTGACAGCTCTGAAGATTCTTTCCTTGATAGGTGAACTGACACATTTTCCTTGAATTAACTTCTATAAAGGAAAGAAGCAGTGCTGTAGATTCCTACCACCAGTGTTGAAGATGTTTAATAGATTATGGTATAAGCTGTAGATATTAATGTTTTCTGTCACAGAGAGGTGGCAGGGAGAGGAGAAAAAAATTATATGTATTTTGCAACTTCCCACATTAAACTAGGAGGAACTATTACCAAGCCAAATATTTCTACTACAAGCAGCAAAAGACTAATGTTCCTTACTTGAAATGGTGCCAGGTGGCAACATGAAAGAGCATGTGTTGTAAGTATAGCACAAATGCATGAAAAATGGAGTTTCAAGTCTCCTTATATTGTGATGACACTCAGCTCATACAGGAAAGTTAGAAATCAGTGCACACGCAGCACTGTGGTGCGTACCAACAGAGGCAGCTCAGGGATCAAAAGGCACATCACTGACACTGATACCAGAGTCGGTGTTTCCAAGGGGTGGGAGGCCGTTTGTGTGTGGGATGAGGGATGTGCGGGCCCTGAGCAGTTGTGCTCCCCCTGCAGGCAGCCGGGACTCCAGCCCGGTGATGCGCTCCAGCAGCACCCTGCCCGTGCCGCACCCCGGCAGCGCCCCCCCCACGCCCACCCGCCTCACCGGCGCCAACAGCGACACCGAGGAGGAGGAGCGGGGGGACCTCATCCAGTTCTACAACAACGTCTACATCGAGCAGATCAAAGACTTTGCCCTGAAGTACACTTCAAATGCAGTAAGTTAAATTCTGTGCTTTTTAGCAGTAAACATCTTTTTCTACTGACAATGCAGCTCAGTGGCTGAGCTCAGTGTAAGCAAATTCAAGGGATTCTGGTTTTATGAGAACAATTTCACCTCTGCTGCTAAAACAGTAAGTACTTTCAATGCTTAATTGCTCTCCTCCTGTATGAAATACACAGCTCTGAGCAGTGGCATCTGTCACACTCAGATTTAGAAAAGTAAATTAAGAAATACTAATCCAGCTCAATCTCATAACAAAATTCACATTTCTTGTACATTTGTATGGTATCACATGGGTGAAAAAAGCCTAGAGTGTGTTTAAGTGCCCAACTCAGAAAAGCCTTGCTGCAGTGACACTGGAGGCACAGCCATTGAGTGATTTCCCTCTCTCCCGGGCAGACGGACTCTCCTCCGCTCTCGCCGTACCCGTTCGTGCGGCTCAGCTCCCCTCGCCGGGTGCAGCTGTCCCAGAACCACCCCCTGTACATCTCACCACACAGAAACGAGTCTGCTCTCTCTTCCCAAGAGAGGATATTCTACTACTTCAGCAGCAGCCCCTCTAAGGTGAGACTAAAGGGTTTCAGTTTGATTTTATATTTAATTCTGTCTTTTCTTTCTGGTAGTGAAATTAGAGTAGATTGTGCAACACCATGTTTTGTTTACCTTGTCCAACATGTACTTTGTCACCTGATGCTCATTGGACTGCCAGTTCAACTACTGGGCCCTTGCTGTACAATGGGCCTTTGAGCTCTACAGGCAAGTGACACAACAAGCTGGCTTGAGTAAGACTGTGGTAATGGACAGACAAGTACAGTGGTGAAGGTCAGCTGTGTACAGCACAGATCTCCACAAATAAAGCCTATGTAGTCCTGTTGTAACACACCTGACAACAGTTTGCATTATGTTGTGGTAGTCACAAAATGGTGAGAGCTAATTCTAGTTCCCCCCACCTCCTCCCTCCAGAGACTAAAGGAAATTAACAGCATGGTCCGAACTGGAGAAACGCCCACCAAGAAGAGAGGCATTCTCCTAGAGGATGGCACTGAAGCCCCAGCCAAGCGCATCTGTCAGGAGAATCACACAGCCCTGTTGAGGCGGCTCCAGGACGTAGCCAACGACCGAGGGTCTCACTGAGCCCACACAGGTTTTGCCTTCCTGTGGCTCCCAGGGCTGGGCCACTCAGGCCACACACAGACCCACTGAGCCTTGCAAGGTGTCTTCAGCCAGACTGTGCTCAGCCCCCTCCCCTGCCCCAGCCACCACCCAACTGCTGCCTAATTGCTCTGGGTCCTTAGACCCTGCTCCCACCCCCTGGTCAAGCTCCTCACAACGCAAGTGACACATCTCCAGCCTTCCAGAAGCAGCTGAAGAGCTTTCCTTGCTTGGAGAACACACCCCTAACACAGCTGTGCACCTTGCAGCAGGTCTTCCCTTTGCTCTAACCAGTCCCCTCACACTGTGTTCATCACCACTGTCAGCTGTGGACAGGCACCTGGAGGTGCCTCAGACACAGGAGCCACCAGACCAAGGTGCCTGGAGCAGTCTTTGTTCCTGAAAGACCTAACAACAACACAATAGCAAAGTCCAGTTCTGCTGGGAAAGGGATGATGGCAATAATTGTTTTGAGGCCTAAAGGAAGTTGTCTGGATGGATCCTGTCCATATTGAGGACATTCATGTGCCCCTGAGAACTATCATGTCTGTGGGCCCTTGCTGTACAAAGGGAGGGGATTGTGTGGGTGCATTGATTTGAGCTGTGCAATGTTGGAGAGTGAACTGATGTTCCCAAGGTGTCACTTTTAATGGGACTGTGAAGCATCATTGTTAAGGCAGTTGAGTTTTGCTGTATATTTGCAATGGCACTTTCTAAATGTGAATATTTTTTGCAAAGGCTGACTTCAGCTGTCTTCTGTATTCAAGCAAGTTGACTTTTGTATTTATTCCACTCTGACATGCCATTGCTCCTCTTGTCAGCAAATGGCATGAAGAATTCATTGTAACTCAATGTAAGTGCAGCAGTGAGCAGTGAATGCAGGAAGCCAAGGATGTGTGCTTTTTTTGAGGAATTTTATATGCTCATTGCTTTTCATGAGTCAGGCATTGCCCCCCACCCCCCTGCCTTACTCAGCAGCAGGATCATGGTGTCCATTTCTTAAGACATATACTTAGATATTTTGTTTCTAAACAACAGGGCTTGGGGGATTCAGTTTTGTGGGTTGTGTTGTTTGTTTGTTTTTGTTTGGTTTGTTTTTGTGTGGTTTTTTTTTAAAGTGAACTAAAGCAGGCTGCCTGGGAGAAATCTCTCCCCTACTAAGGGTGAGCAAGAGGTGCACATATTAGACTTACTACCTGTTTTCATGTAAAATAGTTCCCAAATATCAGGCGTCTTAGGAGAGCAAATATCTCTCACTGTACAATGTGCCAGCCCACTGCTGGGGACGGGGTGTTCTCCATGTAAAATGTGGCACAGGCAGGTGCCAGAAGGTTTTCTAAGGAAGCAAAAGCTAAAACCTCTGTTTTCAGTCATTCCTGCCTTTCTGAGTAATAGGAAAATTTGAGACTCAAGTCCACTGTAAATTCAATTAAAGTAAACTAAGAGGATCTTTTGTTCTTACCTGCATAATAAAAGGTTGAAGTCCAGAAGTTGTGTAGATGTTTCTGTAAAAATATTTATGGAAGTGTCAGACAATTCTTGTTATTCTGTACCATTTTACTTCACTTTGTATGAAAATACTGCAATTGTATTTTTCAATAAAGAATTTATAAACTCGGTTTAATGATCTTGTGTGGGAAACAAAAAAAGCATTGTATGTGCAAAGCTGCAAACAGCAGCTCTCAAGCACCTGGTTTGATGATTTAGTGCAAAAGAAAACAAACATATGGCTGAGGTCTTCAAGGCCCAGGAAAGTGCAAGGACTGGAGTCTCCCAGTGCAATTAAGAGTTTAAAAATAAATAAATAATCACATCTTACCCACACCACGAGGGGAAGGATTTACTCTTGCTCCAGTTTAGTCACCGTCTTTGTTCCACGTGTGTTCCCTCCTGCTGCTCAGGAGAAGGGACAGTGGTGTCAGGGAATGCCGGGGCTCCACAGAGCAGGAGGAGGAAGAGCAGGAACAGGAGGGTGGCTGTCCCACCAGGCTGTCTCACCACAGCACAGGAGGGCCCCACAACAAAAGGGGCTTTGCCTTCCCTGGAGGAGATTTTAGTAAAAAAAATCTCACACTGTAACCCAGCAGAATTATTTCCCATGTACTGTGTACTTGCCTTCCAATGAAATTACAGAGACTTCTAACAATTCTGAAGTAGTTAAGAACCTCTTTGGCCACAGCTGGCCAGGGGCTATACTTCCACAGCTAAGGACACACAGGTTTTCCCCTGCATTTTTACATATTGGCCCCATTTTACCTATTTCATACTCTACTGTGGTTTCTGTCCCTTTCTAAAACCTAATTGTTAAATAACTCTCAGCTATAAATAATACTAAAAGTACAATTTGCAGTTTATGCTTTGGAACAAGTGCCAAAAAAACCAAAACCCCCAANTACTGAAAGTACAATTTGCAGTTTATGCCAAAAAAACCAAAACCCCCAACCAACCAAGGAAAAAAAAAAAAAGCCAACAAAAACCCCCAAACCAAAAAAAACCCCTACTTTAAAAGAGATGTTCCAAAGGAAAAAACAAATGGTGTGTAAACTTGATTAAAAAACCAACCAAACAAAAGAAAAAAAACACGAAAAAACATCTGAAGCAGCTTAAAATTTTTTTCCTTCAAGACTTTAAACAGGTTGTTTGGAAGGGACCTCAGCAGGGTCATTAAGTCCACTGGTGTAACTTCCAGGTATCTTTGAAATGTTCTTTAGAGTTGAGAATCTCAAAAGATGATATTCAGAAACATCCCCTTATCAAAGTATTGCCTTAAATTGTAAGGGACTTAAATTATGAACCTGTACTAGGAAATACAACAGCCCAACCCAGGAGAAAAAGGATTTGATTTTCACAGTATCATTTCAGTGACCACTTGCCTGCCTTGCTCCTGGAACAGCTTCTTTTAATACACAAATCTGATTACAGAAAGACACAGTGTTCTCTCCCCTTTCCCAATCTAATTAAAAAAATTAATTTCTCAGCTTATTCATTCTAAATGAAGCAAAATTCCACAGTCTTTAAAACAAAATTATTTTCTTCTCAGCAAACTATTAGCTGGACTTATCTTGGAGCAACCCAACCTACTGACCAACCCTGCAGGGATCTGTGACAGTTCAGAGATGAACAAGACTTACCTAACCATCACTTTGACATTGTCCTGTCACTGCTCCTTGGCATTGTTTTGGGGTCAGAGCAGAGCCCTGGCTCTCAGCAGCACTGGGGCTGCGGGGACTCAGCTCTGCACAGCAGCAGCAATTCATCCTGTACTGCAGCTGAGATCAAAGAGCAGCCCAAGATTATAAGAGATTGAACTTCTACTCCAGCCCTTCACTTAATTGGCTTAGGAAATATGCAAATCAGTTATTTATTAAAGAAGCTCCTGAATAATCACGAAAACACATTAAGAGGAACCATCACAGTCTAGTTTAGCTCCAGTCCTGCCCTCTGCCCAGCCGTGCTCAGCACAAGGCCAGGCCCATTGTCTGCTTCACACCAAGAGTCCTTTCACTAAAACTCTACCCATCATAAATCTGAAGCATCTGAATTTCAGTTTCAGCCTTCCCAAGAAAAGTTCACAAGAAACAACAGCAGCAACAGAACTCACGTTCACAGTATTTCAGTGGCCAGTACAGGTCAGTACACCCACCCCCTAAGACTTTTCCCACAGTCCTTCCCTGAAAGACACACAGCACCACTTACCAGGCAATACAAACCCAGCTTTCAGATCAGTTCCTCCATTTCTGGCCTCTATTGCAAACTCAGACCAGGCATGTGACAATTCCAAGGCACTTGGAATTCCTCATAACCTGCCAGGTGTCCAAAATACTGAGGCTAATGGAGTATTAATGTCACACAGAAGAGAATGCTGACCAAGGCAAGTGCCACAGAGCCAGGTTTTCCTTCCTGTTGGTGTATGACAACACACTACTTGGGAAGTCTTCATCTACTTCCTTAGGAGCCAAGAAGTTGTTCTCAAAGGGAACAGGGAAAGGTTGTTATATGACAAGTGAATTTAGCTTGTCAGTAAAAACAAAACCACAAAAACTCCCACATACACACACCACACCACTGCCCACTGTCCTGACACATCTCATCACATTCCCATGAGTCACTCCAGCCTGTTCCACTTGGGTTGGCACTAATGCCATCAGTGCAGGTAAGGGGAGCAAAGGAAAAGCAGCCCAGCTGTAAGGGGTTAACACTACAGGTTTTGAGAGGACAATCCTGTTAGGCAAGAAGAAGACAACACACCAGGCTGTGGCATTAGGAAGACTCATGTGAAAAGCAAAAGCTCCTGTCCTGAGTTCACACAGGCTTTAGAGAGGTTTTCCTGTACATAAGTCTGTTCAGTACAGAACTGGTCCTGGTAGCCATTAACATCCCAACCAAGTACAGATGTATCCAGGTACTTCCAACTCTTGTTTCAGTCTTCACTAAATATCAACAATACAGACCAATAGGGACAAAAGCTACAGCACAGTTTCTTTTTATTTAAAGATGTCACTATTAACACACATTAGTCAAGCTATCCTAAGAAATCTCCTGGACACCTAGGGAATCTAAAACCCTCTAAGATTTTATTAGCTCAAGAGACCACCATTAAAAGCTTTAATTTTAGTGTTTATGTACTAGAAGTCTAATAAGCCTGACATTCTGCTCTGCCCCTGTCAGACTAATGTGCGCTTTAGTGACAAGAACCATTTACAAGTCAATAATACATCATGTCATCCCCAGCTTTACTTCTGGAAAGTGCTAAATGGAGTCGATGAACCGTCTATTTACAATTTCAAATCCTAATATATTTACAATAGAAACCAAAAGTATTTAAAACCATTAAATATAGTGTTTAACTCTGCTATATTAGTTTACATGAACACAGCTTAACTCTGGCATCATATTTCCAATACTAATATTTCTGCCAGTAATTTAAGATTCTTTTAAAAAATTGCTATTCCTGGAGGGGAAAAAAATAAAAGCTTAAAAACCAACCCAAAGCCTCCAGGCATTTCAGAGCCCTGAGGAATTACCCACCCTAGACAGTCTCCAGGTAGAAGTACTGCAGTGTTCAAGACAGACTTCCAAACTCCAGGCAAGCCTTTAAAACCTAATGCATATGTAAAACATTAAGAGTCAGTAATCCACTGAACAGGTTTACTGGAGTCACTGCTACCATTCAGTTTTTACTAATCCGTAGTCAAGAAGAAAACTGCTGCTTTGCTGTTTCTCCCTCCGTTACATTCCCTCCACCCACAGAAAGTGTTTTGTGCACCAGAGTCCAGGGAAGCTAAGTGGGCATCGTCTTCTCTTCTTTGCTGAAGGGCTGCACTGAGCCAGGCTTTACCCAGGACAGGCCAGAAACGTGCATGCTTTTGCAGTGCTGATCTTCTGGCTTCTTCTGGGGAGAACAAAGTTAAAGTTACAATTATTAGATACCAAAACCCTCTCAAGTTCCTCTCCATCCATTTTACCTCCAGCAGATACAAGCATAAGAAAGGTTTGTACCATTTCCTCTCCTCAAAGAAGAACAGTAAGATGGCTATTGGTTTAATTTCTGGCAATGTGTGTGTGGCATCTGCAGAACTACTCTGACAATATAGGAATTTTAATGACTTAGCTCCGGTACTGCTGCCCTACCCTAAACTCTAAGAGATAATCCATTTGCTTGGAGGCCCCAGCCCAGCACCACTGCTCTGCTCTTCCCCAGATTTCTTGGTTCTACAGAAAGAAGTGTCAATCCAAACCCAACCACTCCTGTCCCTAACCTGACACTGTATCTGTACATACCTGGTGGTGCTAGGTGTGCTGAGGAGGGAATCTCCACCAGTGGTTGGGAACCCAAATTAACGTGGCAAAGCAGCAATCAAAGCCTTTGCTCAACCTGGAAGTTTCTTTCTGCTTTCCAAGAACAGTCCTTCCCTTCCCTGATTATTTGCCACTGTTAAATTTGCCATACTGTTACTTGAACAGTAACTATTGCCCATCACAGTGCAACAAACGTTTCAGACTGACTATTGCAGTTTTAAAAAAAAAAAAAAAAAGCTTCAAGTTAAGGGAGAAAGATGCATCTGTAGATTTAAAGTAGTTAAAAAGCGATCAGTAATTTAGATACCTACTCTAGCTGGTCAAAGAAACAGCTTAAATACCAGGAACTGTGTGGCAACTACATTAAACCTGGAATGATGCACTAAGCTCTAAAACGTGCTAATTACATGAGCAGACTTTGTCATACCATGGAAAGCCTTTTGCTTGACAAAGTAAATTAAGTCAAGAAGAAAACAGAACCCACACTTTTGCCCCTCCCCGTGCTTTGTGCAAAAAGGTGACACTGTGTGACAGAACTGCCACAACACGTTGGACAACAGCAGACAAGAGGGATCAGTTAACCCTGAGCCTGGCAGTGGCACCTGCCTCTCCCACAGGAACCACACCCAGCAAAAGCCACATGCTCAGCAGGGAACTGGGACATCACAGCCCTTCCTGGGACACAACTCTGGAACAGCTCCACTGTTTCCCAAGGCACAGGAATTACAGGGTAATAAAAAAAGACTGTAGGAGGATTTGGGAATTTCTTTTTACAGGGAATGTTCTCAGCTACACTGATATTTTGGAACAAATCCCTAAGGCACAGAAGTTGGGTCATTCCTGCTATGGACTGTATGACTAAGTACCAAGCATGCAATAGTTACCAAAGGTGCCAGTTTTCACCTAAGAAGTAGTTAACATGCATCTCCAAAGAAAAAGGACAAAAGAAAAGTCATTGTTTGCTATCAGTCTCTGAGACATCATACACCTTCCATTTTCAAGGGCCCTCACCCATTCTTTCTCTTTAGGTCTTTTATTTAAAGGATAAGAAAGAAGAAGGGGGGAAAAAAGGTCAAAAGTATTTCTTAAGTTTTATAAGAACATCAAGAAGTCATAATCCGACCAAAATATTGTCCTGTGTGTTCTGTGTGTTCTAGGGCTCTAAAATGATCCTGGCAGTTGGGAGCATTGCCATACTGAGCTTACAGGGAGTTTATTGTATTAGGATTAGATTTAAAAATATCATTCATGCCAGAAGACACACAAGAACATGAGTTAAAGGTTGCAGTAAGGAAGACTGAAGGCTGGACTGACAAAACCACAACACAGCTTCAGCCAAAGTCAGTAACTAAAGCATTCAGAAGGCATTTCCTTGCCAGTCCAGCTAAGACAGTAGCCACCATTTCAGAATCCCTAGCAGTAGATTGACTTGTCAAGCCACTCAGTGCAGACTCAGAATTGCTGTGTGCTAGCTCTTGTCACAGAATCACAGAAGTGATTTAAAAAAAAAAAACAAACAACCAGAAAAATCCCACAAACAGCCCCCATCCCAAAACCAAAGGTGTTTCTCAGGTGAAAGCTCTATGAGCCAACACCATCTTGCTCTGTTAGTAAGAGCACTTTGCCATGGAAGGGACTCAGAATCCTTGGTGAGCTGATATCTTATCAGAAATCATCAGCATTAGAGATGGGAGCAAGGGACTGTGCTGTTGCTGTTTCAGAAACTTTGCAATGAAAAGAAATTGCTGAGGTTTTGATTCAGTAAGGAAAAAACTCTCAACAGAAGAAAGCCAAGAAGCTGGAGACTGTCAGGTTATGCAGAAGTGGTAACAAACATGACAAGTGCAGGACAAGCTAACAGACAGGCAGCAAATCACTTCTCTGCCCTTCTTCCCCCCTTCCATCCATAAACAAAAAGAATCTGCCAAGTGTGCCAACAGTTGTACTAACAAAGCTTTCTATCTGGCTAAGTGATTAATTGCTCAACACACTGAAGTTAGAACAGTGACATAACTGCTTCATTAGGAGAACAAATCAGTTCCAGCATGCCTGCTGAGCCAAAAGAGGGGTGGAATAAGGTCTGTCTAATAGACAGAGAGACAGAGAACCTTTTTATAAGTATCAGGCAGTAAACCCCTCCTAGAGTCAGAATCTGGACTTTGCACATACCTTCTGAGTCAACATCTTCTCTCTAGCTTCATCATGTATAGCTGGATTCCATGGAGAAAAGCTATAGAGATAAAGTATAGTTAACTCTTACTTGGCATGTTTGCCAACCACAGCACAGACAGAGCAGAAAGCAGTGATTTTCCCTGGTTCACTTTGTTGAAATTCTAGTAAACTATAAGTGAGTTTTCAGTGTTAAAAGATACAGTTAAGAACTAAATTAGCATTGTCATGGATCTATTCAACACATTTCTGTATGTAATGAGAACTGGCAATTCAGCATGTGCTAATCCAAATATTACTCCTATTTACCATGAAGGTGTAAATATGTCCCCCAACCTTTATAAGTACTTTAAAACTCTAACCAGAGCTACAGTCAGCCAAACTGAGTTCAGGAAAGCCAGAAATCAGTACCTACTTCATGGGCATTTCTGCTTGAGGGAGATAGGTGTTTTGGAGCTTTTTGTTTTTTCTGAGGGGTTTTTTTTTAATCTTGGTTGCTTAGTGAAAAAACAATAAACACAAGTGTCTGATTACATTTAAGATTCACAGAATCAGGATCACAGAATGACTGGGGTTGGAACAGACCTCTGGAGATGATCCAGTCCAACCTCCCTCACCTAGAACAGGTTGCACAGGATTGTGTCCAGGGAAGTTCTGAATATCTCCAGAGGCAAAGACTCCATAACCTCTCTGGGCAGCCTGTTCCAGAGCTCTGTCACCCTCACAGTAAAGAGGGTTTTTCCTTATATTCAGATGGGAGTTCTTGTGTTTCAATTTGTGCCTGGCACCCCTTGCCCTGTCACTGGGCACCACTGAAAAGAGTCTGGCCTCCTTCTTTTGACAGTCTCAGATATTTCTATGCATTCATTAGGTCCCCTCTCAGACATCTCTTCTGAAGGCTGAACAGGCCCAGCTCTCTGGGCCTTCACAGGAGAGAAGTTCCACTCCCTTAATCATCTTTGTTGCCTCCTCTGGACCTGCTCCAGGAGCTCCATGTCTCTCCTGTGTAGGAGCCCAGAGCTGGATACAGCACTGCAGATGTGCCTCACTCCAGCTGAGTAGAGGGCCAGGAACACCTCCCTTGACCTGCTGGCAATGTTCTTTCTTATGTTCCCAGGATCCCATTGGCCTTCTTGGCCACAGGGGCACAGTGATGGTTCATGGACAGCTTGTTGTCCACTGGGACTTCATCCAATACTAAACAGAGGGAAATTAGGATTGGACTATTCAAAGCATTACTATGAGTGTAAGAAAAACCAGGTCAGTCAGCTTGGCAGAGGAAGGCTGCCATCAGCAACCACACCAAAACTGCTCTCAAAGCATTAGGACATCAGGGTGAAACATTAGGGTGAATTTGTTGGCAGTACTCACATGATTGCATAGGGGTCCTCTATTTTGGGCTGATCAAATAAATGACTACTGCATAGTTTGACACTGTCCACCACTTTACTTTTGAACAGCTGAATATCCTTTTCATACCTGAAAGACAGAAGTAACATTAGAGTTTGCTTTAGAAGCACACACTGACTTGACAAAGCCCCAGCTTGAGCCCCTAATGCAACCAAGTCTGGAGCAAGAGACCATGAGCAGATAGACAGTTTTACAAACCTTGTTTCTGCAAGTCTCTGCAAACACCTCCTAAGAGACCATGTCTATACACATGGAAGATACTTACAGCACTGCAGCCTCAGGGTTCAGAGGACTAGTCGTATCAATCTTGTAGAAGACTCTGCGAGCATACATTAACACTTGCCATATGTGATTATGATTTCGCCTAAAAAGAACAAAAATACGATGAAGAAAGGAACAAATCCTTCAAGTTTACACATCGATATGTCACCACTAACCTCCATTTTGCAAATGCTCTTTTCACATCCAGTTCACCAGATAAAGGGTCCACTAGCGGGTGGAAGACGGGCAGATCAAACACCAAGCGCTGCATTAGAAAAAAACAATTCATTATGACACCTTCAATCCTCAAGCCAACAGCCTTGGGTGAAGGTCAGTCAGAGCTTTCAAACACTAATTCATTGTATAAAAAGAAAGCAATGCCAGTGATTTGTACCAGCTGTGAAACTGTAACCCAACACACCTGTGTTACATGCAGGGTCTTGTCCTCTCTCACAGGCTATCACCAAATCAGGAAACTAATCTAGTTAACTGCACAGGCACTAGTGCCAACACAGGTAATAATATCAGATAAGATCAGATTAAAGGAGTTTTTCTGGTTTAGTTATTTGTGACTGAGACCTTTTTACATACTTGAGCTACAGTAAATGTTTTTTATCCTATACATTTTTAATTAAACTGTGCAGTGACACCATAGTGTCTTCAGCCCTGTTCAGCTAATTTCCTCCAGTGTTCACACATCCTTCCAAGAGGAAGGTTCTAAAGCCCTCTTCTAGCAAAAGAATGAGATACTAAAGAGATACTGAGAGATACTAAAGTTCAACCTTTAAAAGAAACTATTTCTTACTAATTCTGTCCTTTTAAAGATGATAGCTTTACACAAAACTTGACACTGAGCAGATAGACAGCTTCCCGAGATAGCAGTTTGTTCTCAGCTACAGCAGTTATGTACACCTGTCCCCAAATCTTCCTCTAAAAGAAATTTGACCAAGAGGGTCAGCTGCTCTGCTCTGGAGAGTCACATTACCACAAAAAACCCTTTATTTTTTAAGTGGTTGAAAAACTTAGAAGCTTTTCACTACAGAGAAAGTAGACACGGAAGGTAACACCATACTACCGATGTTCTCCCTTTGTTTCACCACATTCTCCTGAAGTTCTTCTAGTTCTTTGTTTCAATGTAACTTAAGAGACCAGCAAGAAATCCTATAGCAAGCACAGCACAGGTGTCTGGATTTTATGTTCCATTATATCACTGCTCAGAACTTGGATACCTCTAAGTGTTTCAATGTGAAATTTCTGCTGAGGAAGTAGCAAATCAAGAGCTGAAGCAAAGAACTGGTTGATTACTTAACACTCTACTGTAGCTAAACTCAGGAAGTTCACTCTACCCCAGTCTTAGTAATCAGAGTAATACAATTCCTCCACAGATGTTAGCAAACATGGACAAGACATTGCAAGTGCGCCCAGCCAACTGAACGAGTTCAAGGAAAAGAGAAGCTAATTGGTATATCAGCTTTAACAAAAAGCCACATTTCAACCACCAGAAATAAGAAAAACCCAACACACACAACCACTTACCGGGCAGTCTCCATCTGGGTAATTATCAGGAATATAGACAGTGAATTTAAACACACCATCCTGGTAGAGCCCATGTCTTATGAATATTACACCAAACCACACTGCAAGTGAGAAAGTTTGCTTGAGTTAAAGAATTTACAGACACATAAACATAATAAACCTGTTCAAAGCGAAGTTTAGACTTACTTAACGCCGATCGGTACGACGGCTGCACGTACACGCCTGGCAACTTCTGCTTCACAACCAAGGTACTGCAACGAGAGCCAGCACTCAGAGGAACTCCACAGCTACACTGACAGCAGCAAAGCCAGAACCACCCACAGCTTAACAGGGGCTTCTTCCACAAACCTACTCTCAATTCCCAAGGGCAGGCTGCTCACTGAAGGAGGTGGCAGAAAACTAGTGAAAAACACATTCTTTCCCTCTTGCTTTTCCCACCCCTCCACTGAGAGACTCAGTAACAGAAAACATCATTTCTATTGATAAAACAGAGAAATAGAAATAAATTCTTCACCCAGTAGATGCATTTAATGCATGACAGTACAAAAATTTACAGCTTTCTACTGAGTCCCCAGTTTCAAAGTAAGGAAGAAAAGAGATTCAATTAAATAATTTTGAATGTGGATTTTCAGTCAATTGTAGTTATTGCTGAAGTGTGACCAAACTTGAATCTCAATTTTAAACAAGTAGCTATTCTGTGCTGTGGGTCAAACTGAAATTATACTGGCAATGGACAAAGCAAACAAAACCCTCAAGTTTTTAATTTAATGGGTTTTCCAGTTATTTGGCATACAGCTCGATTAAATTGGACTCTGCACGCTTTCATAAACAATCTTAAAGTGAAATATTAACAGTTCTCTGCTTAAAATTTCCACAATACTGGTTATTATTTCCCTAATAATGAATTTGTTAAACTAGAGGAGCTTCCATTATGATACCAAGAAAAACATCTTTCTTGATTAAGAAGTCAGGGTCAGTACCTTGAAAAAGAGATAAGTGTCTTGAGAGTTCTCACTTTCAATGTAACAGTTAAATGCAAGAACTGAGACTTAGCGTTGCATAAAGGACTCCAGGGATTTCATTCCAAAAGGCAGTACATACTTGAGAATCCAGTATGTCTAGTACAGAGGAAGTCCCTTCAGCTTCATAGCACTAACCAGTTATATAATTGGAAAGTTTTAAGGACAAACTGAGATTTTTATGCTCCCACAGAAGTCTACAAACCACTAGACTGGGTCAAATGCAACTGCTCCAACAAAGCTATTTAATCATCCCATCTCCTCCCTCCCAAGTTTCATCTTAAATATCACTGAAAGACAGGAATATAGTTTTCCTAACATCCACTTGATCAGCTGTATCAGGCAGCATTCAAGTGTTCCATGTAACAACTGAAGGAAGCCCCCACATCCTGACTCCATCAGACAGTACCATACATTCATAACCATCTCCCCACTCAGCATCTGCTTGCTTCTATTTCAACACCTGCTTCAAATATTTGGTATTCCTGATCAAAAAAAGCTGTTAGGATAACTGGTCAGGACAACAAAAACTCACAAGGTGTCTACCTCAAGATTAAGAAATGTAATCATTCAGAGAATGACATCTAAAACCACCCCTTAAAATCTCATCTTATTTTCTTCTCCCTTTCTGCCTCAAGAGATTGAGGTTGCTGCTCCAGAAAAAGAACTTTCAACAGCTGAAGTTTTAACACCTCCTTCAAGGACTATCGCAGAGACACCATGCAAGAACTAGGTCCCTGCAGAGGAAACCTGCAGGGTTTTTTCCCCACTGAAGCATAAGCCCAGTGACCTAAAAAAAGACAAAAAAGAAGTGAAAACCTACAATTCTGCAAGAAGGGAATACTCCAGATAAAAAGGCCCATAAGAAGCATGTGTTCCATTTGTGGACTGGGATGATGTAGCAGGTGAAGCAGGCTTGGTTATTGGCACAGCATTCTTTGGAATAGAAGGCAACTGTTTCTTTGTAGAGGCTCGCAGAGGACTGGTTCGCAGCTCTCCACTCAAAGTTTTCTCTTCAGCATCCGGTCTCTGTTAAATTAAGGGAGAACCACAACATCACAGGCTGTATTTCATAAACATTTAACATACATTAACACAGGTTTAAACCCAACTTTGCTAATTACAAGTTAGTCCACCGAAACATATCTTGGGTTTTGATGTTCTACTGCTTGGAGGGGGCCAAGCAGTGTCTTTGTATTTTGATTTTAAATAGACTTTTATTCAATTAACCCAACCTACAAGCACAAAAGTATTCAATGATGGATAGGAAATCTGCAGATTAGGACAAATGCTTAAGGAGGCTTACATTTATTTAGAACCTGAAACCAGACAGTGTATAACATCAGCTTACAAGTCAATCTATTTCTAGCACACAGTGCATCAAGATAAATTATTTCTTCTGACAAGCATCCCTACATTGCAGACTTCAAAGACTCTTTAAAAGTAGTGTAGTAAAACAGTCGAAAAAAGAAAGTTTCACATATTTCACTTTCTGCTTGTGCTTAAGACATCAACATTTCACTTGGAACTGATCCTACAGCCGGCTCCCTGTGAGAGAATCACCACTGATATCAAGTTTAAATAGTTTTACTAAAGGGAATCTTTCTATATCTTTGCTGCCTTTTAAGAAAAAAAACAAACCACTGCCCACAAACACTGCACCACACACAGACCCCAAAATCATTCTGTAGATTGCAATACAAATGCCCTAAGAAAAGAAGTGTTTCAGCCACTTGAACAAGTTTGTTTCACATTTCCTACTTAAAGATAAGAAGAGTCAACAAATTCTGAAGTCAACTCCATCCACAGGCACATTCCAGTTAATGTAGCTCAAAGCTAACATATACCAGTTAGTGATCACAACCCTTAGGATAAACACACACTCTAACTCTATTTGCAGATCACCTGATGGTTCTTTCCAGGACTGCTGCCACCCCTCACAGCATGACAACACTTCATGGCATCCACTCATTACATACCTTGCGCACAGAACCTGTAGACATGCTCCAGAAAGTGTTCATAACGTGTATTTCAAATAAAGGGCTGAAACTTTTCAGTGTCTTCAGAGTATCCTCAGGCCTTTCTGATTTACACCCTAAAAGTACACAGGAAGAATGCATTTTAAGAGATAAACAGGACTCAACATATAAATAGGATCCAGATCTCATTCTGCAGTCAGCATTATATTTCTGTAACTGCAGAAGAGAACTTCCTGTAGTTAAGACCTACCAATAGCTAAAAGTGCCTAAGCTCTCTCATATGTTAGACTCCAGAACAGTAATATGTCTATTTTTGTGTGTGAATCCCTGCCTTTTTTCTGCTAAACACACTCTACATTCTGCATTCCATGTTTGTCTTGCCAATGATTAAAAAAAAAAAAAAAAGATCTGTTGGCTCAGCAGTCAGGAAAGATCCTCTACATGTGCAAATATTAAAAAATTATCACCTCACCAGTTCAGTCCAGCCCCAGACAGCAAACAACTGCGGGACAAGAGAAAGCCATGAAGAGCCATCCCACACACACAGTCGACTTTGCACGTTTCTGAAGCGCCCCAGTTTAAGAAATTTCCTGCCATTCCCAGTGACAGAGATGATCCTCCCATTGAGTTCCATCATGTATGTGTCATTTTGTTTTCATCTGCATTGGAACATCACCAGGAATAGACAAAGCCACAGAACACAGAAGCTTATTCAATGGTTTCACTACAAGCACTAAGGCTTAGTGTTCCTTAGATCAGCAGTTCAATAACAAGGACTTCAGCAATATTTGGTAGTTTCAGTGTATCATCTGCTGTCTATGTCCTTGTTTGTCTTGCTTTCCTTTTTTTTTTTTTTTTTAAAGTCTTGCTGTTGCTTGTGCAAGAACTCTCATCTACAGCACCTCTTGTCTGGCCCAGCCTATTCCCTCCACTATTTTTTCCCCTCCAGTTCTTCTACTTTCCCTACTCATCCCACCTTCCCATTTCTGGCTCCATTAACAGAGATTTTGAGGCAATTCACTTTACTCAATTTCTTTAATATGGAGTTGTAACGACATTGACCAAGACAATTAATGGGATGTGAGAGAGAGCCAATGGCACAGGCTTCTACTGTGGTCAACACTGTATTTTCCTATAGTAAGCAAGGCAGCGTCTGTTCACTATCGGTTCAATCAGTTAATAAAGAAAAATGTTAATGTTATGACCAAAATCTTCCTAAAAGTAAAGTAAGTGCCAATCCTGTTAAAATTAAAAAAAAAAAAAAATACACAGACAATTTATCCAAAGAAAATCTAAGAAACATTAATATCAAATCATAGGTAGCCTTCTAAGCTGCATAGCAGCCAAGCATTCAAAAACGCAACATCTTTCAGAAAAGTGTTGCAAAAGAATTAATTTCCTCAACCAAAAATCATCTCAGACATTCCAGTATACCTGATTCCTCCAGGTATTTTTCCCCTTCAGCAGCCAGAGTCTCACATCATTCTGAGCCACTGAAAACAGAAAGCCAAAGCACGGCTACTGCGTTGGCATGCCCTGTGATAGCAGGGAGAAGGTGTTTTCACTTTTCCCCACCTCTTGTCTGGAAAAGCAGAGTCATGCCAGAGGGCCGTGCCACAGGCCTTTTCCATCAAACCCAGCCAGACTAACACAACAAGACGCTGGACTAGGAAGGTAGGAGACATTTCCTCAGGAAACTCCAGTGTAACCAGAGGGTGGAGGAACTGACGCACAAAGAGCACCTGAGTGCCTGGGCTCTGACAAGAGAGCAAAGTGCTGGAAGCCGAGGTACAGGCTGGAAGACAATTAGCTGGAATCCAGAGTGATTACGGGGTTGGAGTGAGATTATTTTGTTCTGTGTTTGTTTTGGGCTGGGTTTTTTTTACTACTATAAAATTGCATTATCACAGAACCAGAGATGTAAGAACAGGAGTTCAGTAGCACAAAGAGTAATGTGTACATAAGAACCAGCCAGATCTATTCCCAGTGAAACAGGGAATTGTTCTAGAAGCTTGGCAACTGGTGCTAGATGGAGTTCAGTTACTGGATCCACCTTATCAAGATGCCCAGTAACAGGCTATTAAGGGCAAATAAAACATTATTTTAGCTCTAGTTAAACTAAAGAATAACTCCCAGAGGTTATCATACACAGACATCTTTTATCCAGTTGCTTGCCAGTAATAAGTCATATATGGTATTGTCCCAAACTTATTGTTAAACTGTCTCCAGCCTCATTCATCTCTTAAAATACCTCAGAGGACCAGCTTCCCAGACAAGGGCCTTTCAAAGCGTTTTAAGAGTTTATTTCCCATCACAGTCACTCCTTCTAGCTATGCTACGTGGAAATAGAGAGCAGAAGCCCTAAAGCCCTAAAGGAAACTTATCCACAACTGCTTATGCTCTCTAGTACCTTCACTTCACAATTTACTACCCATCATTAATCACAAAAGTGGCTAAAACAAGTATGAAAGACAATAACCAAGTAACAGCACATTTAAGTTGAACTGCCTATCCTACTTCTCACTATGTTTGCAGCACACAGAGGAGAGCCAAGTCCCCATATCATTAATGGAATTTCTAGGCAGTTTAGTCATTCAGCCTTACAGAGGTCTCAGTGTCTATCACAAGGCACCCACCATTATGGCACCTTATGGTGCTGTGACTACTGAAGCCACCAGCTTCCCAAAAGAACACAATACACTCTCCTCATTTAAGGAGAAGGGAATAAAAACATTCAAAATCATCCCCCTCTCTCCTTTCACACTGTCAACATTCACAGCACCTCATCCAAGAAGAGGTTTGATAGCATGCCACTCTGTAGTACATTCTACTAATTTCTCCTACTTTAAGAATAGCAAGTAACAACAACCCTCCTGAGCTGTCCTCCTCCCACGGGCTTTTTACGACTCTCTCCTCGTCTAGGGTTCTTACTCCAGTTCCAACAGCAATTAAAGAAAGGCAGAACACAAACCTGTGAAGAAGCATGACTGTGTCCAGATGGCTCTGGAAAGGCCTTTTAACTTCTATACAGCCCCACACTGCTGAGGTCCTACCACACTGGGACCAAAAGCCGCCTGCTGCCAGGCACAACCCCATGGCCACGTTCTCCAGGTGCACAATAAACAGAAGCAGTCACAGCAAGTGTGTAAACTCCTATGGTACTTCAACAGCACTCTAAAATACTTCAAAAAAACAAAGTTGTCACTAATGGAAATTTAAAATTTACTTTGCTTTTGCACCTATTTCTTCTCTACACCAAGTATTCTCATTAAAGATCTCTTATTTTACCTACTGTCAGAGTAGGCATCATATTTTTCCCCTGCCACCAACAGAGTCATTAGATCAAATGCAACACTAAAGCAATTTGACAAAAAACTTTATCTGCCTGGAACAGAGCACTCTTCTGAAGATTTTCTGGAAACATCAACAAATCAAAGGGAGCCACTCCTACACCTGGGAACAAACTGAGCTACTTCGGCAGAGCACCAGAGAACAATGGGTGTTGAACACAGAGTGTTACGTGCTTGTCCAGCAACTGTAGCTGACAGCTTACACTGGAACTTATTTCTCCTCAGCACAGCCACTCCTGATCTTCCCTGGACCCAGGGACCTCTCGCCCACAGCTTAACCTGCCGGACAGCGCGGGAGCCGCTGGTGGCGGAGCACAGCAACATTGACCAGCCGAGCCTGTTCGCCAGCTCTTCCTCCAGGGGCGGGTTACACCTTCCACACAAACACCTGCTACTACGACCTCACTCCTTAACACGCTTCTCTAGGAAACTGCAGCCTTCGCCAACGAAAACAGACCTGAAGGACACAGGGGGATATCCGGCCGAGTCCCACGGGACGGCGAGTCCCAGCGGGACCTGTCAGCCTGGTGACGGGAGGGAAGCAGCAGCCTTGCCCCCAGCCGGTACCCGCGGTGTTCCCCACCGAGGCCGCGGCCGTGCCGGGCACCTCGACAGGCGGAGGGTCGGAGGCCGCCGGGTCCGGCCCCGCGCTGCGTCTCCGGGCCGGACCCCGCGGGACAGCGCCTGCCGGGGGGGGAGC
>VYXB01000172.1:36110-125635 GCA_013397135.1 Pachyramphus minor
TCATGGCAGGGGCCGGGCGGGGGCGGGGAGGGCCGCCCTGCGGGCCACGATTGGTCTTCGTGCCTGTCCGTCTCGGACGGGCGGGCCAATGGCGCCGTGAGAAGCACCTGTCACTCTCCCGGCAGGAGAAAGAGCCGGGGGCGGAGCTCAGAACAACGAACGGCTCTCACTGGCCGGAGGGCGCGCGGGGACGCGCGCGATTGGCCCGAGCGGCCGGTCGTGGGCGGGGCCTGCGGGCCCGTCCATGCCCGCGCGGGGTCCGAGCGCGGCCCGAGGTAGCGGCGCAGCCCGGCTCCAGTTTTGCAGCCAGCGCTGCCTGCGTGATCCAAGAACTCCGTCCTCCTACTAGTGGTGACTTCATCAGTCATGGACTTTTACGACCCTGTTTAACAGGCTTCTGAAAATTGGCAGGACAGCTGGATTTATTTTTTTTTTTCACAGAATCACAGGGTGGGTGAGATTAGAAGGAACGACAGTGGGTCACCTGGTCCAAAATCCCTGCTTTAAGCAGGCTATTCCTAGAGCACATGGCACAGGACTGTGTCCAGATGGCTCTGGAATATCTCCAATGAGGGAGACTCCACACCGTCTGGACAATCTGTTCAGTGCTCAGCCACTGCACAGGAAAGTTCTTCCTCATGCTCAGGTGGAATTCCTGGGCATCAGTTTCTGCCCGTGGCTTCTTGTGTCATTGCTGGGCACCCCTGAGCAGAGCCTGGTCCAGCCTCCCTTCAGATACTGAAAGGCATGGATGAGGACCCTCTCAGCTATCTCCTCTCGAGGCTGAACGTCTCCAGCTCCCTCAGCCTTTCCTCATAAGAGAGATATCCCTTCATCATCTTCATCACGCTCCACTGGACTCACTCCAGGAGCTCCATGTCTCCGCTGTCCTGAGGAGCCCAGAACTGGACATACTCCAGATGTGCCTCACTAGCTGAGTAGAAGGGCAGGATCCCCTCCCTCAACCTGCTGGCAATGCTAATGCATCCTAGGATCCCATTGGCCCTCTTGGCCACAGGGGCATACTGCTGGCCCACTTTAAAACCCCCTTTTTAAGTTAATAATATCAGCTTCTGATACTACCATTGAGCAGGTACATACACACACAGGGTTAATTTATATTAACTATATACACATGCAGATATACATGCAAAAGCCACCTCTAAAATCTGCTGAAGAGAAGCAGAAAAATAAGAACAAACCTCAGGAGTCGTTTTTTGTTTGTAATTAGACTTTTTCTGAGCCCAGTAGAACAATTACAAAAGTGCTATACGAAAACTGAAGTAATTTGTCAAGGTTTGGAAGATGACAACAAAATCCATGCAATCTCAAGTATAAAAATTACAGAAAAATTTAAAAATCAATGAGTACTGGGTGGATTTATTTTTCTTCCTAAGCTATCAGCAAAAACACCATGCTAACATTATAATTTTGTCTCCATTATTGTAACCTTCTCCTATCCCCCGTCCTCAAAATGTCACTTTAAAGTCTTCAGTCAGTTAATAATGTAATTATTCTGGCCAAACCACTGTCTCAAAATTCTAAAACCCTTTGGCAATTTCCTGTTCTTCAGTGTTTCAAATGCGAGCTCTTTGCCCACACCACTGAAGTGCTGCACAACTTCCATTTAGGTTCATATCCTAAATTATCTACCTCCCACTGCTACACAGAGTAGCAGTGGCCTCTTACCTCCTTTTCTTTTTTAGTCTCTTTTCTGCTATCTGTATTCTTTGTCCTGCTCTAAATTTCTTCCCACCAACTCTCCTTTGAAGGTTACATTCCCAGAAATCTTTTTTTACATGGTTACCTGCATCAGTGGGCTTTTCAGACCTAACTATTCCTCAAAGTGTCTTTCCTCTGGTCCTGATCTTGCTGAGGAATGAAAGGTGATAATGAAATCCTCATTTACACGTTATGTAGATGTCACTGCAAAATTCTGTGGCTTGAACAACATTTTGCTGCTGAGTGTACATGTTCAGGATGTTGCAAAACTATATCACAATGGGAACAATATTTTGACCTTGATACCAAGGATTGTGAAGAATATTTTATCAGGACTTTGAATACAAGATAGTTAATCCTCCTAACCCCGCCATAGTCTGAAGTTTCCTATTTGTGGTAACTATAGAAATAATAGTCTGACAAGAAAGAGACTAACTTCTATCTAATAAATTTTCTTAAAGGCTTTTTTTAGATTCCCTTCCTAGTCATACCAAATCTTAATGAATTCTACTTCACAAAGTCTTTGTATTTTGACCAACATGAGAGATTAATCAGGCCTAGAATGCTTTTTTTTATATTACTTACCTCATGAAGAGTTTCTTTCACTATGGCTTGGTACCTGTAGCAAACACTGTATGATTACTGCACATCTAAACAACCTTTAGATACCCTTTTTCCTACATTTAGATACTTTATACTTGTTTCACCCAGAAGTCTAAATACTGTAAGGAATTTTCCCACAATATATATGTTCATAGCCCAAAACTATACATACTCATAATCCAAACCCCAAAATTGCCAAGCACCTGCACCTTTACTGAAAAAGGCAGAGTGAGATGTTTGTGTTGTTTAAGGCATGTTCAATATCATCTTTCATTGTTCAGTGTGTGAAGACTTCGGATACTCTGACTGGGCCAGAATCTCCCCTGGTGGTGTCAGAAGTGAGAAGAAATCCAAACTAAAAAGGGACAAGGAAAGGTAAAATAAGTCTGTAATTAGCTTGGGCTCGGCACCACTAGATGGTGTCCTGCAGCTGTTCTAGTCACATCTTGCAATCCATGGGCAGGTAAGGGACAAAAATCCCTCACCGATGGAAACAGTATGTGCTGCACCATGAACAGAAACCATCAGGCCGAGTGCTCCTGCTTCTCTCCCTCTGAAGTGCCCAGTGCTTCTATAGGGAAGCTAATAAAGAATTTTGACAACCTATAAAAAAATGTTACCTTACTTGATAACTACTCACATTAACGTGATGTTTTCTTCCCAAAAATGCAAAGGTGAAAGATGGCATTTTCTCTTTTTCAGACCTAAAAACCAGAATTACAAACATGATTAAAAACCGGGATATCCAACATCTTTTTTGTACTTTCAAGTGAAATTACTTTGTGATGTGTATACTAGAAGAACATTCTGTCAGCACTTTATAGTGCAATCTAAGTTAAATTAAAACCAGTCAAGTAAAGAATTTAAATGATGCACTTATTTTTCCTAATTTTTTATTACAATGAAATTTCTGGAATGGATGTAGCTATAGATGCACCAATATAAAAATGCTTTTAACTGCTTATTTATTTTCCCTGAGGAAACACACTAACTGCATAATCAAATTTTGTTATTTAGTTCTTAGGGTAGAATCTGATAGATTTACTGTTGGTCTCTGCTCAGTCAGCAGCAAACTCACTATTAAACAGAAGAACAGAAATATTAAATTTATTTATTACCCATAGGTAGCCTCCTGTCTTCCTACACTCACTTCAATTATTTAGAATACATATGTATATAATATTTGCAGATATGTATATTTGCATGGCTGTCAGTGTGTTTCACAACATGAGAGATTGGCTGTATTAATGGTTTCTGAATAGCAGAAGCTACTATCAATGATTAATTAAAGATCAGATCATGGCCTTCAAACTACACTTTCTTCAGCGTGTCTCACATTGTGGAAAAACTACATTAAACATTTAAATCTGAATGTATTTCAGATTCCTTAATTTGGAAACCTTAGTTACTGTGAGTCCAACTGTGCAGAATTCAGAATCATGAAACTTCTAAAATTGTACAGCACTCCTTTTATTCCTTTTTTATTTGCTTACCTACTAGCTCTTATTTGAATAGTGAGGGTTACAGTTCTAAGATGAATTTTGGTTCTGCACAGCATGATTTTGAAAGTAATTTCCTATTTTGAGGAGAGGAAGGACTATTTTATTAACATCAAAAAAAAAATTGACTACTTGAATCTGACTAATTAGCTAATTATGTTAGAATAAATCCCATTAAAGAAGACTTAGATCCCAATTGCACTGGTTTTCTAGTCATGAGAATACTTGCTTCTAGGTAAAATATCCCAGGAAAGATAACTAGATGAGAGGCACTCAATTTGTTAGTCACACATTTTGGGAATATGTTCCTTGACTATCAAAATAATACAAATTCTCTGTAAATGCTAACAAGTAAAATTAATTTTATAACTACATATCCACAGAACTTATTTGTAATAGAGATATTTGAAGGATAAAAGCCTATATATTTGATTCCTGCCTTTGTATGTCTACTGATGAATTAAAATTCCTCACTTCAGATTTTTACAGTCATTCTTTGAGAATTTTTTATGAGGTGTTAATCAGACTAACTAGACTTACAGTTGTAATTACTATTTCCTTGTGGATAAGTGTTTGTGGTTTTTTCTCAATATCTTCTTTTCATTGAGCATTTTGAATCATAACAATGTAAAATATACTTTTAAACAAATATGTATGTAATCCCACACTCTCAACAATAACTAAGATTACAGAATAATCAGACTGAAGAATCTTTTTGAAAAATCAGTTTTGCAGAGAATAGTCATTAAAGTGCATCTGTATGAGACAACTTTGGCAAATCAGTGAACACAGTCCATGTAAACAACCTTTGATCAGCAGTTTTTACAATATCATTATGAACTCCAGTTTTTGCTGTAATGGTATGATATGATGAGTGAAAGGCAGACTACAACCAATTCATAATTTTCAGATGGAAAATCACAGTTAATTTGTTGACTGAAAAATAACTACATAATTTCAGAGATGATAAGACATAATAAAGTAGGACTATTTTTTTCTGCACTCACACCTTGAGCCAGATTTCTACACAAAAGTCACTTTCCTCCTTTCATCTTCTTATTATTTCCCTGGTAAAGTGACATATTAAGCAGGTGTGTAAGTGGTTGGTAATTTTAAAAAGCTGCATATTTAAAAAACTTAGTGGATGTCTGATCAAAGAACTGAATATGAAGAGTAAAGACTGGAGAGAGGGAGGGTGGATATGCAAAGGAAGCCATCACATTGAATGAGAAACAGCTATGAAAAGCTCCCAAAGACTGTGCCTCCTTAGCTCAGCTAATACAGTTCCAAACAGAGATAATGTAGGGCTCTTTAGTCCAAAACATGAGCTGGTGACCTCAGTATTCCAATAAATGAAAAGCTTGTGAATAAGACACTTTCTGTTCCCTCCGTCCCTCCAAAAAGAAACTGTAGCCCAGGCTCCTGGCTCAGACTTTGTAACTGGGGACAGAGAAGTTATGTTTGCAAACACAAAGGACTGATTGGAAAAATCAGAAACACCCTTCTCATCCCCCAGTATCAATTTTTATTCAGTTCTATATTCTGTATATACATTTGTGGATTAGACTAAATAGTTTAGTAGTCATTATGTTTTTAGTAGATTATATATAGAGAAAACAACTACTATATTAGCTCTTTCTAAAGCTAAACTGAACACATGGGTTAAAAAAAAGGCTCAGCATCTTCCCACATCCTGGCACCTGGGGTGGATGTAAATGTGGTGCAGTCACTTTCACTGGAAACAGGAAGGAAAGAGCTGGTTATGTCTCAGGTTTGTTCTCAGATTTTTAGGCAACACAAGCTGAACCGATGGGTGGTGTGGGAAAACAGAGTAACATTTTAGTTCAACTGCAAATGGATCCCTTGCAATGAGCAGGAGAGGAGCAAGGAGAACACTGACTCAGATGACTGACTATCTGGGAAATGCAACTGGACTCAGGGTCTTGCTATCCAGTTATAGCTGAAGAGCCTCAGAAAAATGAACACTGGTAGATGGAAAATCCAATATCTTCTCAGTAGGAGACAATTCTAAGTCAAATGAGGTTACTGTTAGATTCTACTGCATCATGACCAGGATGTAGGAACTTCAGTCTGCCTCCCAATTTGACCTAATCACAAGCAATTTGACCAGTTACAAAATAATGTTTTAGAGACATTACAGACCAATTAGAAATACTGACAAAATTCCTGTTAACGTCAAAAACATTTTTTGAGATATTTAATCCATGAATAAAAACATTGGCCAAAAAATATCTTCAATAGAACATCTCTGTCATCTGTTTCAAGTAGTTTATTTTTTAGCTGAATTTTTAGTAGCTTTTTTATACTACCTGCAACTTTTTCTTTGTAGGTTAGTGTGAGTTTGAACCTCCCATTCAGTTCTATCTCTTTCTTCAAGGTAATAATTTAACTCAGAACTATCTTCTATCCACTTGACAGTTACCAAACCCACAAGAGGCTAGGAGGTTTAATTTTGATTCTTTTTTAAGGGACACAAGTAGTGTTTCTGCAGTTTTGAAATGTGGCTTGGCTGTTTGTGGTTTTATTACACAGCATTTCATTCTAAAAAGCAATAGTGTGAACTGAGATTAGATTTAAACTGAGTCTTTCCAAACATCATGAGAATTCCTCTGTCAAATAAAACTCATCTTAATTATCCTTAATAATTTCCACTTTGCAAACATAAGGTCCCTTAATGCCTTTGGAAAATGAAGATCATGAGAAAGAGACTATACAAAGATAAACATGTCTCATTTTGCAGACTTTTAAACACCTTCTTTCAGATAATAAATCTAATGTTAATTAATAGCAGGGTATAATATTAGATTTCTCTCTCTTATGAAAATCCTGGATAGAATGTTCCCCAGTGCAGTAGTTTCTGTGTTATTTTATATATTGGTTCAAATTTAAAGCAGAGCATACTGCTGAAAAATGTCAAGTGACTTATTCAATAATCAAGCAAAGAACTACTGTCACAATTTCATTAATTTTCATTATTTCATTACAGACTGTGTAATTATAAATTAATTTTTATTTTCAGTACCTCTGAAAGTCGGGCCCACCAAAGGTTTGAACACAGGCTTGTGATATTTGAGCCGGACAGAAATTCCTTGTTTTCTTTGATTTATGACAACCTCAGTCTGTATGTCTGTGTATGCACAAGTCTGTCTATAGCCATGCACAGAGTGCTAATTCAAACACATCAATGCCTTTCTTAAGTATTTATGGCAGCTGCGCACCAAGCTAAGCATTGTATTCTTAGAAAAACTAATATTATTTTTACTACTGCAATACACAATTACATATACTAATTTGTCTAAAATAAGATATCTCTACAAAAATACAGGCAATAATTTCTTTTTAAGACTGTTGCTACTTCCCATTGTAAATTGCACCAGTTCTTGTAAAGGACCCTGCAGTGGGTTGTACCCAGGAAGGAGAACATGAGCCAACAACCAAACAATAGTAACACAGCAGCTGTACTCCCATATGAGAAACCATCACACATGCAATAGTTACAATGGTTAACATTTCTTCCAAACACTCATCACATTTCAGAAAACCAAATCAGCCACCACAATAAAATAAACATATTTAGAATCAAGATATTTTTAATATTACAAATTAGGAAGGATCAAAAACCACCATAAGGGCAGGAAAACTCAACTCTCCTTTCTCTCTGGGTGTTTTTGTGATTAATCTGAAATAAGAATTTTGTTTCAAAGCAATCTTTAGTGCTTGTTGTTGAAGTTTTCTGTGGCTGGCCTCTTTAGAAATCTGGTTCAAAACCTACCTACTGTTTATTTAGCAGAAAATAAACCTGCTCCTATTGACTAAAATGTCATGGCCTAAAATTAGCTAAGTAGATCTGTATTTTTTAGTTTTCCCTGCCCCCCCCAAAAAAACCCAACCAACAAAAAAACCCCAACAAAAACCAAACAACAAAAAATCTCAAACAAAAACCCCAAACCCACAAACAAACAAACACACCCCCCCCAACATGTGATCAGGCAAAATGAAGTTCTTTACAACTGGTAATGCAGATTAATATTTGGATCTTACTATAAAGTTATTCCTTACCAAACAATAACAATAGATAATTTTATATGTTTATATCCTTTATATGAAGAACTTTTGCAAGTCATATGGCACTTCTGCATCCTTGAAAGGATGAAGTGGGAATGGCTCTCTGGAAATTGTCTGGTCCAATCCCCTGATGAGAGCAGGGCCAGCTGGAGCAGATTTCTCAGGATCACATCCAGTTGGGGTTCGAGTATCTCCAGACATGGAGAGACGCCACAGCCTTTCTGAGCAATCTGTTCCACTGCTTGATACCCTTCACAAGACCTTAAGTTTCATGATCTGTCCGTACAGGCTACTGTGTAGTAGTAGCAACAGCTGGTCTGTAGTGAACAACTCTTTGGGTCAGAACATAATATGAAAGCAAAGGTAAATTATGGAAGAGGAACTGTAATCTACAGAAAAAAAAATCATATAAACTCTAACAGCTATGCAGACTGGTGAAAAGACCTTTAATAGTCTCAGACTTAGGAGAAAAAGCTCTCATCTCCCTTTCCCGCTTGCTAGATCTCCAGCTATGGGTGTTTAACTACCTGAAGGAAGTTTAGGTGCTTTTACCAATTTCCTTTGATGAACATTTCACTGTTTGGGAAGGATAATGAGAGTTCTGAGCTGCATTGCCATGTGTAATGTAGGAGGGGAGTGTGCAAGATGACTCATGAGGTGGAAGCAGCCTGGGCAGGTCATGTTGTGGCATCTAGCTAGAGCGTGCTTCTGATACCTACAGCCCACACCTCATTTTCGGGTATCTACACAGCACTACAGCACTGAGTCCATGGCACAGACTGTCACATTTAGAATAAATTATATCATGGATTGATAACAGACCTAACACATTTTTTTCCATAGGAAATAAGTTATAAGCATACTTGGATAATAAAAATGTTCAATCCATTCCACAGTAGTAAACAATGATCAAGAGATGTAGCCAAAAAAAAAAAAAAATCACAACTGCTTCATAGATATGCTCATTCAAACAAAAATTCAAATACTAAATTATAATACTAAATACTAAATGATACAGCAAAGAAAAAAAAGTATCCTTTTCTTATATTAAAAAAAAAGAACTAAAAAACCTCAATATTAGCTGCCCATTACAACTGCTACTACTCCCCACCCTCCGAAAAAAAGGTTAGTTTTATACCAAACACCGCTCAGATATCTTATGTCATTACTTACCTGTGATAAAAGCAAAGAGCCCTGTACACATAGAAAGCCGATGAAAAGACACATTAAGGGATATGTTAATTTTGCTACAAAGACTGGGAAAGTACTCAATTACAATACAATAAAAAAGAGCAAAAATTCTGGGAGATAAATATCTTTAATCTAGTGTGGAAAGCAATTACAAGAACAAATTTCAAGCAAGACATCCAGTAAATATTTTAATAGTGAGAGTGATTAACCACTGTTGCTACTGAATGGAGTTATTTTATATCACTTGATTTCTTCAAAGTGAGTCTGAAAATCTCACAGTATGAATTTTTTTATCTATAGACTGGGTTCTATATCATGTGGACTGGATGAATCATAATTTCCTTTTACAAAGGCTGGAGGTGACTTAGTCCTTTCTGGGACTTCTTTGGGTTAATGGGCTCTTCTATTTAAATGTGGACTTTCTGGATTCAGGCAGCGAAAGAAACCATCCCTGCATATAACTATTACAGCTCACCACTCTCTCTGTATCTGAATACTATTAGATCAAGTTTATACAAATAAAAAAGATATCCTCAAGCTCAACAGACTTATAGCATTTCCTCTGACCTACCAACAGAGTCCCAGTCAAGCTCAATGCTTGACTTTGAATAAAAATAGGAAAGCTGAGGACACACATATTCTCTCATAGGTAATTTTAGCCTGGTTTTTAATTTTATTTAAAATAAAACATGAAGTACTTACTGTTTGGAATACATTTAAATATTTAAGTATTTTAGGCTCCTAATGAGTAGGCCACTGAGGTGGAATCACCTCAAAAATATGGGATTGTGATTATTATCACATGGCAGTGACTGCTTTATTAACTGGGCGGTGAAGGAGCCAAGGTTTGTGTTACACAGACAGATTCCTCATTTTTACTTCCAGCATCTGTCATAGTAGAATCTACTGGAAAATGGAGTACAAATCATTCAGGAATTTACAACAGTCAGTTGAGCTAGTTCTGTGCTATATAATTTCTGGAAGTGAATGCCTTTTTTTTGCACCCTAAGGGCTGCTCATATGCATAAATAGCCCCCCTTTTTCTGTTTCTGAATCACAGTGTCCAGCCAATACAAAAAAGATTATGAAGGATGAAAACCTCACATATCTCCACCACAGAACAATAACAAGATCTATACTTTGATTTCCTGGGAAATAAAAATTGTAGCTATACTTCCTATCAGCCCATTCCTTTGAACGTGTTCTCTTCATAATTTGGATTTTGAATCAAGTTTAAATGGCAGTTAAAAATCGTATGTGGCAGTACACAATGAAATTTAGCTTGACAGCTTGGACATCAAAACTAAAAATAAATGACTTCACATCCAAATAATAAGTAATAACAATGTTAGCCTGCATAAGAATAGCAGGACTGGATTCAAATACAATATTAATTTTAGGGATATGAGTGACTAGGGAGAGACAGAGGCAAAGAAACAAATCCTTCATATAGCAATAGTCTCTTCTTATCCCCCAGGCAACTGGCTGCCTTTCACCTCGGCGGCGGAGCAATTATGTGGCATAATGACTGCAGTGCAAATAAGCAGAGAGATTTTATTAAACCAAATGAGCAAATCATCTGCGTATTATTGCGATTTGATTGACAGTGACAAGTGTCGAGCAGACACGGATGTGAATATGATAAAGAAGCTTGCAGGAAAGCTCTTGATAATGTTACTCTTGATAAAGTTGCTCTGCAAACCTCTCTAAGTAAATAAAGGGGAAAGAATATGATGCATATTAATTCGCATAGTTTGCAACCTGCCACAGGACTAGAGGAAAAGTTGCAATAGGTTCAGCACATGGCATTTCATATGAATTCTAAAATTGCATTTATGAGTCCCATAGACTTTACAATAATATATTAATATTAAAAGTAAAGGTCATTCCACATAACAGTTAAGCTGCCTGAGCTTCAACCTTTATATCAATAACAGACTCAGGCTGGGGGCACAAGGAGGAGGAAAACAAGTGAAATGATCTGAATAAATGTAAAATGTTACTTAGAAAGTAACATTTTTTTTTGCTGGGATGTCCATTTTCACATTTGTACTTTCAGTGGACAATTACATTTCTGACAGGCCTGCCATCAGAATGATTAAATCGATACCTTTCATATGGGAATGTGATTAATTGGCCTGGGCCTTCAGGCTCCATGTAAGCCCCTCTTACATTAATGACTGCCTCATGACATCATAGCTGCACACAGTCCAAAGTTTCACATCTTTGCAGACAGCATAGAACTTTGGATAATTACTTTTGGCACATGGAATGAATTAACCAAGGTGACTGGGAAGCTTTGACAGCAAGACCCATGGAAGAAAAGCAATGGGGCTAAAATCTCCAGGGTTGTAACAGCACTAACATCATGAATAAATTTGGCCTTACAAGTTGAAACTGTTTTAGTGGATAAACCATGTGATAAATAGTTCTCTTTCCTCCACTTCTTCATATTTTTATTACTTTAAATTTGAATGTGAACAAGCCAGAGCCTTATGCCACACTTCAGTGAACATTCTTTTGCCATCAAGTGCCATCAAGTTGAAGATTTGAACTCTTTGAAAAAGAATAATATCTGAGAGGAAATGTTCTTGTCATACAAAGTACACTGTAAAATGTGGAAAGCATTTCTGATTTATGTTCTAATACCAATTTGAGTATCTGTTTGGACACATTTCAAAGAGACCAGCTTTGCAAGGCTCTGCATACCCTGAGCTGATTCTGTGCAAGTAAACTTCAGCAGAAGCATTGAAGAGCTGACATGCTCAGAATAAATGAAGCTTTAGATGGTCCATTTTTTCTGAATTTTTTTCTGAAAAATTAAACTGATTTGCTTAAGTAGTAAGAATAACCAGAGACTTACCTCAAGAAAATGCTAACATTAGTGTTAATTTTCACATTCACTATTCCTGCCTTTATTCAGTAAAGTATTTATGCACATATTGAAGAGTAAGTATGTGGTAAGTGTTATTTCAAACTTCCACCATTTCAGGAAACCTGGAGGATATGAGCTATTGAAGGCTAAACCAAGACTTCAGGGGCTTTACACTTGTATGAACTAATTGATGACTCTAAAGACAAAAAGCCCAGATCACTGCAAATCTCAGTAAATGTGCAGCAGAAACCATCTGCAACTTGCCAATGTATCTGGTCCTAGATCCTTAATCTTTTAATTAGGCAAAAACTTCAATTGTTCTGGAGTTCTTACAAAGCTTATTGATAATCCCTGGCAATCAGTGCACTATTATTGGCCTTTGTTATTGCTGTTAACAAAACTGACTGTACTAGATATAGATTTTACCACAGTTCTCAAGTCTCATGTCATGCTTCACAAATGGAAGATGATAATTAGATGTGAACAAGAGTCAGAAAGTTTGCTTAATTTTAAGAAGAAAATCTGAAGTAAAATGTAATGAGAAAAGAATTGCTGTTAGAGAAAATTATGTGTTGAAATGGGCCTGGCCACTAAATCCTGGCCTGGATTCAGTGTCTCTGGTAATATCAAAGAAGCAAATAACAGAGTTCTAACAGTACACAGGAGAACTTAGCTACAGTTATGTATATAAAATAGTTAGATACCAAGGTCATTTTTGAATGACCTTCTTTCTTACCACACAGGCTAGAGCTGTTCGAACTGGCAGTTTGTGGACTAGTCTTGGTCACAAGAAGATGGAAATGTAAATACATTTCGAGTCATTTTTGCATCATACTATCCAAGCTTAGGATCATATGCTATCAGTCATAATCTGCATTATATATGACACCCTGTCACCTTGCTATATTTATTGTAAGAACTAAGAATTATGTCTATAATAATAAAAAAATTGCCATTGTAAAAATAACATAGAACCAAATTGTTCCACTGCACTTCAGATTTAAGAGATATTACAGATAGAGGAGGCGTTGACATGAGTCTCTCTTTTGGGGAGGATCACAGTATTTGGTAAACTAGACAAGAATTTAAAACAAACAAGCAAAAAAGGCAAAAAAAGAGTTAAATTAAACTTTATGCAAATATTGTTCATTCATTGTGAACTGTAGCTCTGCCTCAGCTCCAGATAGTTCAATAATATTTCTAATGGTGCCATGTCATGATTAGCTTCTGTTTTACATGAAAAACTGAGAACTCTGAAAGGAAAGTGCTAGGTCAGGGGTTCCCTGTTAGCTCAGGGGGTAAAGGGATGTTGCCTTACAGGTTTCCCATTCATAACCCATCTTGTGGGACCTGTAGCTTACAGACTCTGGCAAGATCCCTGCCCGAGGTAGGGCGGTATGGCTGGAGGCATAACAAAATGTGGGAGCAGTACAGGCATTCCAGCCAGGCTGTAAAATTCCCAGTGGTGTCCGTAAGGAAGGGTAACTTGCTGAGGTCACAATTTGTAAACCGAATCAAATTGGAATAAATCCTGTACAACATAGAACAGTTTGTAAAACTAAAGGCAAGCATAAAGCAGATCATCAGATTTTCTCTCAACCTTTTAATCTTTCCCAATTAAAATACCTTTAAGATAGGAACCATCACTAAAAAAAAAAAGAAAAAAGTGAATCATAACCAAATACACCAATCTCTCTCTTAGAACATCTCATTTATTTTGGTACATTCTGCAATACTGACACTAATGAACTTCAATAGGGATGAGATTTGTTTTAATTATTATTTTAGAATACCAGGGTATTACACAGAACTTTTGAGAAAGTAGGAAAGACAAGAAGTCAGCAGCACAAAATATAAGCCACAGCTGCCTCTTTTTTCATTTAAATTAAGTTGCAAACATTTGAGAAAATCTAGAGAAACAAGGGGATAAATATCCGGCTCGATGGGGCATAAAAAAGTACATGGAGTCCTAGAATGGACACTCATTACCAGTATTATAACTCCAGGAAAAAAAGGGGGAATATTCTGAGATAGGAGAAAGCAAAATAGGCAAAACTATTGTGTCTGAATCTCAGCATTGCCCTTTTGTCCTTCTGGGACACAGGTAGGGCCCATGCTCTGTCTCTCAGTCTAAGTCAGACTCCCTGCCCCACCCCATCCACTCCTTCCCAAGTTGTCCAGATTGTGGGATGACAACTTAGACAAGTAAATTCTATTTAGATAATTTCGTGTCAACCTATTAAACTCGTGTTCTGTACAAAAACCCCCTAACTATTACCAGTAATATCTCAAAAGAACTGAAGTAGGTGGTTGACAACAACAGTAAAAAGGATTTTTTTTTTCCCTTCCTTTAATTCAAATGCTCAGATGGAGGAAAACATGCCTCCAAACCAATGAACATGCAATTCTACTAAACTCAGCATATGCTTAGCCCGTGGATGCATTTCTGTTGCTCAGGGTGGCACCAGAAGTTACATGTCATATTTTTCATTCTCTGCAGTGGTAATTTCTTGGTCATTTACCTCCTCAATAATAATGTTTAGCTGAGTAAAATAATGCTTTAGGCTTTAAGTCTTAAAGGTTCTTCCCCCTTTGCCCCCCTCAGTAGGATGACTGATTTCAGCCCTTTAGAAAAATAAGCTTACTTAGGAGACATTAGTGGCATTATTGCCTCCTTTAATATTCGTGACAGTCTCCAGCAAATGTATCACAAGTTGGCATTTATTAGTGCTAGGCACAAGTAAGGGGCATGTTATTTGATTTGAATAACAGCTTGGAGCTACAGTTTGAGTCCAGAAATATATTAGTCAGAAACAATCTCATTTAATAACACAGAAACTAATAAAAGAAAAGTATTCCAACTGATTCAAAATTGAATTTATGAATATTGCTTAGCAGGATTAATGATCAAAAACTGAACCTGTTTGTCATGTTATAACAGACTTTTCGATTTAAATGCAAAACTAGAAGCCAATGAGTCCAATGGATTGTATATTGCTTTGAAGAAAACCAGTTCATTTTACACACAAGCTTTGAAAGTGGCAATAAACTTTAATTACAGGGTCAGATAATCAAATTATAATCAAATAGCCTCACATAAAATCTGTGTTTGAAATTAATGAGATACAATTCTACTAGTCTGTAATATTGTACCTCTGAAACTTACTAAAAGACATTTCATTTTCATTTAAAAGTCACCTTAAGGACTTTTCCCTCAATTTCTTCTGCATAGCTCAATTTTATTTGGAAATATCTCATTTTTAGACCACACAGTTCTAAAGATTTTTGCATATGGAAAAATAATGTGTTATTCCACTGATTTTTTTATTGATAGTAAGAATTTTAATATCACAATATTAGAAATCTTTCAAGTATATGCATATTTATGCACTTTTAGAGAAAGCCACAGTTCAAATAATAAAGCTGTATAGTTGTTCAAATGTACATACTTATTAAAATTTTCATTTAAGATGAAATTTTTGATGACTGATCTTAACTTGCAAGTGCAAACATATATGCTAATGTACACTGCTTCATAATCTATTTCTTTTCTGGGCTATACAACCATGATAATTTCTCCCTGCATGTCTTACCTTATTTGGAAGAAGAAATATATCTTATATTTAAAACAGAAGATAGAAAGAATAAATCCAAACATGCTCTGGCTTTCTCAAAGATTTGCTGCTGTGTGGCTTCAGGCAAGTTACATTATATTTTATAGCTAAGCTTTCTCATGTGCAATGGCAGTTCCAGCTCAGCACAGCTCCAGTGCAACTGCACGGGGCTTATCATGAGACCTTATTAATTGTGTAATGACTATCCAAATGAAGGTGCAAGATTGTTGGATGGATAATGTCAGACCTCATTACACATGCAACCATAAAAGTACAGAAAAAGTCAAATACTCCTAAAGCTCTCATTCTGCTCTACCTGAGCTGTAAAAGAAGCTGACTGACAGATCTATAGGCGTGGGGTAGCTGAAATGCCTTTGGATCAGTAGCAAATGGCTTTCATTTACACACCTTCTTAGTGTAGAGCAGCATCTATTCATGCCCTAAAACTCACTTAATACTTTTTTTTTTCCTTGGGAACACAAATGAACCTTTAGAAAGTTAAGCGAATATAACAATTCCTGTTGATTCTTCCCTTGTAAGAAGCAACAAAGTCATATCTTTCGAATCACAACGGAGAGTTTTAAGAAGTAATTGTCAAAAGTGCTCAAAATCGTTAATATCACTGAGTATTAAAGGTCATACTGTAAAATATTAAGTACTGAAACAGGGTAGGAGTTTTTGTCATTTGTAGTTCAGCCTTGCTGTCTGTCCCAGATTATACTTGAGATTATGCATCATGTTTGGGATAGTTTTAAAAACTCTTAAGCAGTGGAGATTCCATAACTCCATTTGTGAAACTAATCTTCAACTGTACACATCTCACCATTATCAAGTTTCTTGTCATTTGTGTGATCTTCTTCCTGCCAGTCTCATTTCTTCAGAGCAACATAAATAAACATCGTCGTTGTGGTATCCACAATTCAAGTATCACTTCAATTCCACTCTACCATATACAGCTATCATCTAGGCAAGGTATGCTGGCTAACACATTCAAGCCAGCCAAAAACCAACCCCAGAAAAAATCAGATAGAATATGCAGCATTAAAATCAGAGCTTACTTTTTCTGTTTGCTGAAAAGTATAGTTCAAAATATTCACATTTTACTTGGTATCTGTACCTGCCACAGATAGCAGGTTTCAGTCGTTACAAACCTTTGTCCCCTTTATTTTCTATATATAGATTTAACCATAAAAGATAAATTACAATTAAACTTGTCTGTAATACATTTGACTGGAAGCAAGTGAGAAGCACACATGCATGCTAAAATTATGCTTCCACTATGGTAACAATATATATTGAAAGTAATAATATCAAGCCCAAACATGCAACTGCTTTAATTCTGGTTGAGGCCTGTACATCATAATGCTTTTACACCCGCAGTGTTTTAAAGCTATATATGTTCCCCCACCTTTAATCCTGTCTGAGTGATTTATTTCCTTGCAGAGGACAAGGCAATAAGGGCAAATCCAACTTATCTAGTAAACATCTAGAGAGCTGCAAACAACTTGAATTGAGCTTGGCAGGTTAGCATTTCAAGACAACAGGTCATGAGAAGAGATGAAAGGAGAGACAAAGTCAAGGATTGACCTTGCTCATGAGACTTTTCTCAATCCATTTGTACAGCAGCAGTTCCCTGGATGCTTTGCAGAGTGGAGAGAAATCCAGTCAAACACTTTACATGTCAAGGCCTCAAACATTATCTTCAGAGGGTTGCTTTGTACTCTGATGGTGACAATGTAGATTGTTTTCAGTCATGCTGGTTGAAGTGTGATTTTTACGGTGATTAAAATTAGCAAGACACCTCAAGGAATAAAAGTTTTCCTACTTTTCCAACTCCAGCCTCTCAATTTTCAGTGAGCAATATAATTAACTAATTTAGAGGCATAGTTTAGCATTAAAATCAGAGTTAGCATGAGCTAAATATTAACAACAGTTGAGAGGATGTGGAATTTTCACAGAAATAAAGCTGGAGGAGAAAGGATTTGTGAAGATCTCACCTGTACCAGAGTGATCAGGTGAAACTGCAGCTCTATGCAGTGACTGTCACACTGTGTAAGAACAGCCTGGAGGTTACAGGCAGTTCACTGTTTGCCTGTTGAAGAATCCCAACTTGTTAATTTTGTACAAGATTTCTTTAGCTTCAAAGTTTTGGGATTTTCTTCACCTCTTCTGACTTTTACACAAAAACGCATGTTTTGGATAGGAATTCAAGTTCTTTATGAACATAGTTCCAAGTTGTTCCTATTGGACATACTAATGCCCCCTTTTTTTACCCAAGTTCTATAAAAACACACAAGCAAAATACCCACTAAAACTGCTCCAACAACCAAAAGTTTACTAACCGCTGTTTGTTTCCATTTGAAAAGAAACAGATGCCAAAATCAGGTGTTTTTTCCTTTAATCCTGTGTATTTATAAAGAATGCTCAACAGTTTTGAACAGATGGAAATTGTTTCTTTGCTTCTTGCTTCAAAGTCTTTGTTAGTCAGCACATCATACAATCATTATATCGAGGCAATTTTACTGAAATCCTTGTTATCACATCATCTATTCCTTATGAACAACTCGGAATAAAGTCTTGGGACCAAATGCATTCCATCCATTACTTCTTATATATATGTATCAGTATTTTATTGGATCCCTCAAAGGAGTCCTGCTTTTCTTTCCCCTAGGATTGTAAAATCATGCTTGGAAGCATTGTAAAGAGTACAGCTAAGTGTCCTTACCTGCTGGAGTGTTTAATTCTTGCAGAAATAAATGTGATTTTTATCTACGGGTTTTATACGTAATCCAAATAATTTGCTTTCCTTTTTAGGAGCTTCATCCATGAGAACAGTATTTTTTCAGTTCACTACCACACACTATATGAAATCCCTTGAGGATATTTGCAAAGATTATGTTTAACCTAGTGGCCTAAGCACTCTTGATTTCCTTTCTCTAGCAAGAAATGACTCCACCAAAAAGTGATCCATCAAGGTTTGGTTGATCTGAGACCCTTTGCAAACAACTTGTCTTTCTGGAAAGACTAGAGAGCTTGACAAACTTACTAACACGATTTCAGTCTTTAATCTCAGCCCAAATGCAACCAGCTTCTCCTTGGTTTCTTACAGGCCTTTTTGCAGGAGTGTCCAGATTTGCTAGACTGTGAGAAACTCTCCCAGGTCCAAGCACAATGTGCATAATGCCAAGGTTTCTGCAGCACAGCAGCTTAAAAATCATGTTATCTCCTTTTTCCCAAAAGATTAAGTACAGTCTGATGTTACAGGTACCCCTAAAATGAGCCCACATTTAGAGGGCTCAGATATTGTTCATCTTTCCATATGTCCTGTGATCTAACCTACCAACCACATTCATCTGCACAAATATGCCCTATCCTGGTCACCATCAACTCTTTTTCATCTCCTGTAGAATAATTCATATTTCACATTGTGAACAATGAACTTTTTTTGTTGTGTGTGTTTTTTTTTTCTTCCCAAATAAACAGTTTAACAACTGCTTCTTCATAGGTAGCACAAATTTCAATGTTCTACTTTCAACAACTCATGGGTCTGGAATAGAAAAGGGGTTTTTTTTGTGTGTGTTTTTTTTTTCTTTTTACCAAGTTCACTGAAATACTTGCATCTAGCAATCCAAATCCACTATGAATGCAACAGTAGCATTGACATGATTGTGTTCCAGTTTTTGGCACAGTGTGGTGGATCTGTAACTGCTTGGCAAGCTTCCCTCAGAATACCTGAATCTACAGAACCATTGAATGAGATGCATGGTCTGCCCTGATCATAAATTTGCAACAAAGAAAATACTCCTTAGCCATAGTCATGAGTTAGTTTTGCAATAATTTTGCTTTGGAAAACTCCTACCCCCACGTGTCCTCCCCCTGACCTCCCACCCTGGCATTAAGCAATATCTCGAACCCTTTGTGTTCCTGTGTCAACACTATCCCCAAACTGTAAGTGTTAGCAGCTGTGCACAATATGAAAGGGGTTTTGAAACACCCAGAGACTAAAACAGGAGCAATCACAAGAGCCTCTTTGACTCTCAGAATGCTAAATCACACACTGCTGATCACTGAAAAAAAAAGGTTTCCTTTCCTTACCCAACTTATGCCGTGGTTTCGCTGTTCTGGCCAACCTACAAATGAACTTTTTGTAATAGGAGGCCTAAAAATTCTCAACATATGTGAGCATCCAAAGAGTTGGCAAGTATTGGACAGTCTCAGCTTTCTTTTCATTGTGAAAATTTTTCCTCACTGATTGCATGCTCAAAACAATTTATTTGTTTTAAAACCTAGTCACATTTCTTTGGATTGAATTTTAAATTCATACTATAAGGTTACTGTGTTTAAATTTATTGATTTCAGCTCAACAAAATTTTGCATGCATCAAACAAAAATTTAGGCTGAAAAAAAAAGAACGCAACAATGTTTTATAAGCCCGTAAAATGTGGTGTCACAACAACACAATAACTAAAAGCCATCACTTTAAATGACCACAGACCTTGCCCTTCTTTGTAATAGGCTACTTCTTGTCTTCCACCTTTTCTTCTATTTGCTATTATCTTTTTTATAATCCACTGCAGAAGAGCAGAAGAAACCTGCCACAGTGTTAAGGATGTTGTCTACTCAAGAGTTAAAAAAAACCCCAACAAAACAACAAAAAACTCCAACAGAAAACCTCTTCAAAATTATTTTCCTGAACTTTCTATAGTTCACCAAATACCCAGCAGTGCAAACTTGTAGTTGAGCTGTGATGCTTTTTATGCCTCTCTGAGAACTGTAAAGAAGTATCCCTTCCCCCTACTGGCAGATGGTGAGATAACTTTCAGGCTTCCATTAGCTCAGTCTTGCTGATTCGAAGCACTAGTCCTGACTTTAACAGGACAGTTTCTTTAATAATTTTGCTGTTCCTCATTTCAGTGGGAACCACTGTAACGAAATTAGTCTAGAGAAGTATTTTCGTGCCAACATCCAACACTCTCTTCTTTACAATAACTTCCTCTAGCAGCATCTGCTAGAGCTGCTTGTTATGGTTTTGCAACCCTTGTTTTTTTCCTTTATATTTCTCACATCCCCAAATATTCAGGAAACAGAAACACATCCATTCCTGTTGCACATTCACAAGAACATTAGCAAATAATAGTTTGGGCATACAAGTTACCACAGGGTACCATCACCTGCTCCACCTAGTCAGCCCTGCAATTTCTTGCAGTAAATGGGAAGGCAGAGCATCTCACTGCTCTTGAGGTACTGGAAGGAAGAGCTCAAATTTGCCCTTCATAGACAGCTATTGCCAAGACTTCTGCAGCTGCATGGAGAGCTGCTGCAAATGAATATTGAGAAAACATTCACTTTGTGTGAGCTTTATTTTATAAAAAAAAGGAGAAATTTCTTGTGTGCGCTATTTTTTTAAAGAGTGATTAACTATTTAAAAAACCCCTTAATTAATTATTTGTTTATCTGTTATTTCAGTTAGTCTTCTTTTTCTAATCAGAAAGTTCAATGTTAACCTTTGTTACTAGACAGTTGTCACATTCTTTAACAACACTCTTTTTTTTTGCCTTACTTTTAAAAATGCTTAGTCATGCTCAAGCAAATACCTTCTATCCCATGCCTTTCTTAGCTACTGTTATGCACTTGGTAGCTAAACTGTCATTAGTACACATTAATTTTATATAAAAACCTGTGAGACTGATTTTTGTGCCTCTAAGCTTTGTCCCATCCACTTTATGTGTCTATTTACTTAAGGGTGAGAGTTCCAGTAAACTGTGTCAGTGCTATGTATTGCCCCATGTTCAGCCCTTTTTATTTCTGTTTTTGTTATTTTAATGTTTCCCCTGATTTATTACCTGCTTCTACTTGTCTTATAAGTGAAGAACAAGATTTGGGTATTTTTGTTTTCTTGTTTTCACTAACATAAGATTAATTATTCAATAGATTAGCATACAGACAGTAGTCTAAAAATAAACACACCTCCACTTACATATTGCTCAGGTTCCATATTCTTCACAAGTGGCTGCCTTCACCTCTGCTTGACTGTTCCAAAGAAATGGAAGACCCAAGTCAAATTCCAATTCATATGTTGATGGCAAGAAGTACCAAATAAATGAGCATTGTTTGAGTTCTTTAGTTACATTGTAGTACCATAACTGTTTCTATATGTTATCAGAAATCGAGGCTGAGGATTATTACATCCAATGTATTTTAACTCAATGTCAATGGTGGCTTAAAATCAAAAGGATACCAGAGGCCCATTAATATATTTAGACTGTGAGTACTGGGATAGTGTTCATCATCTGAGGAATGATGTTCTCGAAGAGCCTCTCAAACTGAAACAGTGAGGCGGCAAAAATCCTGCCAATCTTAAAAATGTGTGAGTGCCATTCTATGATCATGTTCTCTGAGCCTGCTAACCTTCTGAAAATAAAATTACTTGAAATTTAAGCCAACTCTACAGGAATATTGGCACATATAGTCGATGAAACCTTACCTGCTGCTTTACTGGAAATAATTAGAGATCAGATACTTTAACTGTGCTGCAAAGAGCTTCAAGTGTGCTGACCTCAATAAAAGGAGAGAGTTTATTATGGTAAACATGGTGAATCAATGAAGTCCCAGAAGCTGAGAGAGCTGCCATCGATGGCAAGATTTGCTTCCTCATGACTGTAGATGGAGCCCTAACATAAGTAAATACCCTCTTGGCAATACAAGTTTGGAATTTCATAGATTATATTTACAGGTTTTTCAGCATTTTTACTTATTGAGATTTTAATTTTCAGGACAAACAAAGTGAGAGCCCCACTGTTTTTCTGGTGTCTCGATATGCCAAACTGATTCAGCTCTCCTCAAAAATCCAGAAAGAAAGAAAAGCAGTTGTTCAACTTTTATTCTGTCCTGCAATTATCACCTAATCTAACCTTCTCTAACAATTTCTCTGCTTAAGGGCACCTCTAGGGCTGTCAGGCCAGCTGAATTCATTTAGAAAATGAAATCCAAACCTGACTAGTCTTATTCATCTCCTGCACCCATTATTCCTTTCATAACTAGATGCTACTGTACTAAAAGGCAAGGCAACAGTACATTTGGTGGATTTTATTGTATTACATATAAAACATACCGCTGAAATATGGATTGTAGGAATCTTAGTGAAGAAGGAGGGATCTCAGCACCATCTGACTGAAAGATGTTAGATAAAAGAGGAGATATTTATAGAAGTAAAATATGTCTACAGTTATTACTGTGGCTAACAATACAGGGTTCACCAGTATAATTAATCCTTTCCTTCCTGTAACTCACTTGTTTAAAAAATAAAGTATTTCTTGATTATTTGCAGCAAAACAAAACAAATAAGAAGAAATATCAAAACAATACATTCTTTCACAGTTCTCAAGATACTTTGTTTCAAGCTTTAAGAAACAACTGTTATCACTGATGTTCTGGAAGTTAATATATACATACAAGGACCATTGGGTTGGCATTTGGCATCCAGAACAGAACAGGGACAACTGTTAACAACCACAAACAGTTTTAGAACACTACTGCTCATTATAATTATTTTATTTTTAAATATTAGTGAAAAGCTTAATTTTATATCATGGTTGGCAAATCTCACTGGTTTTAAAAGCTGCATCTCAGAAAGCTCACATGGCCAAAGGTCACTCTGGAAAGTCTGAGAGATAAAAGGGAAAGAGCAGCATAATCTACAGGTAGAAAGTAGAAACAGGGACCCTGTGCGGCACTTTAGAATGGGATTGGGTCACTTCGCTCCCTCTGAAAGTTCACACCTTAATTGTAATTACAAGCCTGTGTATTACCTTCTGTATTTACATGGTATAGCTTCTCCACCAACACTCAAGTACATACAAACCACAGGTGATTTGAAAGATAACTATCAATTGCAAATATTTTATGTCCCTTAATTTATGTGAAATGAATGTGTTTATTTTGATATAGATGTTAACTTCTGGTTAACTTCTGTGAGCACGTGTGAAACTCATAGTTTTAGATGTACAATCGTCAAAAAATATTTTTTTTTTAGTACATGTTCATGAAAGTGAATTTCTGATTGTGTGGTGAAGTTTTCCAGTTATCAGTTCATGTTATATTATGTAGTAATGGGACAGGTATCCCAGTTTGAACCAGCCAGTACTTCCAGGTTCAATACACATACACTGAATATGGACACAGAAGTTGAATATAAACTAGAATTCAAACTACTGTTTAGTTGGGTCAATTACATATGCTTTGCATTTCATATAAGTTATATATTTAATATCAGTAATTGCCATGAAGATGATTTTCAGATTGAAAATTATTTGCTGATTCAATTAACATGTTATGTTAATTCTAAAAGCTCTTGGGAATATCTAGGGTTATTGCATGGTAATGGATTATCAGAAGATAAATACAATATATCTGATTTATTATAAATTATTTATTTCAGTTGGACTTGGACTGTAAGTGTACTTAAGGTTAAGAATATACTAGACTGATTTGCACCTTAATTATGTTAATTTGCCTTATTTTGGAACCAACTTTTTTGTAGCCATTTATAAAAAATGAAATTATCTATAGGGACATGGGTTTTTTTAAAACCGAGCTAAAAGTTATTTTCTCATCACTCAGAAAATTTCCCTAAATGACTGATAATAACTCTTTTCAGCTTCTTTAATTTCTTTATTCAGTCATAAGACAGAGGTATCTGGTAATTTTGACATATGATTTCTCTTTTTTTAACTCAAGGAAAAGCAGTCTGTACAGATGAATTACATTAAATTTAGTCTATCCAGATGCTGAACTATGCTCCTAGCTATATTATATGAAATATCAAAGATGTCTGTGAGTTCTATTTAAATACAATTTTTCAGATTCTCTTTGATTAAAATAAAAAGCTAACCTGTCCCAAAGATGCCCAACAAATTCCTATGTGAGCTATTTATTGGTTTAATCTGTAATCACTTATACAATTCTGTCTAATAGATGTAGATGCTGTTTAACATCAAGAGATCTACTTAACTCTCTCTTTTTATAAAGATGAATACAGAAATGAGCAGAGAGAAAATGAATAAAATAGGTCAGATCTGTCCTGTGGTGACAGAATCAATATATTTAAACCAGCACAACATAGTTCAGACAACTCCCTTTAGAGCTCCAGTGTTTCAGAGCAGTTATTAGAGCTTTGTTAGGACATGGATCACATATGAAAAGTAAGGAAACTGGATTTACCTGCAGCATCTTTGTTGATGCTTGAAGCATACTTGTTGACCTCCAGACTGAATCACTTATCTGCAGCATTTAAACCCTGAAGCCAAAATGTTACATAATTAGGTATAACAAGATAATCTCCTGTTTCAAGAAATTCATTAGCCAAATAAAAGAATCCTCTAACTAAACCAGTTCATTTTATTAAGATCAACATGTCATGTTATTTATTTATTTCATAACTCTGCTAAGGCCTTTTTCAATATGTGACATTATAATTTGTTTTCTGGTGTTCTGGCTTACATTAGATAAACCACTTTTGGATTTTATGTAAGACATATGGAAAAATCCATCACTGATTTACTGCACATTTCCACACACAGTCAAACTAATATCTGATCACTATTGAAGAAGCAAAACCCATCTTGGCAGTGAATACTTAAGCAAATTTCCAAACACATGGATGTGCACAGCCTTTTGCAAGAAAGCTTCTGATGGCCAAAATGCCAACCAATACACTGCAGTATTTATTGGGAAAGATAACAGAAAATTTAAATTGGGATTTATTTTAACTTCAGAAACTACTGCAACAGAAGCAATTGCAACAAAATAAAAAGTATTGCAACATTTTGTGTAACAGATTCTGAGTTTTATAATTTACCTATATCATAACACCTTAGAAACTTTTTCTTTTTTTTTTAATAGCTCTAGAAGATGAAAATTTTGAATGTTAGTCATGAAGACAAATCTCTTTTTGTCAATTAAATCTTTTTAATTACATTGACTCTTTTGGGTGACTATTTGCAGTTATCCATACTGCTGTTTCCAAGAATACAAGGTAAATACTTTACCTCAGTATTGTTATCAACCTTATATATTTCAGTTAGGTCAACAAGGTTAGTTTTAGTATGGCTACAGCAGGTGGAATGACCTTTACCCCATTCCTACTTTATAATGTGTTTTGTGAGACTTTCGACACATTACTTCAGAGCCTATTAGAAAGAATATACTGCAGAAGTTAGTGTCTTCTGAAAGTAAGATTTAATTACTTTCAGATTTAATTACAGACCAAGCTAATAATTTTCAGTTAATCAGAAATCTATCCTCTCTTTAAGGACATGAGTATTTTTTTAATTGGGAAAAAAAAAATAAACAAAACAAAACAGAGGCTGCTAATCCTGATTTGGGAAGTATTTAGCTGCAGGCCATTCACAGATGGTTTTGCATCCTCAATAGCTTTTTGGGCAAGATAGTTAACTCTGATTATATGAACACGTCAACAAAAATTACCAGAGAGAAAAAAACCCGAAAAGTTTTCTAACAAAAATGGCAATAAGGAGCCACCTTTATTCCAGAACTAGAAGCAAATATAAACAATTTTTGGTGAGCAGATGATCCCCTTGAACAAAGGAGGAGTGCACTGGAACACGGTATTTGAAAAGCAAAATCATGCTTTTTGAGATATATTTTCTCTCTTGTACATAGTAGTTAATCCATTTTTTTTTAGCAAGATTAGCTGTCAGATTAACACATTATCCATGTGAGTCACAGTTAGTCTAAACCAAGGATGTGCCTGAAGAGTGATGTGCACCCACATGAAGGAAGGTTTACAGAGGATGTCTTACACCACCACTGTGGAATGCAAACCCTGCTTTCTTTTTTTGTTAATGCTGACCAGAGCTCTACAAACAGCCATTCTAAATTGCTGTATCATGCTGAGTTGGTACAAGCCTTGATGTGGATTTTTAACATTCATATGCAGGCCTTGCATCTGCCACACACAGGATGTGCCTCTATCGTCCTGGTCAATATACATTAGGGTGTTGAAGAATTTACTTCATCAAAATGCTCTTAAATGCACTGTTTTTCTCCATTCAAGAGCATTTGATTTCTGGAAAGACAAGTTTAAGTAAATTCAGTTTCATAATAGAACAGGATATGATCTGCAAACAGCGTATTTTCCTATCAATCAAGGGAGCAGAGATAGAAGCTTTCTCAGGCAGCTGCTAAGTGTCAATATCCCATTTAAAAAATACATCCTGAGTATATGTACCTATTGCTATATCTCTCAGACACAAGGTAAAGAAATATAAAAGGATTAATTTCATCTCAGTTCAATGACGGCCCATTTGGAATAAGTTGCTTTTGGAGCCATCATCTTATTAAAAGATTGCACTATAACATGTGATTGCAGCTCATAGAGGCCTTTCCCCTACCAGCATTTCATTTCACAGTTTGATTTTACTCTCTACTCTTATTCAATCTGTGGCTGTATTTTTCACCCTTCAGCAGGCCAACAAAGCCCCTTTTTTACACAGCCTGTATCTTTTTGTAATCTTCCAAAGTTAATAACCAAGCTGAATGAAGGCAAAGCCTGCTCTGAAACAACCTTTGTTCCAATACAGGAAGATTTGGCAAGAAAATGAAAACTTCCTATGGAAGCTTCTTAGAAGACAAGTCACAGCCAAACATTCTAAGTGGTGTCTGAAGGGTGTGAGACTTTTGTGTATAGTAAATATTTACTATCTGTAAGAGTAGCTAAAAGTAAAGAAGTAAGCTTTCATTTTCTTGTCTTTGGCCCTCTGTATTTGGTCATGAACTATCTAAATATTCCTGGCCTATCCTGCAGGGCACGTGGGCCAGCTGGGCTCTTTAATGGAGCACAGGTCAGAATATGAACATTATATTTATAATCCAAAGACACGCAGCTGCCATTTGAACATAGTTCATAGCTACTTATCACTATAAAATCTGTAGGAATTAGCAGATTTAAGTCTAAAAAACAGCAGCAGCAGCAGCAATGACAACAACAAAAAACCAAAGCAGTCCCAAAAACTTTGTATTTACAACTGTATGAAGAAATTGAATTCATTCAGAAATGAGCAAACATCAGATTTTAGACCAGTGACATTGGACATAGAACAGATGAATTCATGCAGTTTTTTGCATCAAAGTGAACTTGTTTTTAGACAATTTACCACTTCAAGTAAAAAAAAATTTATAAAATTAGGTTAAAAAAAGAAAATTAGGCAAAGATCATCTTAAATAAACAATTTGGAGAAAACAAAAGTATTTTCCAGTGGCGCACCTAGTCTTGCTTTTAGAGGCAAGTACACAATACGAACACAACATGACGTTCTTTATCAAAGCGATGCAATTTCTGACTACATGAGAGTTAGCTTAAAGTCCCAAGTCTCTTCAATGTCACTAAAAACATTATAGGAAGAAGAAGAGGAAATTCCAGTCAAGTATTATTCCAATTATCCATATCCAGTGTGCTGTAATAGGTGAACAGTGAGGTAACTGTCAGAGGCCGAGTACTTTACAACGTTACTAAACACGGGTCATTCAATATATTCAGCTAATTAATACAGATGTCCCACATAATTCCCATTCTCTACAACGCTAAGTAACAACACCTCAGAGTCAATAAATTCAAAAACAATAACAGAAGCAGCAAACAGGGACACCCATTATGTTTGAAGATTTCCTGAATTCACCAGGAATCCCTTTCAGATCAAGAAGAGATGCAGTATTGCCCTGTAACTTAAGACTAAGTAGCTCCTGCATCAAGCATTTGTCTCCACAGAGAGAAATAATAGCTACTAATTCCATTTGTTATTTGTTTTAAAAATGAATTATTGACACAAACGCTACCCCAGTACAAATGCTGATATTATTTGATGTTGATAAATGAAGATAGTTCCTGCCCCTTTATTTTATCTCCAAAGCACCAGTGTAAAGGTGGGGAATCATCTGATTTAATGTAGATGATAATGAAATAGTAGAACAAGAGATCAGTAATGAAAACTGACAGGTTTTGTATGTGTTTGAGGTAAAGGATTTTTTGTCCAGTAGAAATGCTGTTTGAATTGTTTCCCCTTATTTCATTTTACATTTCAAAACAACATTCTATTCTAAGTAGACAATAGAAACCAAAGCAAGAAACTGCATTAAATAAATCTCTAAAAGTCTATCTAACAGGCTTCAGGCTATGCTGTACTTTTTCTTTTAAATATTTCCATGTAAAATCAGATGTTAACTCTCTGAGTGAACCCATGTGCAAACTCTTTATTCATCAGATTAATGGCTGTGGAGCAACAGGCAACTGAACACATTTCCAGTCACATAAGGTATTCATGACTTTCCAGAAAACTTCACATTATTGCAACTACTTTTCAGTCAAATATGTTGCATTGAGAGAAGGAGGAAATAAATTGCAACAAGGTTTAATAGGAAACTAGAGTAAATGCATTGACACAACTAGAAATTTGTTTCTTTAAACAGGACCTTGTTATTACTTTGACAGATGGATTTTTGCCTTGCCATACATTTGAAAAGAAAGGAAAAACCAGCCTTTTCTCTGTGATATTTCAGATTACCCAGTGTAATATCTCTGTTGCTGCTTTTATGCTGATCCAAGGCACAATCAATAGAAGAATTTAGTCAGGTTCTGTGCTATAGCAGCTAAGGCATATGTTAAGGTTGAAAATCTACAGGGTGAAAATATAGAGGAAAATACAAAAGTCAATATTCTATATCACACTTGCATTTATACTGCATATTAGTACATGCTTTTAAATTTATACAACTTATCAGCTCAAATATCCAGAGCTTTATCTAAAACTAATGGTAGGGTTTCACTTCTGGACACTTTGATCATCAGGAACATGGTAGATACAGACAAGATAACACATGCTGGTAACAATGCTGGTGCCACAAGAAGAGCAATGAAATCCGTAACATTTGATGTAAAGGTGACAATATAAAACTGAAGTTAAGGAGTGACTTTAATTGTGATTCACACATATGATAAAATCTGAACTACAACACTAAATGCCAAAAAGCAAAACCCTACAACTTTGGAAAAAACTCCTCTTCAAGTATCTTGTCAATCTCTCTTTAACTTTCCAGGATTAAAGTACTTTTTTCTTTTTTTTCCCTTCTTTTTCTGAGAAAGACACCTGCAATACTGCCAGATGTCTGCCTTTTAGGTTGATCATTCTACATTCTTTCAGAAATACTGACTCAGATGTGTTACTTGCTCTGACCTTGTTTGTGGATCCTTATAAATATGACGGTTCTGTTGTTGTTATTGTTGTTAAATTTAACGCAGACAAATTTACAAGGCATGTTTGGGATAAACTGAGCATTTTGGGACCACATCACAGTTTAGATGAGAGGAAGTTCAAACTTGTGCAACACAGTGGTTGCTTGTTCAAGTGTGTATTTTCAGATATACTAAAGACTTCAAAGCATATGTAGTGAACACTAAATTCTTGAAATGCTAATAGTGGCTGAATAACAGAGAGAGTGGCAAGTCAGCAAACCACAGAGTGATAATTTGATTACTGGGTTACAGAATAGTTAAGTTCCACTGTGACCCCAAACTTCAAACTGTGTACAGTTCATGACCTCTGGACTGCAAGGAATTCAAGAACAGAGAACTTGAGCTGTTAGAATACATGACCTGGATTGGACTTCATAATGTCAGTTCCCAATTTCTTTCTGTTCTTTTTCCACTCTAAAAGTATCTGCTGTACTGTTGTCCCAAGTTGTACTGTGCTGAATGCATTATATATACTGTTAAAGAGCTCTTTTGAGCAATGAAGAAGGAGTCCTGAAAACCAGGAGGCTTAACTTCATGTTCTGCTGTAAGTGACTTGAAGTTTATATTGTGAAGTCACTACGAGTGTTTAAATAACAACAGCAGGGAAAGAATATGTAACACATCCTCCTAACATTCTCTCACCCTCTACCCTTTTTCTGCTCAGGGCATTTCTGAGCCACAAGTGGCTTCTAATACTTCTAAGTATTTAAGCCTCCATGGATTTCTGTTCCTTAAGCTTTTCCTGTTGTCCCCTGTAGGCATGCAAAGCTTAAACATTTAGCACAGCATCCAAGCAGAAGCTGCCTTCTGGTTGATATCTCCCTGACAGCGCCAATGAATCCTCAAAAAGAGAAATGGGTCCTCTACAGAAGTTAAGTAGCACCGACAGGAGCAACAGGTACTAGGACTGAGGAAAAGAATGTGTGTTGCCTTCAAAAACACACCATTATCCCTGCAATCTCAATCCTTGTACGGTTGTGTTGCCACTTTGCCATTGACAGATCCTCAGCTCCCACCAACTGCCTCCAGGCAGGGTTTTTTTTCTTACTGTTTCTCTTTTCAAAATGATTTCTATGTGCTACACAGTTTGTAAAATGCTTTAAGGATTTCTTGTTGGAAATTGCAAATCAAAGACTGGATTTGAAAAAAACCTGCTATTTCATAAAAATACCCAACAAAACTGGTATCTAAAACTTAATGATAATAATAATAATGTAATAAATGTTAATAATATCAATGTGATACCAGTTGTCTACTGTTACAAAGTTATATTTGGCATTTGTTACTGAATCATTTAAGATCCACACATGCAAATTGTTCTGACAGACATAATTTGAAAGCATAAACATTGGCAATTGTTTTGTTACCACTGTAGCTGTTTTCAAGCACCATTTGTGCAGTGTAAATAGGGACAGATACTCACATTGTGACTAGGACAATGCTTTACAAGCTTCCCAGAGGTTTGGCGTTTGTGATTAATTTCTCCTCGGTCTATAAATTATTTATGCATGTAAGGATTTTGAACTGCTAATTTTCTCTGCTGACAAATTCTTAGAAAGCACACATAGGTAGTTAAGCTGAACTAAATACTATTATTTAAGGGAAAAGCAAAAAGGGAATTTACAATATTCTGAAAAGGTGGTAAAAAATTAAGAACTTGTATATTTCTTTCTTAATGTCCACGGCTGTTTGTACAAACAAAAATATTTCTCAAATGAAATGTTACTCCACAATTATTGTACAAATGAAATAAGAGGTCTGAAAGGAGTAGTCTGCAGCAACTAAATAGATCCTGAAAATGAGTATTTTAAACAAAATCCCTTTAAAGGTTCTTAATGCTACCATGGATAGAGCTTGCCTCAAAATTACATTTTACATATATGGAACGAAACACTAAGTACTATCTCAGTAACGTTTTTGTTAGTTACATATTTCTTTCCTTGTGTCTGTAATCTCTATTTTCCCCTCCTTAACTGGCTTTTCACCTTTTATTCAGCACTGTGACACTGGTAGAGCCCCACTGTGTAGAATCCCATGAAATTTCCATTGCAAAGAGCAAGAAAGAAAAACGATAAGGCCATTTCAATATAATTCCTTCAATAATATATACACATATAATTATTAAAGGTAAAATCTGCTTCACACTCAGCTACAGGCCTAAATAAAACTAAACAGATCAATTAATTTTAGTATTTAACATGAACAGGCTTTTACAAGTGCAGTCTTTGAGCTCACTTTCTTCCTGTAACATCTGATCTTGTATGCATCATACACCCATATGAAATTCCAAAATTTAGAATTAAAACATGTTCTTTAAAGAAACAGTAGACAAATTAATCTCAAATGTTGTGAATTACAATTCTGTATGCAAGTGTCATATGGGACAGTAGGGGGCAACTTTCACCCACAAGTGGGTACAGAGCATTCCGATCCATAATGTAGTGACATGAAGTGGGTACTTTCAGTACTTATCTAAGTTTACTGTGTGATCTATATCAATTTTGTAAAATGGAAGATTTCATTTTTAAATTCCCATTTCCTTTTCCAGGCAGTGTGCTGAGGAAATATCTGGTGTATATACTAGAAAAATGCTGTAAGACAAAATAACAAGCTACAGTCTCAAAGCTGTTGAGAAACGAAAGGGAAGGACAATTATATTCCTCTAGTTTGCTGTCATAGGATTTGTGAGAAACCAATTTCAAAAAGATTATTTTCCCACACTTACATTTTGACAAATAATTCTTCCTTGAATAAACAATTTAGAAATGCAATAATTTAACACCCTAAAACCACAGCATGGAATAATATAAAAGTTGACGTAAATAACAAAGTATTTATTAGTGATTTTAATATGTGTAATGATATTATGTTTAACAACAAACTCATATTTAAGAATAAATTGGTGTTCCATGTATCAAGTTTTGAATCAGTCAGAATATGAAAGTTTGCCAAGCATTTCCCCTGCCAGCATATGCTAAAACCAGGCATGCTAACAAAGGAAAAAACTGAAAGACATAAAGTAGCACTTTTTCCAAATGTGTCTCACTATATTATACAATGATGATTTTTTTGATTAAAATATTATATAACATATATAATTTAATAGGCAACTAACTGATTTCCCTCTCAAATGTATATTTAATTTTTAAAATTATCAGATTGGTGAAAGTAAAGAAGTAGCACTGAAAATAGTTTCACACCAAAACTAGCCAAGTAGGACAATAACACTTGTAATAAATACACAAAACTAGATTTAGTCTTGCTGTTTCACAAAATGAAGTGGTTAGGCCTAAGGTGAATTTTTAGCAAATTTGGGTAGAACCATAATTTCAAGTGAAGAATGTCAAATAATGGCAACCAAATTGGAGAAACCTTCACACTACATTTAAGCTTCAAGCTTGAGAGTAAAACACACTGGATGTCAAAATGCAGTAACAAAGTGAGAAAGTGACTGCAGACCTTTCTCCTCAAGTGTCTCAAGATCCTTCAATAATTCAGGCAGGTAACTGAATTCAAGAGCCTTTGTTAGGGAGTCAGAATAACTTATTATGAATGTCTCGTCTGGCTTTAAGCCCAAAGAAAATGCACTGTGCATTTGCTTTTCTCATTGATGTAGATAACATCTATTCCTCTAAACATAACCCCACCTTAAAATATAAATCTCCCATTTCACTTAGTGCACTTAAACTATTTTACTTAATAGACAGAGCATAACATAAATAAGGATTATAAGATGTGAATAACATCCACCCTCCAGCAGTTCCTGCAATGAACTTACATTTTCATGTTAACAGTCAGAGAGAATGTGTGTAACTGGTATCAACAGAACTACTTTACAAGCAAAATTAATCATAAAAAGCATAGTAAAAAGAAAGCAGACCAGACATTTTACCACAAGAGATTACTTGAAATTACCTCATGATCCCATAATTTCTGATGTTTTACAAATTACTGGGTGGAGTGGGCTCTTTTTGTTATTTGGTTGGGGTTTTTTTTGTCTTTTAAGCTAAACCTGAGAAGCATCATGCTGTTTTATTCCTGTGTTTTGACAGGACTGAACTCCAGGTGAAATCAAATAGTTAGTTTCCACCACCCCCTTTTCCTCCCTTCCATGTTTTTCTGTCTCTGTGCCTTTCATGAATTGCCCATCAAGACTCAACTTCCAGTTCATTTGCCTACTCACTTGTATCCTGAGTTTGATATCAAATGGACAGTGGAAGATGTGGTTCATCAGGCTGAGGAGGGTCTTTCTGGAGGGACAGCCAAATGGACTGTGAAGTTCAGTGTCCTTTGTCTTCCCTTTGTCTTCCCTTTGTACAAACTAACCTGTATGTGACAGACTCGCAGCTATTAAAACCCTGGTAAGTCTCCTTCAAAGGCAAAAATGCTGCACGTAAAATGAAAACCTACCTTTTTTCTAATGTAAAAGCTTCAGGAAATCAGGCTCAATACTAAAACAGGCAAATGAACAAAGACAAAACCAGACTCACACCAACCACTGCCTGCACCTCTCCAGGATCCCCGAGTCCTCCCTCCACTCTCTATCTGAAACCAGGCCTGTTACACGTGCTGAGGAGAAGCTCAGTGGGAAACCTCTTTGTACAGGACACCTGTTTCTTTACAGTGTTTAATTCTCCATTTTCTTTTTTATTTCCTCATCTTGTTTTTTCTCCTTCCTTGTCTCCCAGGACATCTGCCATGTGACTTCTGCAGAAGACCCATATTTTCACTCCATTTCCTCATTGACATACAGCAACCCCAAGAAGGGGCCCATATTCCCCTCAGGCACTCAAAACCCACCAAATCCTTTGTAGCCACCGAAGTTACTCTTGGGTAGGCACAGCTCTTTAATCTCACAAGTCCTACCGTTGCCTTCTCTGTCCCCATGTGCTCCCACAGCAACCAGGCTGTGCCTGTTGCCTCCAGACCCAGGCTGGGCAGGGCAGGGGCTGTGTCCAGGTGGTCTGTGGTTACAGGGATTTTTCTCAATGTGCCTCAGCAGAAGTGGGAAACCTTATGAAAAGATTGCTCGTCCTTTCTGCTTTCTCCCAGCTTAAATCCAACAGAACAGTCACAAGTAGTTATGCCTCTTCCCTCTTTAATTGTAAAGCCTCATTTCCTCACATGGTAAGCATAAAGATAGAAGGGAAGCTTCCAGGAAATGGCAAAGTAATTTCAACTCTCTTTCGAATAAAAGGCCTCTCTGTCACCAAAGTAACAAATGTTTTTATTTGGTACCTTTTCAAGGTTCTTTCTGTTGGGAGGAAAGGAAACTTTTGGAGAACTGGTGGGGTTGGACAAGGTAACCTCCAGAGTTACCTCTCCAAACTCAGTCTTTCTGTGATCCTGTGATTTTTGAAGCTGTGCACTCCAGTTACGAAGAAAATATTTGGAGCCCACTGAGTGCAACAGGAAAGAAATTCTAAGAGACAATATCTACAGTGACAATACGGAAATAACACAATCTGCTGCCCTCTTAAATATAAACTAATTCTTACAGCATAATCTCTTTGCTCTACATCTTTCTGTGCTCTGTTTTTGTTTTGGTTTTTATTTGTTTTTTTTTTTCTGTCACCACTGCAGTTCATCAAAATTTACAATGAACAAGAATTAAGCTTATGGGCCTGATCAAATATGGACTTCCCACTTACTGCAGTGCAAGTCAAACACAAAAATGATTTTGATTGACAGTCAATTTTGCCCAAAGCCTTTCTGTACGTTGATTTTAAAAACAAAACTCACCATTGGTACAAAAGTCTTCCTCCCACTTCCCTGTTGTAGGGAGACAGTCCTCCAGAGAAGGATAAAAATGGAGAAAAAGCACATCTCACCCTCTACAGACTTCCTAACAGCCATCTTCTATGCTCTCCCTCAACAGGCCAACTCAGAGAAGATACTGAGGAGAGATTTAACAAAGCTACTCCAATCAGTGCTTTTCCCAACATATGCTGTTGTAGGATCCATCAATGGTTGTACAGGGCCTATGTTACAGGCCACTATTCTATTTGTCTGATGTTGCGAGTGGAAATGTAATCCCATGTTCCTTTCACAGGCTTCTGTGACTACAGAAGCTCTGTTACTACAGACTTGAAGCAAATAACTGTAAATTCCATTCTCAAATAAATTACAAGTTACACTAACTTGTTTGCCTTAACTATAGATAAAAAGACTCCCCATATCTATTGTTGCTCAGGTTATATTTACTGCATGCTGATACCCAATGATACCGCTTTATAAATAGATCCATTTTTATGCGTTTTATCTAAGATGTAAATCATACCATTGACAATACCAACCTATTGGAAAGTTTCCAAATGGGTCTGATTTTGGTACACTACAATAACTGCTTTTTGCAGAGGGAAGAAGGTTAAGGAATGTTTTCAAAAAGTAGAAAGGTTTTCTGTAAAAATTTTCTGATATTCTCTTCTTAAGTTTGCATTGTTTTATTTACTGGTCATGTACTGTGTGTTTGGAATCAGATGCTGTTTGGTGTCTCCTCCTTTCCTTTCTTTGGCAAAATTTCCCTATATATGGTAGAACACTTTCTGGTTTTCATTAAAATTGAATTCAAAGGCTATCAGCTATTGTAGCTATTTATGAGTAGGTAATCAGAATAATCACTGGTTGGTAACAGTTCTTCAAGCAAAAGAAACTTCATTTGACTGATTTTTTTGTTGTTGTAGTAGTAAGACCACATTTTTCCAATGGTTTTTCAAGGACAGTTCAGTTCTTGCAGATTTAATATGTAAGGAAATAATTTTGCATCCAACAAGAATGACAGTTTGTCTAAATAGAAAATAGATTATTTTTCCAAATCCACAAAAATGTTAAATAAATCATTGTTAGATCATGTGCAAGACCTGTCTTGCACAGTTGCAGCCACTGATGTTTGACTACTGAAGTAAGATACATTTTGATACAGAGAATGGGTGCAGACAGAGGTTACAGGTTTATATCCCCATTTCTCACAAGTCAGGGAAAACAGTTGCTTTGAAAATCTAAAATGTGTTAAGAATTCATGAATGAAGGTCACGAAGAGGATAATTTCATTGTGAGACTGGTTTTGTTTGATTTATCAGTTTGTTTTCTTACTCTTAAAATAATCTGACTCTAATACGAAAAAAACAAACAAACAAATAAAAAACCAAGCCAACAACCCAACCCTGGAATAAACCACAAAAAACTGTTTGCCAAGGAAATCTAAGACAAGTTACCTGAGCAAACCACACTGTTAACAGAAACACAGCTACTTTTTTGTCAACAGCTTCACAAAACATAGCAGAAATTTATGTTATATCTACTCTTATAGTCATAATATGAGAAAAGCTGTGACTTACTCTACAGAAGGATGGATCAACTTCATGGAGATGTTACCTGGTTCATGATATATGTGCTCTTGTAACTTCCATCCATAGGTTAAGGTTACAAGTGGTTAAAAGCAACATTTAAAACAGACTAAGTTCTTTTGAGCTAAAAATATTTTCATCTTGATAAACATACTGGGACACCTGGAGAATACAAGCTATTATACCACATCAGAACATAATCATAGTAAAGCTACAACCTCTAATAAGAAATGGGAAAAGATATAAAATAACAAAACTGATCATCTGATACTGTCATTTCAGCTTATGCAGGACCACTGTTCAGCCCAAGTTACACCACAGAAAAAAATTATCTATTCCACAAAAAGTAATACTGAGTAACATTTTAAAGCAAGGTAGTACCCAACATTAATATGGCTCCTTTATACCTTAGTCTAAAGAGTACCTAGATGTAAGATTTCTTCAAGCTATTCATCGCTAAAATCTAGCCAAAACAGTACTAGGTTACATTTTCCACTTTCTATGCACAGTGTAGCATTTAGACTTAAGATTTAAGAGCACACTGGAAATACAGACTACTTTATGCAAGAACAAAACTTTCTGGTATGATCCCATGTTTATGTTGCATAAGATAATACAACCCATCTGTTGGGGAAAATCCTTGCTGAATATTATATCTGCTTTAGCAATAAACATGAATAAAAATCAAGATTATTTTTTAAAATCCAAAACCGAGGAACAGTGAGCCTTACAAAGAAATATGTCTAGGAACCTGAGGCAAATTATACATGTTAATGTTGGAGTCACTGAGAACAGTTAACACAATGTAACCAAATGTCAACTGGAATATTTTGCAGTAACTGACTGAATATATGAAGAGGTCTGTGTTTAATGAATATATGAATGCTTGGTTTCTAAGTTTTCAGCTTCAGATGGTGAAGATTAAGTGCTAAGGGTGTTACTGTAAATGTTTAAGCGAGATGAACATTACTGATTTTCTAATTTTACCACATGGTTTATTTCAGAAGAAAACAAGCACCAGTTAACATAGTTCTCCTGCAAGTCAGTAAACAGTCACACACGAAAACTCAATACAATTTGCTTCTTTGTTTATGTGCAGGATATTTAGTTTGGTTTGCAAAGTATTAGAAGAATAATAAGAACCTCCTGACAGAATACCACAACTAAATTTCTCAAAAGCCACTCAGTTAATCTCAGTGTTGAATCTGGCTGTTTCAAATTATTGTAATGTATAATAACAGTCTTATTGACAATATAGATGCACAGAGCCAAAAAAAGCTAGAAATAGTGGCCAAAACGATGAACTAAGAGCCAGCCCAAATGACAACAAACATGTGGCCATTAACTGAAGAATGGAGGGGTTTAGGAATGCAGCTGTCTGTGGTCTCCTAAAAGTTCCAGAGGAGTGAAATGCTGTGAGGATTGGCAAAGTCTGGATGAGAAGTACTACTGAAGATGGTAGGTCCTAAAATGGAGTCAACCAGCGGATCATGTTGGAATTCAGAGATTTCTGTGGCCAGAATATATTCATTCCATTGGCCTCGTAATGTACATCAACAAATTAATATTGTATGGATGTCATTTCAAAGCCTACTGAAGACGAAGAGCCATTACTGAAGCCATTAGAGCACAGATGGTTCAAACTATATGCAGATATTCATACTTGCATTTCTGCATTATAGCAGGGTTTTTTTTTCTGTTGAACTGTAATGAATTGTCTCATAATCTATTCCATCTTCTTGCCATTAGCAGGCTTTGAATGTTCACAAATAGGAGCAAAGAACTCATTTTCCAGAGCTTTAATCACACAAAGAGGGAATGCCTAATTCTCTAAATGAAATGGTCTGTGATCACTGAAGCAGAGATTTAATATATCACGGCAAATTAGGTAGATTTTAATAAATTACTTATCTCTCTGAATACTTTACATATGCTTATGAAGAAACATAGCCTGTTTGCAAACAGTGGAAATCCACAGTCTATAAAATCCTTTGAAGAAAATGACAAATAAAAAAGTAAATTAAAAAATGAAATGTATTATATCCTCGTTCTCGAGAGACAATCCTTTTTGCAGCATTGATTCACAGCTCCATTAAAAATATCAATTAAATCCTTCACTGAGATTGGTTAAAAGCTGTAAAATTAACTTTCCATGCTAGACACTGGTTATTCAGATACAAGGATTTATTGTATATGTTTGATGTAAGTTCTAAAAGTGACAAAACCCAAATGAAAACACAGCTGCCTGTCCCTACAGCCCAAAGTAGGTGAAGCAAACTGTCACACTTTGGCTTCTTTTTGTGCTTTGACAGATGTTGGCTGAAAGTAAATCTTCTATTGTGCCTGCCCTCCCCCTACTTCAAATTATGGTAACCATAAACAGCTGATTATAATGTTAGTAGAAGTGTAAAAGTTATTTAAAAAAGGTTGCAGTAATTTAATAAGTCCTGCAACCAGCCTAATTTTTTATATTTAATTGATAGGAACTGCATGCATCAAAGAAAACACATACTGAGATTTAATGTGCATAAAATGGATATTAGCATTTTAAAGAGGCAGATTAACACATTAATCCAAGTAATTTTCATATATTGCTTTTAATAAAATCTTCACAGTATAAAATTCTTAATGAGGCTAATCACAGGCATTCCATTTAGTGGGGTGATTAGGGATAACATAAAAGTATTTTTAATCAGTTTTCTAAGGCTTATGGTTTTTTTATTAAAAATTAAAATTTTGACTTGCATTTTTATTACTGTTTTATGTAGGAAAAATCTTGAAAATGCAAATAAAGCACATCATTCAATCATGTAGGTATTAATTATTTACAAGACGTTGTCCATTGTGGAGAGATTCTTAGCCTTAGGGGGGAAATATAAAAACAAACAGACTGAAAAGTATACAAAACTTTACAACCACAAATCAAATGTCCTTTCCATATGAATTATACATTAAATATACTGTAAGAATTACAAAGATCTCATCTTTGATGCGCTATCAAGCCTGTATTTACACTGGGAGAAGGAACTTCTGTAGGCAAACTTCCTTTCATGCCTCGTAGTCGCCTTTGCGCTCCTCACAGACTGAACTCCACAGCTACTTTGAGCTCCCCAATTACTGCACCATCACTTTGTGAATCAAAAACTAGAAAGGGAACATCACAGAACAGCGTTAGTGATTTCATTTAGGGTCTTCCTTTTGTTCTGGTAATTTTCCGTAGCATTTGGACAGATTAAAAGGCACCCGGCACATGTAGAGGAGAAATAAATAAATAATAAAGGAATCTTCCAGTTCAGGTATTTAGCCTACTGGAAACTGAGCACTCTAAGAACTAGAATGTACATCAATTAAAGTGTTAGTTCTTGAATTACCTTTGAAATAAAAAAACCCTATTGGTATAAGAATTTCCTACATAAATTAATAATTTTTCTCAATATGTAAATATTGATGTGGCAATATGTAAATTCAAACTCTATTGAAAACATACATGCATATTTATAAATAGTTTTAAGTAAAAACATACCTATTAATGCATTTTCAACATTGGGTAGGACAGGTCCAAATCAGCCTGGACACTTACTAGCATTTAAGCAGTAATTGTTTTTTCCAGCTGGTGCAATGGAAAATTATTTAAATTACAAGTTCTATGTGTTGCAAAATAGTGAGGTATAAACAAATATAATGATAAGTCCTCTAGACTAAACTACTTGACTACCTTCATCTTTGTGTATGTGGGTTTTAAAGTAGTATTTTAAATTTCTATTTTACAGAAATTAGCTGACATGATTTGAAATTGCACTCTTTTACAATATCTAAGTAAGCCCAGAGGGTCAGAATCTCTGCTGCTCTGATTAAAACATGCTGCTAAGTCAAAAATGAGGCTCTTTCCCAGTCCTGCATAAAAAGCAATGAGGCTGCCTAACATGACTCTAGAAGGAATTTGAATAAAAACAAATAATCTTGACAGCATATTTTTTCAAAGCAAATTATACAGCTGACAAATGGCAAGGTTATGTATTTAGTACATAAACTGGGTTAAGTACTCTGGGACATGCAATGATACTGCATGTTACAACTTCTAGGCTGCTGGGACAGCTCAGAAGTGGTTTAGAGAAGAGAAAACATGGGGTAAGCCTTCCATCATTTCTTCTATTGAAAGAGCTACTATAGGACAGATCGAATGCTATTCTTAGAGATACAAACCATTTTGTTTAACCTTGAACAAATCACTCAGTGAACTGTCAACTTCAAGAGCAGACTTCAGGGGACAGCACGGTTTTTACTTATAAGAACAGGATTACTGTAATTACTGATATCAGAACATAAATTCTATTTTCTCAGTTTTCATATTGTCATACTATCTCTGAGGCATATTGTTAGATATCTTGACTATACTGTTTTTCACCCATCCTCCTGCTAAGTCATTCACTTAATTGCTTCAAATTTCATGGAGGCCACTTTCACACAATCAGCAATGAAAGGAACAAGATATGAAACAGATATGAACTTGGAGTCTCAAAAGAATGAAGGATGTTTATGTACCTAAGAATTACTATATCTTCATGTGGTAGTGTCCTACGAATTTCCCTGTGTCTAGGGAAATTCTTTTTCCCTCAAACCAATACCCACCTCAAAAAATGTGTACAATATTACTTAGGAATTCTATTTATTGTGCCATTATATTTAAATGAAGTCTGCATCCAGATCTTAATAACAGATCCTTTTACAATGACTTTGTCTAAGAAAATACACGACATGTTCTTTTGTCATGATCTGACATATATTGATGTAAAATTTATTTCAATTCTCTGAAAGTTCTAAATTTTCAGAAAATATGCAATGTTATATGTATGTCATGGATGCAGTAGAATCTTCCCTGGCACATGCAGGGTGGAAGTGTGGATAGGAAGAAGAAAAAAAGTATTTCTAGCTATTATTATCATTTTCATGGATATAACGCACACAAAGTAAAAATTAGGTCAAATGTCTAATGATTAGGGAAAGAAATGCTCCTCACAATATTGAAGAAGTTGTCATTACATACTAATCATTAGTTTTTAACAGAACAATAACTAGTAAAAAAATCCAGGCCCTCCTGTCATAATAATTCTCTGAAATGATGATTAGGACTTTTAAGAGTTTTGTGAAAGGTGACTTCCAAGGGTAAAAAATTATATTTGTATCACTAATCAATCTCATCAAATAGGAATCATGACAATGGGAATTACGGTTATAAAAAACAGAACAAAAACTATCTTCCAGTGAGAGACTATAAAATACCTTTGGAGGAGATGCACTTTTGTACAACTACTTGGAGAAAAATTATTGGTGGAGAAAAGCTTAAGTGGTTCAGCCACAATAAGAAGTGCATCAAATCTGTATATTATTTTTCCAGGGTATGGAGATCTGATTCGTTGCATTTTTCTTATCGTGTTCCTGGAACTTTGATGCATACTTTTAGTACTTTAGCTACAGCACGGATGCAAATCATGCATGATAATGGGAATGGATAAGAAAGCCTATTTCTTTCCCTCACTACTCAGCTCCCCGTTGCTCAAGGTACGGGAATTAGACACAGCAGTAGAAGCAGCAAAGTCACATTAGGCTGGCATTCCACTAGGGCTGACTGGAATTCTGGCTGTTGCAAAGGGTACCTCGTGTGCTCTGCATCCAGTCATCAGGCTGGTTCCTGGACTGGCAGAGGAGAGGGACTGTTTGTAACAGATTTACTCTCTTCACTAAGCTTTACCACAGCGGGGACAGAGGGTTGAGACAAAGAGGTAGGAGAGAAATGCACACAGGTAACCACGTCCCTGCTACCACGGGAAACAAGAAACCCTAAGCAAGGACAATATTTTCTTTCACTGCCTATGAAAGGACCAAGTAGCCTTCTGGAGTCTTCTCACCAGTGTTATAAAAATGCCCAGGAAATTAAAGATTTCACACCTCCTGCTCACCTCACCTTGCTTTAATGAGTCACAGTGAAGGTTTGGTCACAGTCCCTTTCAGAAGGGTGTTCCCTCTAAACTGACACCTTACCAAACCCACCAATATTTCATACTGTCTGGGAAACAGGTTTCATATGGAGGACACAAGCTGGAGGTACTCTGGGAGTTATAGCTCTAAATAAGATATAGACTTTAACAATATAGAGTTACCGACAAAAATTTTAATTAAAATATATATTTATAGTCCTATTACAGTGAAGCATGATGTACAAAATAGGGAATTGCAGCAAGTGGACATGTCTGGAAAGTTCTTAGGTTTTATGAACGAAATACTATGAGCTGGGAATGCTCTTTGGCTTTGGTTTTTAAACATATTCTAAGGAATAACAGTAGCAGACAGTTTTTGCAGGCTTTTGCAAGCAAATGTGGAAGCCATTAGTTAATAATAAGAATTTCTTATTGACAAAATGTCAAACAATTACTTTCATAGTAATCCTTGCAGAAAAAAGTAGAAATTCAACAAATAATTTTTAAGCTACAGAAGTTTACAAGAAACTGATCTTTTAAACTTACCATCAATGTCTTGTTCAATGATATTTCTTTGCTTCTGGAACATCTCTTTCAAAATGACCAGAGCAAAGCCAATATCTTCACATGTCAGATCCTGTTCATCTTCAGGGGGATCACTGACCACACAAATTTTAGGATAAACAAAAAAAACCCAAGAAGGAAAAAAGATATTTTATCTTCAAAAAGAGTTGAAAATCAACCCTAAAATCAGAAAAAAAGGCAAACTCAAATTCTATTTTACAAGTGGAACACAAATAAGAACTCTTTATCAAGTAAATTCAACATCTTCCATGACAAGGATAGTCTGAGACCCTTTTTCTTAAATCTTCCTTTTTTCTTTAGCATTATTCAGCTGTACTAGAAAGACAGAGAGGTTCAGCCATAGATTCCTAGCCTTATAGAAATGCTACATTTTTCTTTCCCCTCCCCACCACTCTGTGGTACAATCCTTGTTCATATGGTCATACAAGAAACTATATATAATATATGCTTTTCTTTCGTGAACTTAAATTACACCCATTGCATCCAAGCATGGCTTTCCTTTTAAACACATTATTCCAGTATTGTGTTGGAGCTGACTTGAGTTAGTGGCTTGTGTTGGGGCCAGAAACACCGAGACTGACACAATGACAGGAATTCAGAGCTAATACTTGGTATGTCTTGGCAATGTTGTTCAAACTGTGAATGTTTGTGAGCTTTACAGCCTAAAAATGTTACAATAAGCATAATTTCAAACGGGTAGCAATCAAGAGGTGTAAAATCCAAGTATAAAGGAAAGGATACATTGGACAAAATACAATCAAATCTTCCTCAAAAGACTTTAAATACAACAACTACTATAATATGTTTTTATAGTAGGGTTTTTTTGTGCTTGACTCTTACTAAAAAATATTTTTCATAGAAGATATATATGTAACTATTTGTCACTAAACCCATTCACCTACTGAAAATATGAAAATATTTTAAACAATTTTGTTTAGATAGGAGGCAAAAAAAGGAAAACTATCACAGCTACTTCCAACAGCAGGTGGCTTGATTGAATATAATTCATCTAACTTGAGATTTGGCACAAAGCTAAGCAGCAGCAAAACTGCCCAAACCCAAACAAAAAGAAAGAAGTACTCAGATGTGCAAGAAAAGTCCTAAATTGAATTTTAAAAAAAGTTAAAAATTGTAAGAACAATTTGATAAAACTGTTGGGAACAGATCTGTTTTGGTATGATTCAGTGTCAATGCTAATCTCTTGGGGAAACCAGCATAGCAGTTAAGACAGTGATAGAAGAAGAGATTCATGCTGAATTAACTTTTAGCACTTAAGGATACCAACTATTACCAAAGTTTTCACTAAAACATAAATTAAAAGCAGGCCTAGTAAAATTTGAGACACCATCTTATAGCCAAAGGGGAGGGTCATACATACAGACCCACTCTGTGGTTCAGATCAAACATAGGTATTTTAAATGAATAGGTCAAGCTTCAACAAAATAGATGAAAATAACAGCCCCTCTAACACCGTATAGTTCCAATATGCCTAAAAGATGACAATATTGGATCAAATATTTGCTACTAAGCAGGAAGGAGGAGTTTTGCACCCTGGATCCCAGGGGAATACTCCACCTAGACTCCAAGAATGGTACCACAATCACTTTGAGTTTTGTACTTTTAAAAAATATTACAAATGCTCTGAGAGAATATTTAAATATGATATTGGATATGCTTTAACTTGTCCTCTTCATTCACCTAAAATTCCAAGAGCTCTGTTTTGCTGAATTGCTTAAAATGACATGGTTCAAACTGCCTGAGAACCTACTTTGATGGGAGCTGGTATATCAAATTTATACAAGGATTTCTTACTATGGATAGCGTTCCTCTCCCATACTTCTCTCTGGGATCCTAGACTTTCTCTCTAGCTCATTTCCATATTTCATTTCTGTAACACCAGTTACTCATTTCCTTGCAGGAATCCCAAACTTACTGACAGAATAAGAAGAAATTTTGACATCCTGGTAAAAGCACCGTGTTGGAAGATGTTTTCTAGCCACTGCAAGAAAGACTAGAGAATTAAATGAACCTTGTCTGGCAAAAGAAAAGTGAAAAAATAATAAGTGTCTTAAACTTAAAATGTGTTTTACAATGAAGCAGAAAAGCCCGGACAATTATTTATTATTGTTGTTAGGATAACACTTAAAAGCATTCTCACCAGCAGTTAATTTAGAGTGACTGGACAAAAGTTCTTACGTAGGCAGATTTGACTAATTTTTTTATTCCAGAGATCAGCCATTTTTGAGTAGGAAGGAGAAAACTCTGTGTGTTAATGTCGCATATTAACGTGAAGCTAACAACTGTACACGAGCTCTACTCCCCTGTACCATGGATGCATAGATTTTCTTTGGAGAACAATGACTTCATATAGTCTGTTTCTCGGAATAACAATCATTTCCCACCAAGAAATGATGCACCTGTCAGGATCAGCCTGGAAACCTCTTGCATAAACCTGTTCACTCTTGTTATCACAGCAGGGTGACTGTTAGACGCACGGATTCCTCCACTCCTCACATATGTCTCTCTTGACACTTGTCAGAAGAGCTCACACTCTACCTCCAGGTCTGTAAGCATTTCAAGTACAGTCTGGCATGAGGAATCAGGTAACTTCCTCTACATGACCAAAATTTCTACACTCTTAAAATGCTAAAAGACAACAGTGGAAGAATAAAAAATAACCATGACACAGTTACAGAAAGTTAAATGGACTGCCAGAAATGTGTCCTTTTAACTGATTTAAAGACTTGAATATGTAAGGACAGGGTTCAGATGCTGAAATAATAATTTTGTGGCCTTTTTTTATCCCAAATGTTTTACAAATATTACCAAGTATAGCTTCCTAAAAAAACTTGAATCTCTATTATACAGAAAAAAAAAACCAAACCAAAAAGGCTTCCCATGTCACACATTACAACTATAAGAAAAAGCAAGTGTTCTGACAAAATCTCCCTAATAATGATAGAGACAATGACTGTTTGAAAGCATAAAGATGCTTGTCAAAAGAACTATGCTCATATATTTTACATAATTATGTTTAACAGCATATTTTCTTGATTTTTATACTGAATATTCTTGCATTTTCTGCCACTATTTGTTCAAATATGGAACCCAAAACAACATTTCTAATAAACACTTAACAGGATTCCATATGAGCAATTGAAAGAAGAGAAAAATAAATTTTCTTTTGAAATCTTACCTTTAAATGAACAGTAAATTCCATTCCAAACAAATTTTAGATTGAGTATTAGAAAAAAAATTAGTTACTGAAAGAGTTGTCAAGCACTGGAACCTGCTGCTCAGGAACTGGCAGAGTCATCGACCCTGGAGGTATTTTAAGTGTAGATGGGGCACTTGGGGACATGGTTTAGTGGTGGAACTGGCAGTGCTGGGTATTGGTTGGACTTGGTGACTCTAAAGTTCTCCAACATAAATGATTTTAGGATTCTACAAAATAAACATACTTTCCTGTATAAATGCCATGTCAATCTACATTTATTTACTTGCAAGTATAACCTATATATATAATATATATACATATAAAGTATAAAAAGAGTATAAAGCTGTGAAATTCATTATTTTCAGGGTCAAATAGGCTCTGTTTCAATTACAGAATTAGGCTATAGTTTCAGCTTTGGCTTAGTAGTAATTTTGCCTTAGCAGTAATTTTATGTATTATATTAATATATCTTTTAACACCTGAGAATATTTATCTTTTTCAAGAGACAGTCATTAAAGTGACTGTGCTTTTGGAAGACAAAACCAGCATGTGACGAATCTATTTATTTATGTTCCAATTTGGATCCAATCGTTATGAGTATTGTTTCTAACAACATTCTTTGTGACAGGAAAAAAGAAAATTAATACACTACTTAATATACACAATACACTGGCTATGCTCTATAATCTGGCATAGCACAAACACTAATAAAGTGTCAGGCTCAACCATCTGCAGGCAATTTTCAATGATATTTATATCCTTGATAATTTGGTTTCCTGAGCTTTAAAGCATTAGTTTAGTTGAGTTCCTGTTTCAGCTGAAAAAGCTCTGATAGCAGTTTGTAAAGCTTGTGATAGAAAACACATGTTGATATAACTAGGCCAGGTTTAAAATGCATAGAGTTGGAAACTTTTGGTGTATGGGCAGAATCTTTTCATAAATTTTGTTTCTTGGTGGTCCTTGCCAGGATAAAGTGGGGAACTGGACTACTGATGAAATTCCTGCCTTTCTGTTTAGTCATGACAGAATTGAAATGTCACCACAGGCCAAGCCAGACACACCAATAACTGCAGAAGACAACCTACCTGGTAATGCAGAGGACAGGACCATGATGGCACATTAAAAGGTCTGGTCAGAGAAAAAGCTTACTGCTGTTTTTTCACCTTCTTTTTACCTTAGGTTTGTAAAATATTTAGCACAGATATGTAAGTATTTATAGGAGAAATTGCAGCACACAGACTAGCTATTTGCTGAATTATCCCTCATGAACCACAAAAAAAAAGAAAAAAGAAAAAAAAGAGTATTTTATTCTCAATATTCTCAAATCTTAGCAGACTGTGTTTCAGTAGAATGTTACCCACTTTCCTAATCCACATGGTAAAGTAAGTCTTCTCCTTGCTTATTAAATGATTTTTTAACTTTTTTTTTTTTTAAATCTCCAAACCTAAGAATGTTTTGGTATGATACTTCCATCCCAACAAGTAATCATTTCATGGTGTTCCCCGCTCCATTCCAGTAAAACCTGTTTTCTGGCCAAAACATGAATCTCAGCTATAGAACGGAAATGAAATGAAGAGAGATCATTCTCTTTCTTACTGCAGAGTGAATCAGTGGTTTGTGGATAAACATATATTTAAAAGATTTACAAGTAACTCCAGCACTTCAAATACAACCAGTAGGCATCCTACTCTTCTGCAATTTAAATCAATCTTTAATTTAATAATTATTCCATTATAATGAAGATTGACCTTTAAGAGAAAACAGGATCAAAGGACATCATTCATTCTGTCAAAGTAATGCATACAGGCTATTGCAATAAAAAAAGTTGAATACGAAAAATTTATTATTATAATGAAATTGGACAAGACTAATTTATACTATTTCTCATATGCATTCATGTAATAGCTACATCTGTGTATATATATATATATATATGTGTGTGTGTGTGTGTTTGAAATTCTAGGGCCAAAGAACACTTTCTGCAGCTGTTAGACTCCTTTTAGTACTCTGAATCAGAAAGCAACGAATGTACCACACTACATTGGGTAGAAATGTACTTTTCAAATTCATTAGTGATAGAGTACTGATGATAGAATACATCATTAGTATCAATCTCTCTTTTGCAAAATAAAATTGTTCAATGTGAAAGAAGCAAACAAACAAACTCCCAAACCAAAGCCCAAACCACAGCACTAAACCAACATTAAGTGAGGTTGCAATCTTCCACGCCACATGAACCTACCCAGGGAAGATATAAGATCAGAATGCAGGTATCATTCCTAGATGAAACAAATTTTTTTCTAGTTCATTACTTAGGTAGGTATTAACTTCTCAGGGGTACCTCCTCATCAGAGACAAACAACAAGGCAAACCATCATCATTATTTAAAAAGACCTATAACGGAGTTTTTCAGCACTAACATGTACCTGTCAGTGTGTACATCTGGCTTTAGAAGAACAGACTTGAGATACTCTTTTTCTGCACAATTATCTGCCTTAGCCACATTTAGCACTGCAACGCAAATCAGAATTAATATCAGTATCAATTGTTTTTCACCTTTCAGAAGAAAGAACATGAGGAAAAGAACAAAGAAAAATAAACATTTCTTTCCTTTTTTCTAAGGAAAAGCAGCAATGTCAGAATCAAATTTGAAAGGTCATGTGATCTAATGGTGTGTCACTGGCAGGTTTATGTGCACACTGTCAAAAAAGATACAAGCAGCATCTAAGCATGCCACACAGCTGTCACTTTCTGTTAATGGCAATAGCAGTCATGATTTTAAAACCCAGTGGTCTTTATTGCTTTGTATTTGAAGTGATTTACTGCATTTTCTTCCACTGAGGAAGCTAGTGATAATGATAATGTATGGCAGAGTGCTTGTCCTTTTTGACAGCCTCAGTAATTTAATCCCCCTTTCCTGCCACAATATTTCAATAAGAGAAACCTCTAGACCAATGGACTGGAGAAAATCCACAGCCTGGGGAGTGTGTGTGAGTGCTCTGAAAGCCTCTCATTGTTTTAATTTAAAATACAAACACAAGGATCAGCTTTTAATTTTTGGACTGTTAATATGACCTACAATGAAAGTTAGCCTTGGTTTGGAAAACATATTAAAAGAATGAGAAACAAGGTTTTAAGAAATTCCTCAAGAAGTTTTGGGGCATCTTATGTTAAGAAACTAGCAGATTTCTTGCAAATGGTATCAGTCTGCAAGTATCAATGCACTATTGTGAAAGAGTATAAAAAGTGAAATAGTGTTGAATTAATTTAAATTTTTTTTAAAGAAAGAAATGCAACAGAAAAAGTTTTGATAGGAAAAAACTAGAGTGAATATAACCCTCTAAGAATCAAACATAGCTCTTCATTTGTTTTCATTTGTTTTTGATGGGAGGAGGTGGAGTTAGAAATTTGTCTGTCAATAAATTCCAACATTTTTAACATTCACTCTCATCTAGTTACTTCTCACTGTACTCACAAGAGATCTTTTTCACTCTCCACATCACATTAAGGTTTCCTTTTCCTATGCCCTGACAGAAATCTTTAACGTATTTCACTGTCCAAAATAAACTTAGTTGTATAAAAAGAAAGTACCAATTCTACCAAGGAGCTGAGTATTGGAATGCAGCAGCACGAGCAGAGATAAGAAGGCCTGAACTCCTTGCAGAGGAATTTACTGAAGGACATATCTCTATTGAAGTCCTAGGAAGCACACCTTTCAGAGCTATTGCTTTTCCAGTTTTCTCCAAAGTTGCTCCTCAGCTCTTACTTGGCCAGCAGAACTCCTCCTAGGAATGGGTTATTATCAGAAAAGAACCAGTCCAGTTGCTCAGTCATTCAGTCAAAGGAATCTGCAATTTTCCACCTTTTTCTCTACTAACAGAAGGCAAAGCATTGGTGTTTTACCTTTGAATCCTTAGTTTCCACCTCACAATTTCTTACTTTCTTAGGTTAAAAGAAGCTGTTATTGTCATCTGCTATTCTTTTGGGCATGGGGATGATTTTCCACATGTGCTGCTCTCATGGCCAAGTGCTCCTGGGGCCACCACAGGAAGTGATGGGGAGGCAGCAGGGAGACAGATGGACAGCCAGAGAACTTCAAAGGAAATGCCACATCAACAGATTCTTCCCTTTCCCATAAGCATCCCAAATGGAATTTCCTAAGTTTACTAATTCTGTATCTAAAACAATTTTAAATGGAAATTATTTACAAATCCAAAGAGTTCAAACTCATTTCACTCAATGGAAAAATTCAGACCGGTAAGTAAAACATTCGGCACAAGAACCCCATTCAAGTCTGGGGAAAATGATTAACCATAATGAAAATACATTTTTAGATCCTGATGAATAACATGCTTTCATATCACCCCACAGTACTGCCTGAAGTTAGAATCACAACATTGTTCCAAGTCATGGAACATCTCGTGTTTCTATTCAATTAATTGCAAAAATAATTCAAAATTAACTTGTGACAGTTTGCATCTAAGATTATAAAGTTACTCCTAAAGAGTACTAAAAGGTGAAGATTATAATGACCCTGGAAGCTTGTTGGAAATCTTTCCAAATCAAAACATTAATGCAGCTGTTCCGTTATAGCAAATTTTTTTCATAGTTCACATTCTAAAAAACAGCTCTGTGATGAAGCAGAGTCTCATCACAGTGAAGAAAAAAATGCTTCACAGTGTGGAGCTGTAATGGAGAAAAGGAATAAACAGACAGAAATATAACAGTGTTTTCTGATGCAAAGCCTTAACATTTGAGTTATACTGAGGAATCTACCTTTCAGAATAGGGAACTTCAGAAGTTTATTTTTAATAAAAAATACACCTGATCGTCTTTCCCCCACCTTGGGTTCTTTTGGTCTACTTACACTTGCACTTCAAGTTGTTCAAAGAGCCACCCATTCACTTAAGAGAGAAAAGTTGTCAAGAAAATAAAGCTTTCCAATTAAATTTCAAATAAATTCTTTGCAGGATTTCCTCAATCTTTCTTCTACTTCCATTGGCTGTTTTCTAGAACTACTGTATATAGTGATAAGAACAACTTTCAACCTTCTATCAGTCTTGCTTTCTAGTCATTTTCTTGCCATCTGAGCATTTTCACATTTAAGTCTTGTTATTTAATAAAATAAGAATGTTTTTTATTAACAGCATTTATGAACTGTAGCTTCAACATTTAATTAATTGTGGCCCTGACAAGAAAAATGTTTTACTGAAACTAACAGGCAAACATCAATAGCTGCATTTATATGTGTGGGAGACTGGGCTTTTTTTGCTTGGACTAACATGTTTCCTCATGTTTTTCGGACTGTGAAACTGCCACTACTTTAAAATATGTGGTGACTTGACTGGAAATTTTCTGGCATACAATTTTAAACTGAATTGAACAGTTTAAATATCAGTTAATTGCTTACTGTGATCAGTAACATCACCTGACATCAACTCAATGCTGTACCAAAACAAATCCCACCAAAAAATCAGAATCCTTTCTTTTTACCAAACTGTAAGACAGAGTCATGGTGTGACCACACTTTGGCAGTGGCAAGTTCTACTTTTCTTTGAGTTTATGGGACTGCAGTGTTTGGAAGCGTTCTTGGATATTCTAATAACTCTTTCCACTGCTAACAAACACACAGCTCCTCAGTCAGTATGGTCAGCAGGAGATACAACACTTAATGTCATGGGAAATCAAGGGGTATGCAGTGCAATCCTACAGTGTATAAACCTCCCCATTCAAGTTGCTGTTCCAAGATCCTAGAAGTAAGAAAACGATCTTCTAACCATTCGTAGTGAAAAAGTCACAGTAGAAAAATCCCAATTTACGTCTCGTTAGATGCTTGAACCACCTGTGAAAACAGAAATTTGTGGGATCTTGTATGTCCAGATCAATGGAGCTCTACTATATTGTTTTTCAACGAGATTTCCTTTATCTTCTGGAATCTCACATGTCAGGCAATGACAGCAAAGAATGTGCAGAAGGTATGGAAAAACTTCAAATGTTTTTTAAGCAGTGAATCTCACAGAGCCTTCAGTATCAGCTAAGATGATTTCAAAACAGTCAAGCTGTTCCAGTTATAGCTAATATAAAATGCTTTTTTATTATAATTAGTGATTTTTTAGATTACTTATGGACTTACCCTGATTTTCTCCATGCAGAAGTCTAAAAGACTATTAGGTTCCTTCTAAGCTCAAAGTAAATTTCTTTCTATGCATGCAAATCTCATTTTTATTAAAGAAAATATTCAATTAACCTCAAATATTCAGCATAGTCAAATCTAATTAGACATGAATAAGAGATGCAGCAAAGCTATAGTAAACACACATGCAGATTTCATTACTATTATCTTACTGGCTTCTCAGCTGGCTTTATCAAAAAGCAGACTCATTAGGTTTTTTTCTCCCCTGTATGCAGAGCTAATCTTGAGTAGAAATTAGATGACCAATCATCTAAGCAAACCTCTGCAAATAACAACCATATTAGTATTATGCTGCAGAATACAATCCTGAAGCAATTAAGACCAAAAAACACCTTTTGATACTGATTTGTTAGGATATTTGGAAGTTTAAACAGCTCTGTAATCGATACTTAAGCTGAAAAAATAAAAATCAAAGTTATGAAGCCACCTTATGACTAACAGAAATAATACAATGCAGCACTACTAGATTGGAAATCTAGTCTTATGAATCACAGTCTCTACAATACAATAGCACGACATCATTTTTAAATATCTCAGCTTGAAATGTATTGAAGTTTCATAATTGTCTTAAAAGTCTGAAATTTTATTCTGTATTCATTCTCTGTATTTTACTAATTTAACTTTGCAGAGTAAATACGTAGAAAACTAATACTACCCTTAGACCATACCTAGAAATCAGAATATTGTGTAAGAATTTTATATCTTCTGAAGGCTTATGATAATCAAAGCAACGAGAATTCAAGATGCAAGAGAAATCAAGTGTTAAAGAGCCTTTATTGGCTTATGTTATTATTTCAATGAGATTTTAAAACAATTATTTCAGTTATGTCTGCCTAGCTAGAACATTTACAAGTGTTTACAGAAGCTAGCAAGATGAATATTGTTCAGCTCATAAAAAGTTATTATTTATGTAATGTCTTATTTAGTATATGATGCCAGAAATCCCATTGGTTGGAATGGAAGCAGCCTCAGCAAATGAAAGATTTTGCAGCACTATTAGTTTTTGTGGGTTTGTTTTTCTTCCCTAAAGCCTTATAAAGAACACCATCCTCAGACTCACAAAAGTTAACAGTTGTGCCCTGTCCCTCTCAAATGGGCAGTCCCACTACAGCAACAGTTGATGATCATTGTCTGCGAGGGATTTCAGTCTTCAACTACAGGATAATCCAATAGTTTATGAGTATTAGGAGCATCTAAATGAGTGAATTCTTTGGCAAGTCACATTCTCAAATCAGGTTTGTAGATGGTACCAATTTTAAAGATCTGACTATGACAACACTTTTGCAAAGCCACTTTTACAAAATTATTTTTAAAAGAATGTTTAAATTAAAGGTCTGTGGAATGGTTTGTCACAAATAGCAAACTAATTCACCTGCTGCAGGATACTCTCAGATAAAAGTCCAAGACAACTCGAAGCACTCAGACTGAATCCTAAATGAAACAGACTTTAACAGAAAAAAAAGGTAGTCAATAATTAAAATACTATGAAATAGCATGGAAAATATTTAACAGGAGAATGTTCAATTACTAGAATAAGTCTATGTATGCTATTAGTATAATATATAATTGTATATTGACATAAACTGGGAGCCCCTGGTGGTCTAGTGGTTAAGGACACGGCACTGTAAATGCCGAGGCCCGGGTTCGATTCCCGGTCGGGGAAACTCCCCGGGCAGGTGGAGCCCGTTAGCCCTGTAAGGCAATCCACCTACGTCCTGAGGACCTCGCTGCCACTGTCCAAGCTCGCTTGGCCCCGGCAGATGAACCTCAGGATTAAAGGGTGGGCTCAGTTCTGCGCGCACTGTGTCCCACCTAAAATAAATCCAATGCGCAGGCTGGAAGGCGTACAAAGACCTTCCACAGATCTTCGTTCGCGAAGTCTGGCCATTATTATTATTATTTATTATTATTATTATTATTATTGACATAAACTACCTTCAAATGTTCATTTATTAGAGACTAGCATATGAGACAAGCAGGATTAAGTATTATGAAGTAAATAGCAATGTATTAGTAGTAAATACAGATGAATAATTTCCCATTTTAAAAAGTTCTGATTAGAGGAACACTGAGTATTCTCAAGTGGTGGTGAAGTCCAATCAAAAATTTTCTCTTTCCAACTCTTTTTAGTTGTACATGGCTGATAGGGTGTTTTGCTGTATCATCATGTACCAATAGAAAAATTAGTTCATGATGCTCTTTTTAAAAGAATACACATATTTTAGTTACGTATAGCCTAATTTTAAAATATATGTGCTCCCAGCATATTTAAATTTATTGTAATGTTACCGTTTCTTCCACAAGCCTACTTCACTATTCCATTTTATACTTAACAGTGGCATCCTTACCTCATTTCTTAAAAACCATGACTAATATTTCCCAAAATACTTGGAAAAAAGACAAACAGTACACAGATAAATACAAATATCACGTATAGGAAGACAGGCTTTATCGCAGGCATTTTCATAAAACAGAAATTAAGGGAAGAAACACGCCTGCTCAGGAGAACATCCCACTCACCAGTGCGACACTTACAGTGACTCCTCTGACACCTGTTGGTTTTTGGGTAGTGACAGTGGGGTGTCCTCCGCAAGGAAATCATTTTATCTGCATTCCACACACAGCCACGGGATTGTTTCATCTGAAGTAATTCGTAACTCGGTATGACCAAGTGATGTAATTTTAATCCAGATCTTTTTGACTTCCTATTTAAAAACTAAACACTAAGATAATACAAATTTTTTTGCGTTTCTTGAAGCGTTAACACAAAACAAACCTACATCCCTGTAAGCCACAGGCTGCTCTGTACAATTAACACTGATTGATTGATTTTGACGTAGACACAAGGAGAATGTAAAGCCTCAGGGTTTGCAGTTAAGAATGTTTTTGCAATAGCTACTGATACACATTCAGTGTTTAAAATATTTTTGCAATAGTCATAGTCTGCTTGGGAAGATTAGGTTACAGTTATCTTTATGCACAAATGCTGTCCGAACCACTAATTTTAGTTGCCATTATTTTTAGCTACACAGCAAAGTGATCCTGTAACTGCTTGAAACAGTTTCAGTAATACTAGGTACCAAAGTTTTCCAAATGAAAGAGAATCGTTGGAGCCTCTTGCACACTATATCATGAACAGTTGAATAAAAATCCATCAAGTCACAAAATATCTAGGCATGTAAAGTAACACTGTATTTACGTGGAATTCAAATTCATACACTGAACTTGCCTACTTAAATCAAACATACCTTTAAAAGTTAAAATTAGCAATAGGATAATAAAAGTAATACCCCAACTGTTCTTCACCAGAGCCTTCTCTTGTTATCTTTAACCAAACTCACATTTTTCTCTCTTGTGTAAAATTGTTTCATTGTGTTTGGCAAGGTCTGTAGTATTGTGTACAGATAAATTGTTATAAGCTTTATGTATTTAAGTGTGAATGTCAGACTCAACAGAGAGTCTCAAGCATTTCCTTAGGTAACTCTGCAATTTGAAGAAAGAAAAGCCACTATGGGCTCCAAATTGGAGCACTGAAAGATGACATTCTTCAAAGAGCAAACAGAACATGTTGGAGTACAGAAATGTCAGAAATATTTTTTCTTACTTCTTTCATTTCTTTTCAAGTTCATAACTTTATTAAAAATATTTCCCCTATGTGGAAATATTTTGACAATTTTTGATGGTAAACTTAAATCACTTGAAGTACTAAATCATATTCAAAAGATTAGCTTTCTAGATTCAGTGTTTGAACTGCAAGTCAATATTCTAATTTATTATGGAGATAACTTACATTTTTCCTAGCAAATTACCTAATTAATCAAACTGAAAAGGAGGTGTATCCTATTGTAAAAATATCCATCATATAGAACAATTTCCATTGCTGTCAAGTCCTTTCAATATTTGATGAAGTAATTTTACCCCCTCTTTTCAAAAGACATTTTCTTTTATTATGTATCCTAAGATACTTTAACTAAAAACCCAAATCTGAATATTTCAATAAGGTTGTTTTATTATTCAGTAGATTCATGGAAATTTTACTAGGATGACAGAAAAAATTCCACACCATTCTGTCTCCACTAATACAGGTACATGGCTTCAGCTGGCAATATTACCGGGATTAGCATAGAATGATGAAATATTTAAAGGAATTTTTTTTTCTAAAATCTAATAAATCAAATGACTGCCAAATGTCATTAAAGTGATGGTCTCTGACTTGAATATGCTTTTCATATTCAAATTTGAAAAGAAAGAGATGAAAGCCTGGAAAGGTTACTCAGTTTCAACTAATAACCTCAAGCACTCTACATTCACATGCATAAAAAATGAAATTGGCTCTATTGTCTAATTTTACTTCAGAAACAACTCCTTTCTTCTTGCACTGAACAGATGTATTAGCATCTGTATTTAAAGGGATATGCTGAGTGGTTTTTTTCACCCCAAAGTATTTAGCAGCTATGTCAGACTAGTTTGTACACAGACAGTAGCTTATTTATCAAGTCCAAATACAATATCCTGTATTATAAAGTATTCCTTTTACATATTTTAAAATTTGTTTGACATATTTAACACTTGTAATTGCATACAGTAGGCAAAGAATATTACACTTTTTCAAGGCTAATGGGGTAAATCCAAGTATTCTGCTTTCTAACTTCTAAGGAAGCAAATAACTGAGTCATATTATTAGAAAATTGCAAGAAAAAATAATAAATTAATTTGGAGCTTAACAGTCAAGACTATTTTGAGTTTTATTAATATTGAATCTGAATACAGCATATACAAAGGAGAACACAGGCTGATTAGAAAAGGTATTTACAAATAAAAAAATATAGTACTGCTTAAGAACAGCATAGCTAGCAGGTTATATTTCACCACTAATACAAAACCATTCATATTATGTAGCCATGCTGAAAATACCTATAGCATCCAACATATGATAGGAATTAATTTTTAAACAACCATTTATTTTTCTGTGATGCAGAATGAAATATGTTCTTTAAATCTTTTTCTCAGGTTTTTTTTTTAAGCCTTAGTCTCATTTATTAGGTACTATTCAAGTGAACAACGGAGAGTTTGTCAATTACTGCCCACAAATCATTCTACTTTAATTGGGAATAAAATTAATCTTTACATTTAGAATTTAAAACAAGATATAATACAAAATTTCCTCTAATAGAGAGAATGGGCACATATTAAAATAAAGACTATTAAATGCTTTCAAGGAATCTGAGAAACTGGCTCAGTGCTTTCATTTCAAGTGAGGAAAACAGAACATGGGCAAGATACTTAATGTATGTCATTCTTTCTCTAACATTTAATACCAACTCTGTAATTGGTGTTACCCAGAGATTTGGAAGAATCACTGAACTCCAAGAAGCTTCAGGATTTGGGTAAGTACTAAATGCATTGGACACTTCGTACAAAATTTACGTCACAACTTTTCTCATCTTTCTGAGATTAAACCCCCCCCCCTTTTTTTAATTTCACAGTCAGTCCTGACTGCCACCTTCAAGTTGTATATTCCATAGTTTGATTTCCTTTTTGGTTACACTAAAAGGCTATGACTTTGATGAGAAAAATAAAATTCCAACTGACTCAAATGGTACACAAGAGTATCCCATAGAAATAAGTGCTTTCCGCACAGAACAGAAGAGCTGAAAATACCTTGCTTATAGGAACAATGTTCCTATTTTTTACATATACAGTTTTAACTAATATATAGCCCCTGAAAAACTCAAAATAAAGACCAACTTGAATCCTATCTTGAAAAGCACTCAAAAATACGTACACTTTACTCTTTAACATTTTATATATTTATTTCCACTTATTTTCTTCTATTTCAAGCAGAGACCACGTATGATAAACTGCAAGGTATTCTCCAATAACCACAATTAATTTACTATCAATACTTCATCATTTACTATCAATACTTCAATCACTATCCATACTACTTGATTGACAAATATATTTATTGAATGACAAGTCATCCTCTTCCTCTATCAGGTGCTAAATTCTTGTGATCATCTTATTAACAATGTCAGAACAAAGCCACAAAGGAATGCTATCACAGGAATGTCAATGTAACTCAAGTGTTCAGAGACACAAACATTACTCATTAAGTAAGTATGATTAACAGGCAACACAGAATCATATACACATAAAAATACATATTACAAAAAAATTATTCTAGTCCTGTATGCAGTGACTTTTCGTGTTAGGAACAACATCTCCTACTTTTACCTTTTCCCCACAATGACGTAGATGTGAGGACAGAAAGAGGGATGTGAAATGCTCCCTGTTCCTTCTCCAAGTGGCTGGGACTTCCTATAGTGCAGGCACTTTGGCCTCTCCCTAAGACCTGGGGCAAAGAGATGTCTCCTGGTTGAACAGCTCTTCTGGAGGTGAATCTACTGTGAGCGAGAGAAAGGCACATGTCATGTTCCCCTGCACCACTGTTTTGCCATGTGCCAGGAGAACACAATGGCCCAAGGTCAGCGCCATAATAAGGTTCGATGGAAGCCCCTCAGCTCTGTCTAGCATTAAGAACACACTGAACTAAAACAATCTATTTGTGACAATGAATACAACTCTGGTTGCTGCCACTTTATCCAGTGCAGAGTCCAAATTCCTCATTTTTTGAGTGCATCTGCAGTGGAAAAAAATATAAAATTGCACATTTTTAATATAACTGCCCTTTTTATTTACAGTTCTATTATTTAATATTTGATAATGTATCCCTCCCCTCGTCACTACAGTATTGTGTGGGGACCATACAGACATTCAAAAATTAATAGAATTTGATTCCCATAAAACCCAGTGTGAAAAAATTATGCTTGGTGATACAAATAACACAACTAATCAAAATTAAAATTTAGTTTCAAATGCTATCCTTTGATTTTTAGACTTTCAGTCAGAAAAATACTCCTTTCTATTTGTAAAGTCACCATAACCACTTTCACGTCCATATGCTCTGATAAACAGTATCTCCAGTAAGCAATTATTCATAACCACAAAAAAATTACCAGTGGGGTTAAAAATGACTCTTGCTGATGCTTTTCCTGTGGGCTTATGCATTCAGCCTTAAACCTGACTTTCTACTTAATTTCATATTCTAACTAATTAGTATTATTTGTTACCTAAAACATAATGGTTACCTAATGACTTAAGATTCTGTAGTTTTCAATAATTTTAAAAGCTGGTGTTTGGTTTTTTTGGTATTACTTCACCCTCTTATTCCATTTCTTCCATCATGAAGAATGACTTTTGGTATATGCTTCCAATTACAGCTTCAAAGTATATTTGACAAAGAGTAGATGGAAGTTGTAAATCCTTCATTTCAGCACACTCAAACTTCAGTCATCTCAAACTTTATCAGTGGCAAAAGACAACGTAGGTATTGCCTGGATTCTTTAAACTTTCTCTCTTTTACTTTAGTTCCTGGACTATAGTGACCATAAGACAAACAATCACCTTGATGGAGAATGGCAAATGCTCCTTTGTAATCTTAGACCCACTAGTACTCCTTGTAAGTAATGACTATAAAGTTTTAATAACTTACTTGCATCTTATTCTGATAAGATGGCTCTGTTTCATGAATTTTGTTTCTTGTTTTATTAAATATGCTGGTGCAGCATTTTACTTCCCCAGTTTCTTACAGAAGAAAAGCTAGACAGGACTAGGAGGATACAAAGGATTAGTATTTCTGGCACAGCAGAATCAAGTCAACTCAGTAATACAAGGTAATACTAAACCCCTAACATTTTAGTTTGCTAAATTCTGATTAGATATTCACAAAACAAGCCAGTTGAGGAAAACATCGAACACTCAAAAATCTCCCAAAAAAACGAACAGCACTCAAGTCCTGCAGAAAATTCATGTAAAGAGAAATCAAGTCAGCCAAAATTTAAAACTGCAATACATTGTCCAAATAATTTTCTTTTTTCCAGTGAATACAGATATCACAAAAGAGTAAATGCACTAGTCAAGCACTTGTACAAAAAAGCATAAAAAGTATCTGTTGCTTTGGTGTGCATAGGTTTTATGCTTTACATCTTCTCACATTTGCAGAAACATGCTTCATTCACCAGGAGAACCATGAGCAATTGGTATTGCTTTTTAATGGTGTTTAAGAGGGATTTTCCTGTCAAAACTAATTAGAACTTGAGATCTGAATTTACAGGTACAGGTAACCGTAACAGGACTGTTATCAAAAAACTGCTATTAAAGCAAGAGAATGCACTCACAGTATATACAACAAAAAAGAGAAACTTAGGAGAAAATAATGGAACCAGCACTGAATAAATTGATTTTGCCAGTAATTATCTTATGGTACATTTTAAGACAACTTGGAAGCTGACAGCAGTAAATTTTATTGTGATAATTGAATGCTGTATAATCTCCTCTAAGGATACTGTGTAGACATGCAGTGGAAAGGGAGGAGAGCATGGAAGAGAAAAGACTTTTTTAATTTTTTTTAATTTTTTTAAATATAAAGACCATGCCAAAGAAAATGCAAATTCCCAGTTTTGATGTCTATTTTGAGGATCTGAAACAAGGCTTTTAATCAATGTATTATACATCAAATTGATAATGTTAACTTCTGATTATTCAAATGTATGAAATATTCATAAAGAACTGTCCAAACTTTTACATTTCTCAGACTTCTTTTCTCTATTAATTATCATGCCTGGAAGCTTTTTAGTAAAAGCAGCAGCCATCAGCCTGACTGAACCTGACAAGCTAGCAAGGCCCAATTACACTGGCACTCTGTGGCACTTTGATGTACTGGAAACGAAAAGAGATAGGGGCAAATTGTATAGCACATTATGTTAATGACTTGATTTAATCCAGCCACTAAACTTTATGTAGCCTGTTAAAAAAGATGCTAACACTAATTATGCCACTTTGGAAAGGAAAGAAGGGGACAAGCATTTCATACCGACAAAGTGAAGCTCATAAATGTTGTAAATGAAATGAAACAAAATGAAGTAATCTATGATTAATCATACATCATAGACAAGAAGAAAAGAGAAAGAAGCAAGTGGTACAGCTAAGTACTGGAAAATCTGTTAGATACCCTTTATGATCAACATATCTAAGAAATAACCATGAACTGTCTAATTTGCAACATGCAAAAAACCCCCAGTATGATCTTAAATGGCTTAAACAGTTTGGCATACAACTCAGATTTACAGGATAATTAGCATAACGATCTCTAAAAATCACAAGTCTTATTTACAGTGTTTGATTACTAGCAGGATATTTATCTCAAAAGATAAAAGGCAGTGATTTTTAATCTTGAAAAAATACAAATTCAATAACAATTTTGACGTGCTGTATTCTATAATACAGCAATTAACCCGAGAATTCAAACATGCCAAGGTATACTTTTAAAATCCAATTTGTACCAAACGTGTTGTCTTAATAGTTTATAACTTTTATTGTTTTACCTACCCTTTGTGAACATGCACTTTGTTACCAGAGGAAGAGATCAATGCAGAGACGCAGAAATTGATGAACCTGAAATGAATCTACACACAAAAATCTTTCAGAAGTGTTCTTAAATAACTGTGATAAAACAGAATACAGGATGACTATAAAAGTATAGAACAAGTGTATTATAGTTTGACTTACTAGCGATGAACAGCAGTAACTTTAGTTCTCAAAATTACAGGTGACAATTTTTTAAACAATGCAATCCTTTCCTCAAAAGTACCTTTTGTAGCTTTCTGAACAATATACAGGCGATAGTGTTACTGAATCCCTTCTACAGCTTAAAAAAGAAGGAGCAATATTTCCCACACAAAGAGTTGCTTCTTGCTGTTAGTTGCTTTGTAAGATGTCTCAAGCCTTGAAAAAAAAAACATTTAAAAAAATCAAACTACCTCTAGGATATCACATTGCAGAGCATTAAAAACCGTGAAGACTGATAGGATCTAAGAGTACACCTCCAGCCCTTTAAAAGAAGGCTAAGACAGATGAGGAAAGTATTAACTGTTAGAGGTACTACCATCAATTTTAAGTACTAGTTTCGCATTTTTAAGATAGTTCAGTCAATGTTAGATCTAAAAGTATGAAATACCCTATTTTTTTTTTTTTTGACAACTACCCTATGGAAATACTGTTCAAAGTAAATTTTCCAAATTTGTCTTATGCTGTGTTATTTTGTGTATATGACTTCATGCTAAATAATTGCTGGGTTTAAGAGTAACGAGACATCATTAGTGTACTTGTCCACAAATAGTGATAGAAAAAGAAGTACAACTGGAGTGACTGGATACTGTACATGTACAACTTTATTGAAAACTGATGTTAGATATAGCAAAGCTACTGTTAAAGGACATTAAGCTTAAAATCTTCTTCTGTCTTGTCAAATAATTGCCATGATCACTGACTCAGCTGTTTAATGTTTGTGGATACTGGACTTGAAATAATACCATCATTGCTGTCAGTTTTTATTGATTCAACAGCATCCTCATCTTGTCTACCATCTTGATCTGAAAAAGAAACATTAAAAGAATCAATGTAGTCAAACCCCTCCCATATTGTTGTCCATCTGAGACCTGCTGAGGAACCTGATAACAATATATTTGCTTTTCTAATAAATGAAGAATAAGTGCCAGGTAAATCTTATCTTCCTGCAGAAGATTAACACTGCAAATCAATGACCTTTTGAGTAATTTAAACGGTATTTATTTTTGCTAAAAAAAGAAAAAAGAGTTTCCCAGATGAAAGTTAAGGATTGGAATGATTTAAGTCCTGTGATGAGCTGAGATATGAACAACTGTTAGTTTTACATAAGAACATGGCCTGAATTCAAGGATTTCCTCTGATTATGTTTAACACCATGCACATTTAAAGAAGAATGTATACTTTTTTTTCCACAAGAAAGTAGTTCTCTAAGCAGGTGGATTATTTTCTAGAGCATTCAGTGTTTTCTCTCAAGCAAATTACTTATAAGCACACTAGGGATTCAGCATCATGTTTTTCCAATTTTTCTAATGAATTCTTATGCAGAAGCTGAAAGAGATGAACATAAAATTGTAGCATTCTCCTTGTGCATTTACCTGGTATTATGGACTTGGTTTATTTCAATGATAAACAGTTTAAGCTCAGAGGTGGAACAGGACGACCCACCTTTTATAATCTTTAAATAAATCTGCCTCTAACAACTTTATGTCGCAAATATGATAAGACATACTACCCCTCTCACCGTCTGAAAGGATTTCTGATATCAGTATTGGCTGTTATCTGCAGACAAAAGGAGCATGTTCATTAAAATAGTCTTTAGAACAGCATAGTTCTAAGGGAGAATATAAAGACATTTAAAATAGAAGTCAGGTTTCCTTTAATATTTTATGAATCTAGGTCAGATACCAGATTTTTGCATTCAATTACAATACAGTTTCCATTTGGGAAGAAAATAACACCACCACATCCACCACCTAGCTTCAGCTATAAAGTACACGAGAATATAATTTCTGTCATGAAGCTTCTCATAATGAGGCAGCTCCCACTGCTAGTAAGAAATGCTTAAGAAACTGGAAAGAGACATAGATTTATTAAGAAAATACAGCTACTTATTCATAAAAATGAATTCTACCTTCTGGTTCCAATTCTTCAGTTATTTTTGTCTCGTCTCCAGAAGTAATTGATGTTTGGTCAGCTAACTGCTCCTCTGACAGATGCGAGAGCTCTTCTTTCTCCTGTTGAATTTCTCCAGCCATCTCCTTCACCTTATCATCTGCTAGCCTTTCTTGTTTAACCTCCTGTACCACATGCTACATAAAAAGATAAACTTACAGTCTTTATAACATCCCTTCAATAGTAAAAGTTACTGAAGTTCAGAACTTGAAGAGTTATGGCCCACATTCATTATACATAGCCTTTAAACAATGGTATTGCTTATGCAGCACAGGAAACAATGAGAAGTTGTCAACTGCAGTAACAAATAATTGATACAGTAAAAAGAAATTCTCTAACGATGTGTATTTGTGAAAACATAACTATTATAATCATTTGGTACCTGTCAACATATATACAGCCTCTTAGATTTCCACACTCATTTATATTTCAGCTCTTTCAGTTCTAAAAGACTCAGTTAAAAAACAAAACAAAACCCGAACAAACCCACCCCACCAGCACATGATTCAGTTAGCAATTTCATAACTTAAATTATACAGTATTTTCTGTTTCAAAAGCAAACTAATATCATATAAAAAAGAATCAGCCTTGCTACAACAGTACAAGCATGCTATCTAAGGTAAAATAGCTTTAGTGCATAACTTACTCTAAAGTAACCTTATTATCTTCTTTGAGTTAATTCACATAAACATAGTTCATCAATGGATACATACTACAGGGTTATGTCCAGGATGGAAACTTACTGATGACTGAATTCAGTCATCTTAAACCCCATAAAAGTGAGGCCCATTGAGCTCTCCTGGACTGTAGAGGTTGTGTTTGGTCACCTCCCCCTGCCTGGGATGCCCCTCAAGGCCCACAAACCCTCAAATCAGAGATACTTGAAGGACCATCACTGGCAACAAGGCCTGGGCTGATACCTCCACACACCCCATTCATCAAGGTGCAACCCTTGCTTGTTAGGAAACACAAAGCTATTTATGTGATTAATTCAGTGAACCCGTGGTAGGTACCTTTTAGGTTGACAGGTAGCTGTACACACACAGAAATAGCTGCACACACCACTTTACCTGTGTTCGGGTGAACTGATTAAGGTATGAATGTTACTGTGTCAGATCTATGGTTAAGTCACTGTTTATAATTGTAGTGTGCCCTATGGAATTGCTTTGTAAATGTTAAAATACTCAGTGTTTAAGTGGTGGTGCTAAACTTTTTTGCACCCTTATCCCCCTTTGCATTCCTGGCTTCAGTGTAAATCATTCCAAATTGCTTCTAATTTGATCTTCCTTTGTGTGTTTTTACTTGTGTAGTAAGTAATTAGAGTGAGCCTTGCCATCAAACTCTGTAAAGTTGATTTTCACAAATTCATATTGAACCCTGCTTTTTCCAAAACCTTTGACAGTGTTTCTTTAAGTGGCCAAACCACTTGTTCACAATACATGTCCAGCTATATTCCAAAGTTATCCAATTTCTTCATCATTTCCCCCTGCTATATAATGGTAATTTATGGAGGGAGGGCAAAATAAACTCCATCCAAACAATAAAAGCTCAAAAGTGATTGGATGACGATCTCATACTCATGATGTTACTCTTGGGGTGTCCTGCATTGGGTCAGGAGTTGGGTCCCTTCCAGTTCAGCATATTCTATGATTCCATACTCTGTGGGTGACCATGCACTGGAGCAGGTTGCCCAGAGAGACTGTGGAGTCTCCCTCACTGAAAATATTCCGGAACTGTCTGGCCACAGTCCTGTGCCATGTACTCTAGGATGACGCTGCTTGAGCAGGGAGGTTGGACCAGATGATCCCACTGTTGTCCCTTCCAACCCAAACCATTCTGAGATTCCATGAATATTTCTGCAATAGCCTTCAAGGACCAGAAGTGACAGAAGCGTCCTGCCATTCAGTTTTCCCATGCAGCAATGCTCTTCTTCATGAGGATGCACTCAAACTCTCTATTTTTTCCCCCATTCTAATAGTATCAGCACTGATCAGTGCACAGTTGGATCGGGGTTGGTGCTGCGTGCTGGCTGCTGCTTAGTTTGCTTCCCCTGATCATCACCGTTTTTCTCTATACATAAAAAGTACACACTTCCAAGACCACTGAGACCTATTTTGCTTATTATCCCAAATAATAGTATGGCCTATGACATTTTCGTACTCTTAATATCACTTTAAATTCAGCATTGCATAGTCAAGCTGTCAGTAACAACTGTCAATATGTGATAGCTTCATATTAATGTGGCTTAAGGCATTTTTATTTATCTATATTCATTTATTTAGCATCACTTAAGGCCAATTTCGAAAACACTTGCTGTGGTCAAATAAAATATTTAAATATTCAATCTGGTATTAGAAGTCAGTAGAGCTACTCAGAATCTTAATGGTAAGCACATGATGAACTCAAGTCATAATCATAATAAGAATTATTCACAACAAGATTGCCCACTTCATTCCACCAGGCTGTTCACAGAAATACACTTTTTAAAAACACATACTAGATGAATCAACTCTAAAAATATTTAATTTACTTCCTGTCTGTGCTCTTCTTCTGTAAACTTTGCACTGGCACAGTATATCACAGTGTTGAGATAAAAAAAGGAAAGATTGCAAGGTGTTAAATATTCACTGAGAAGTCGTCCTACAGCATGAGAAAAACACACATGAAATAATCTGTTCAGCAGACTAGAAGAAAGATATATTATTGTAAATGCACATAGCTGTAAATAAAAATTGGTGTATACTGAAATAATAGTTGAAAAACAATTAAACATGGCCAAAGGCCAGAATGGGCTTCCTGTAACTTTGTGCAGTAAATAGAATAGTGGTTTATAATTTGAGAGAGACTGTCAGATGGGCTTCTTTTCCATAAGAACTTTCAATGTAGAGAAGAAATACTGAATAATGAGTAAATATTAACCCAACAGATGAAGAATAAAATACAGCTGAAATTATATGAGCCTCATTCAGCATATAATCTGTATTGGGTCAATACAATTGGTCAGCTTTGAGATCACCAGCAACAGAAACTATTGCCCACTTTTCTAGGCAACATTCCTGAACTTCAGTATGGGTATGACCTCACATCTCGGTGAAATATTTTTTTTTTTTCAGAAATATACCTGTTTCTATTTTGATCTTGTCAAGGATTCCATAGTCTGCTAAATCAGATTTGATAGCCATCTCTAGTTTAGCAATTTGCAGTTTCAGCTGCTGTTCCTTTGATTTCCACTGCTGTTCCTGGGTCATACAGAAGACACTCCAATAAAACATATGGCATGTGAAAAACTTTCAGAAATCAGCTTCAATAGAAAATAATAAAGAGAAAAGCTTTTAGTGGCACAGAGACCACTGTCATCATGTCTTAGGAATTAAATAAACACATGCTGGTCTGCTGCTGTTGAAACCAAGGCGCCTTTCTCAGGCTGCGGTTAAAAAACATGAAAGAGTTTGTGGGATGAGCAAAGGAACTGGCCTTAATTTAGAGCTCCAAAGTCAAAAAGTTGGCAGCATGCAACATTTGTGGGACTAGAAAAGGAATTCAGATGCATATCCCAGAGTAATCCACAACTCCAAACCTCAGCAACTGACAACTAACAAAACCATTCTTTCCACATACAAAACCTCTTAATGTAGACAACTGGGATCATCCACCTGATTTCTTTCAAATCTGTGAAACATGCAGAGCCTAAAGTCAGTTGCCTGTTCAAAGAAATGTTGACCACAAAGTGACAACAGTTTTCTCATACTGTAAAACAACAATTCTGATACTGATTAAGAAGCACATTTAAAGTAATCTTTCTTCTACTTTAGAAATAAAAAACAGAGGTGGGCAAAGAAGTTAGAATAACTATTTTGCCTGTAACACATTATTTACTTGTAAACTACCAATCTATGTGCAATAAGGATTGAATGGACAAAGAATTAGAACTGCTGAAACCACAACAAAATATGTAACTCAGATTGAAACAAAATTAAACACATTATATAATTTACAGTATCATTCCCAGTAGGCAAAAATACAAAGCAATGCAATGAGCTTTCATATAAATTACACAGTGAGTGCTATAGTCATTATATTATTATTATTGCTGTATACTTGCACTTTTATTTATTAGAAAAATGTCCATCCTAATCAAGCACAAAACAGTTTATTCACTTTTGTATTCTGTGAAAAATCAGAAATTGTAGGTTTCTTTAAAAAAACAGGAGTCAGTTCCTCAACTCTTCACTTTGGTGAAGCTCATCAGTTAACAAACATTATATTTTACGTATATAAATGTATTAAAAATTTTCTGACATCTGTTTATCAACCCATCTCTCCCAGAGATCTATGTACCAAGCCTCTACCATAAAAAGAGAGAGGAGAAAGAAATGTTGCAGAAGGGACAGCCCACACAGGTTCACAGGCTCTACATTCTGACTGGAAGAGTTCTGAGTACCTGTAAGTGCATCTATATCTCATATTTTTGAAGAATGAAAGATTAAAGAGAAAAAAATACTATAGCATGAATTGTAGACTCTAAAGTATATGGCAAGGGCTTATATTCCTGATTTGTGTCTTCATAAAAACTGTTCTATTTCTTTGTATTGTCTTTTTCTCATACTATTACACAGGTAGAGGCATAGAGCATCTTACAGTGTCTCTTAAGTGTTTTTACAGCACATCAGCACTTCAGCAATGCTTCCAAGTCCTGCAGTAATATATGCTTCACTCTCCTTATATTTTGAAGATAATATGCAGGAAATAGAATACACTGAAGCCACTATTATTCCACAGTACTGCACAGGAACAGGAGATACAGTGTGTTCTCTAATTGCCTAAAGTTTGCTTGGCTCCCATAAGGGAAGCATAAATCTCATCAAAAAAAGAAATAGCATCAGTTTTCACACTTGTGAAAATGTTTTCAAGTTTCAATGACAACACCCAGTCATATGTGCATTCATCAGCTTTAGGTACAATTACTACACATGAAGACATATATTTCAGTTCTTCAAAAGACTGTGGCAGAAAAATCATTGAGTTACCATGATTGTAGTTCAGAATGTAGATGTTTAAATGAAGAACATTTTAGATGACAGCTTTTATCCAAGCTTATATAATGCTAATGTTTATGTCAGTTTGAATTGAGTCCTTTTGTGTTGCTTTCTTCCTTTGCATTTTAAGATTACTTTTACTTGAATTCATGTGGAATTTCTTTCATATTTACTGTATTTCATTGGAGTTGGAGCCATCTGTGTAACTATAATGGTCAACCACATCTGGCACCATTTCCTTTGGAGGGAGTTTAAGCATTGCTAGATTTGCATTACAAGGTCATATGAAAACAATTCCTCCAAACCTTTTATCCAAACGAATTGTTTTCTTGGATACTGACTAAATAATAAGAGTCAACTGACAAATTCATACTTGTTCTTTGCAAACTTTTCAGATCCAGTTCTGCAGGCTTGGCTTTGGCAAAATTCCCATCAACGTCACATAAATTTCCTAAAAATAACATTAGCAAAGAATGGGTTTATGCCTCTTTTCCTCCATTAAAAAGTGAAAAAAAAAAAGAAATATCTGGCAACTGCAGGCACTGTTCTATCCACTGCTAGCAATGAGTAAGCTGTGGTAAAGTTGCACTGCTCAAATAAGCAACTAAAAATGCTGATCATTAAAAGATGGTTATAATGAAATGATCCATTTCTCTTTCCAATATATTGTTACAACATTAAATGGTTCTGTGCTCTTGACCACAACCTCACCTCTTCTGTCCTTCTCTTTGAAATGGTTACAGATTTCAATTTATTTTGAAGATGGAAGCATTTTAACTGCTCTTCTTTCAGATGTACCTTTAGTTCATCACCTCTACTATTAAAGCATCATGGAAGATCTTCAATTGTTTAGGCTCTATAAAAAGGAAGGAAGGAATATTAAAAAAAAAAAATATCACACCTAGTAGAATGTTACAACACACTGTATATTCCAACAGTGGTCTCTGATGGAAGTATTTAATATACATATTCTGAATGTGGTCAGCAGGAGACACTCTTGATCCAAGTAACTGAAAACAACTTTCTTTCCACATGGCCAGGAGAAGGTGGCACTCCTGGTGCTCTCATGAACATTAAACCCTCAGTTCAGCCATGATGAAAACAACCAAGAAATACATCTGTTCAGCAATTAAAAGATTTTGCTGTGGTTACAGTGGTTAGACATGCTGACCAAAAAACACTGCAGTAGCAAGCAAAAATGAATGTTGACCACAGTTATGCTAATCACAGAGATTGCCACAGCTCTGTTAACCCTTAATTGTAGATATATAATAGTTTCATAATCCTAATACATCCTAATACTCAATTTCCTACTACTAGTATTTTAACAAGGGCCTTCTGATTTCTTTAACATTTTCATTTACTTCAACGGATTTTATTAAGGCATATTTAACCAATTTTATTATCAAATGGAGGATGATGATAGAACCTCTATTTCTAGAATATTAGTTAATGTTACAGTGCCTACATTCCACAATGCTTTAATAAGGCCTTATTCATTAAGAAGTTCAATGTAAATTACATTCAGAGTATGACTTGAAACAAAACAGCCCACAAGCCAACCTTCTGTTTAATAAAATGATTGTATGAAAATTTGTGCCAAATACATATATGAGTATAGATGATGTTTAATGATTGTAGAAAGAAGACATTTAGCTTCATTTTTCCCATATAATACTCCTAAAAAGTAGTTAAATGGAGACGTTGAATGTGAATCCCGTACAAATTGTCTAGGTTCACTTGCAGCCTGGATATACAGGAAACAAACAAAAACCCCATGAAAAAACAATCACCAACCTGATCTTCAACCTTTCATATCTCAGAGTAAGGAAAATATTGTGGAGAATAAAAAATATTATCAATCTTGTTTCAGAGAGTTAATGATGTATATTGCTCAACAATTTTTAACAATCTTTCTTCAGTGCTCTTCTTGCTCTGTCCTGTATCTGTGAACTCTATTGCGGTAGCTTTAAAAAATTACAACCTTAAAACTAATTTTTACAAGTCTTATCATATCTCTCCATTTTTTTTTCCTTCCCTATCAAAATCAGAATCCTTTAAGTCTGTAACCCTTCTAGCTGTCCAAGTGAACTCATCTTTTCATCCATTTCTATTTCAGTTTTTTTCCTGAAGTTTTCTTCAATTTCAATAACTTGCGTCACTCCGAACACAACACAGGAAGAAAAACATACAAACATATTAACTACCTTGGCAAAGCTGCTTTCATAGACCATTTCATCCTCATCTCTTTCCTTAATTTCCAAAAGATCTGAAGACAAATCCCACAATCATATTTGTTCCACTGAACAATCTCATTAAAAACACTAAAAATACCTTCCTGAAAAAATCTCCTTGCTTCCACTTTATTCCTTCAGTATCTCTGCTACTCTCCTGACCATTTTGAATTAACTTTCCTCATTAACTTTAAGGGGAATATGACTTCAACCTCATTATTTTTATAATCTTCCAAAATGCATTTTTTTACCTGGATCATCTTCTATATCTGAGTATTCTGTCAGCATATTTTCCCATTATACCCGAACTGTTCTCTAACTTGCTGCCCCTGGAGTATCCCAAAACTCAGGTCATGACAACAATCAGAAGATGATTTTAGCTTAATGTTTCTAGTCTGGAATTTTCTTTCTTTGGGAAAGACGTCTTGATATTGTTGTCAGTTAGAAATAACTCATTTAGAGAAAATGGATGTGTGCCTTCTAGAAGTCCTGCACAAATGAATATCAACTGCTCTCCATTGCAGTTGTGAAACTGTTGTACCAATAGTTCAAAGGAATTGACTTTCTATAGTATTTTACCTTGTAGTTCCACAGATTAACATATTTCTTATCATAAATCATGAAATCCTGAAAACTCAGTCTGTAATTAAAGCAAATAAATATACCAATGGGATAGAATGTATACTCCTAGCCATTTCAGGGTCCCCGGTTCTTCCAAGCAGATTGCACAATTCCTTCATTCAACTGGCTACATTAAAATTCTACAGCAACAAAACTGTCCTGTAAATGTTTGGTAGGAAGCTCAACTTCAATATCATTAGACGGAGCAGGATTATAGGCTCCTGTCATTCTGTGGTTTCACATTTTGGGCTGACTCAAGTTCAAAGATGAACATAAAAAAATTACATGGGTTTCAATAGATAGAAACTGAAAGTACATGATAATTAACTCAATAGGCAAAAAAAAAATCAAGATAGACAAAAAGTACTAAAACCTGCTGTGTTGATAAGTATGTTACATGCCATCTAAACTAGAAATTTGGGATTTTACAGTTATTCACATTTAGCAGACATGTTTTGAACATTCAAATGATTGGAAATCAGAAAACCATTGTAGTCATTCTCTTATAACAAAAAAAGAGACAGAACATTCACTCATCGTTCTCTAAGATGCACCTTTCACTATGAATATTAGAAACAATGTCTTCAAATACCAGTTTAAATCTTGTGGATTATTTTCCATTCAGCTGCTGTCAGGAAAGAGGCACAAGCACTTGGTGTTTGTTGTAAATTACCAAAAAGTGGCACATGATTTAAAATGGAACAGTTCACTTATCACCTTCCACTTAAGAACACAAAAAGCCATGTGAAACCTGTCTCCCATGGAATTTACATTCTGCATAGCTCACCCTACGAAAAATTAGATTTGAGCTACTAACAGGAGAGCTGCTTTGGCAGGGAAGATACAGGTATTACACTAAAGAAGGGGAGGGAGGCAAAGAAAAGCAAAATGTAGAAACAGAACAACACAAGGAAAAAAGGAACAGAACAAAAATCTAATGTCACAAGTGTTATTTAACATGCTAAAATAACAAGCAGCAGGCAGCAGTAACAGTGCTTCCATCTCATAACACTAGGATACTTTTTAAAGCTCTGTTGCAGTTAGGATTTCTACTTGCAGGAACTCTCCCACTTCCAAGCTATTACCAAACCACCTCTGTACGGACATGCAGTTCTACAAATATATATGGGGAAAAGGAGACGAGCTGTATAACTAAAACCTATACAGGATCTACCATGCAATTGCATGTTCTGGTGATATTTTCATAAAACTGCTCTTTTTATAAAGAAAATTATTACTTACAGTAGCCCTCTAAAATAATTTCCATGAACATATGAACACAAGTTCAATCCTAATGTGAGAATGAAAGAGCCAAACCTGCCCTACTTTATCAAAGACTGATAAAGTGAGGGGGCATCAGCACATTTAAGTCAAAGTCCCCTATTTAAATCATCAGGAGTGTCTTTCAATAGCCAGACATTCCTCACAGTCTGCTTTGGATGACTTTGCAGATAAAATCATTTAAGACCTGCTATATCCTTCTGAAAAGAGATAAATTTTAAGACTAAAAATCCTTACTCTTTTTGGAGTATCTTGAGAGAAATGTAGCATGTGGTACATTTTCATGTCCTCAGTATTGACCTGAAATCAAGGACTGGATATAATTTTTTTCCATTTAAGCAGGCTTATGTGATGAGAGTACAGGAATGTACTGACCAAATTGCAATTATCTCTTGAAGCTGGAGAAATTTTCCTCCCATTGCTGAAAGAGCATTGCTTTTCTCAAGCAGCTGTTAATGGACCTTGATCAGTTCCACATTGGCCTGAATGTTTATCCTTCAAATTAAAAAGAAATGCATCATAAGCTTAAAAATACAAAATAAATTATATTATTTTTGTTTTGAGAAGTTGAAATATTTTGAAAATCGGCTTTCTGCAGCACATTTGGGGAGGAGATTTAGTGTGTAAGACCCAAATGAATTTATTCTATAATCCACATTACAGAATTTATGTAAATGAACATGATGACAAAGCAGCTTCAGTCAATACATTGACATCTCTGACTATTGTATAAATCTGCACATGACAGGAAAAGAAAACAGATTATTTGTTTGTCCATTCGGGTTTTCACCTTCTGAAGTATTTGGTGCAGTAGTACATCATTTTATGGAGTTTCCTCTAGGAGTTTAAACCCACCAAATACTGCTAAGAAAAAGTGACTTAGCAATTTATACTATAACACCTTAAGGCTGGTACTCAAATAAGCTGGTTTGTCTTAACTACATGAAAATAAGTTAATATCTATGTAAACATTGTTACAATCCTAAGATTACAATTCTAAGATTTGAGAATGTACTGTTTAATAGAAAGGATGCTTAAAATCGTTCAAAGTTTAAAGCAAAATTTATTTAAATGTCTTCCCTTACTTCAAACAGTGTAACTAAATTCCATTATTTTCACAGTTTCAAGTATGTAAAGAGAAAGTGATTCTGATCTGTATTATTATAAATTATTATACATCTTTAACATTTGAAAAGGTAATTTCTCTTTCAATATTTATCTCTTTTAGTCATATTGGATGAATTGTCACAATGCCACGCTGGAGCAAGAGAATGGACTACAAAGCTTACACATCTGTAAACCATCTGAGTACGTGAAATACTTTCCTTTTATTCTTTAAAATATAAAATGCTATTGTGTTTTGGCATTGCCCAGTTAATTGTCCTTACTCAGAAGATAAACAAACTCACAAATTTGATATCTTCCCCAAAAAACAGGCCTAACTCAATTCTAAAACTATCATATGTCTAAAACATGCCTACATAAATTAAAGTTGTGGTGAGTATAGACAGCAGCAACTGTCTCATGCTAGCTATTTAAAAGCTAATGTAGTGGCACGTTTTTATTAATCTTGTGCCACACATCAAACAAAAGACTCTGATGCCTTCAAAGGCTTTTTTTTTCCTCCCGCCCCTCTTCTTTTTTAAGCAGGGGGCTTTTTTTTTTTCTTTTTAAGTAGAAGAAGGAGCAGATGATAGTGAAATTTATGATGTACAGATGTAAACTCCCTGGCTCCTGACAGTCAACATTAACTATTTTTTCAACAGTGAATGAAATGGCATTTGATTTAAACAGGTTTGCAATACTGGTATTATGGAGTAAATTATTCAATTTCAGAAGTGAAAAATTACTTTTTATTTGGATAATTTCAATTCTTACAATTGTAAGAGTATTTATCTCATGAAGTTTCTAGCTACAGAAACCATGTGCAATTAATTACTTATTAGTGTATTACATCAATCACAATCTCAGCTCTCATTATATTATTTCTCTACAGTACTTCTGCAGTACTTTCTTTATTTATTTAAATAAAATATGCCTAAGAAATGTCCACTGCATCTAGGTACATGACAAGAGCCTGCTGTTGAAGTATGAGAACTTTTCAGATTTCGTGGACAAGGCAAAGTTAATTGGGGAAGATTCTGTTGGGGAGGTTAATTTTCAAAGAATTAAGCCACAAAACAGTAGAATAGAATAGAAAAGGATGATCTATACAGCCTTCTGCTTCCCAAGTAGGTGTTATATTCTGCTCCCAGAACATCTGCCCAGGCCTTCTGATATAACTTATAAATAGAGGTTATATTCAGATTTAATATAAATTCAATGCTACTTTTCACTTAAACAAATAATATTTCCCTCAAACTAATGTGTAAGACTAAAGCTGTACTGAGATAGCTCAATCAATATTTTCTTTATTGCCCAAAAAGCAAAAAAAATTCTGCCACAGAACCTGGAGACTTCAAGGTTGAGCTGGAGCACAAGTCAGAGAAAGAAAAGAAACCAATACCCCTTTAAAGGCAGTAACATGAATTAATGGGCCTACTGATCTACCTCTAGCATGCCTTCTACCACAACTGCAAAAATAAGGAACATGACTCTATCCTTCCACTTTAAACCTCATCTTCAAGCTGGATTTAAATTCTCTGAAATGGAGAATGAAGTTAGGAGAAAGTGACTCTTAAAAAAGCTAAGAATGATGTTTGGGGTTAATGTCTGAAGTACACCAATGAGACAATATTTTTTCCAGCCCCTGTATCATTTGGATTAAAACCATAGAGAGTGGGGTCCCAGTAACAAGGCTGGGGACCAGCTGTGTGGGAATGGGGCACTGACAGCAACCTACACCAGAAGAAAATGATTAAAGAAAGGATCTTGACCTGCACTGTACAAATTTATGCCAGTAAATCCCAGATGGCTAAGCTAATAAAATTGAGGTCTAATTAAACCACATCCCTTGCATCTTGTGTTTGCTTCCATATGAGCAGGACATGGATACAATACTGAGACTACTCTTAAAGAGTCACGACTATTGTATCAACCAGATCAGTGGCCCACAAACTTTCCCTATCCACATTCAGAACAAGAAAAACAAGCAAGTTAAATACATATCACCACCAAACTTCTCAGGATCACTTGCCCTCTGTCTGGCAAAATAAACAAAAGTCTTCTCAGCTAATCATTCTCAACCACAGATGTACCAATGGACAAGATAACACAGACTTCCAAGCAGAGATAGAAGGAATAAAACATTAATGTGCTGTACTCATTTTACAGTGCTTAGGAACTAACAGGATTATATGTCCTTTCCTTTACCTCTTATTTCTTACAGGAAGTCAAACATGTGCAAATACCAAATACCTGTTTCACAAATGCATTCTGGGATGGCTTTAAAAATTTTTTGAAAAGTACCATGAGCTATTAAGTTATTTGAAGCTACCTGCTCACTAAATCATTTTATTTAGAATTAATGTTTTATCTTGAGCACTGTGTCTAACAGACATCAAACCAAAAGGTTATGGTTTTGGACATCTTTAAATTATAAACAGTCAAGACAAATGCAAATAACTTTTGTACTTAATGTGTTAAATCAATAATCCACAGGCCAAGTTTCTCCCCTATGGCAAAATTAGATATTCCTGGAAGACTCCCCAAATGATCTCTAATTAAAGAAGAAAAACTGCATTGCAGCCACGTTCCAATGACGATTTCAAGAAGCACGGTGCATAAGAACTCAGCTCTGTTATGTAGCTCATGTGGTGTTAGACAGAAACTACAGTTAAAGGCAGCTTTAAAATATTACTGGATTTCTTGTGGGTAGAGGACTCAAGATAACAAGTATCTCCCTTCCTTACTGCTGATGGATCAAGGATTTACTGTGGCTGCTTTGCTACTTGGAAACTACAGTTATTTCAATCACAAGAACCCTCTCAACCATGTAGCAGAATAATGAATGTTTTCCTCAAGGTTGAAAGTAACCTAATTTTGTTAACAGCAGGCTGATATCAAATGGTGCTACAACAAAAAGACTGGTGGGAGCACAATTAGGATGCCCTTTTGGCACCACATAGTTCCTAAAGAATGTCAACAGACTGTCTTTGGGTAGTTACATAACTAGATGACAGCCAACTGTATTCTTACAAAACACAAAAAAAAGCTGCCAATTGTACCAAAATTCAAAGTCATAAGACACAGTGATGAACCAAAATGACCTTATTGGTCACCAAAATTTCCAGTTTTTCCTCCAGTATTCCAGTATTGACTTACATAGAACCTATAAATCTATTTTTGCAATAAAACAACTGGTGCAGACTGTTCTAGACAGGAGGTACAAGACTTTCAAGAAAGCAAGCTAATGAAAGTCTCCTAAATAGAATATGCATGTACCTATGGTTACAGTTAACGTTGAGAGAGAAGATTCTTAAAGTTCTGGCTCTGGTTCATTCAGCATAAAATAATACATACCTTGGAAAACATGCAGATTAACAGTCTTCCATAAAGTATTCTAGTGGAAAAATTATAGAACACACACTATTCTATATATGTACTAGTGGACATTTTTCAATTTGTTTCTTCAGTCAAACACAGTAACTCTTAAATACTAATATATCTTTTATCAGCTTTCGAAGGGACTATAAAGGAAATAATTCCAGAACTTCAAACATGAACTCACAGACAGTAACTTACATCAAGTATCATGGATTGTATACAAATACTTTCATAAAGATCTGCATTACTTTTAAAGGAATTTTTAGATGAACTTGAAGTGTATCTTTAAAACTTCTTAAAAAATTTTAAAGAAATATGGTAGTTGACAATGAATTTAGATGTTATCTTCAGTTTCTGTCTGCTGTATTTAAGGAACACTGTTTATCTATAGAAAAATGAAGCGCAGAAGTTCTTTGAAACAGATTATTTTCAAATAATGAACAAATATTTTAAATATTTTCTGCATCCACTGAGAAATTATTTATGATAACAACTTCTTTAATCTATTTAAAATATATAAAGGAAATTCTGAGTAGGGGAGACTTATGACTTTGTGAATAATTTAATAGCAAACATTATGATGTATTATTTATGTAGCACCACTGATGCACAAAAGAATGCTCACACATAATAACGGGGTGCCTCCCTTGAAAGGCAGTTAAAGAACTGACCACATACTTCTCATCCAAGTAGAACTTTTGTAAGGAAGGTTTATCATGCAGTATCAGACTCTTAATGCAACTAAAGGTAAAAGTCCAAAACGGAAACACACAAATGGGGGAAAATACATGCAAACTTATATAGTTCTGCATGTATTTTTGCAAAAGTGAAGGAAGAGGAGAAAGAAGAGAGGTTAAACTAATAGAGGCTTTATTGTGAACACATTCTGAATGAGTGTTTGTCTGACTTTGCTTCATTGTACAGCTATTCCTTCAAAAATTTGCTAATCTGCCCTTACAGGTCCAATATTTTTCTACTCTTTGTAGACTTCAAATTATTAATAAGTATTAGTGAACATTAAACTGCTTGCCTATATCTAAATTTTCATAAGTATTATATTGAAGAAAGATGATTAAAATTTGATGATTTGAACTTCAACTGAATCTGTAGGAGCTGGAAATGGATTCCCTAAAATGGCAATTATGAACTTCTTTGTTTATTTATGAAAAAATCGTAACTTATTATCATACCAATCTCTCTGCTTAGAATGGATACACGGCTGTTGGGCAAAACATTTTACAAGTTACTTTCACCAAACAGAAGAAATGAATAAAGCACATATTCCTTGACAGAAGAATTAATTTCCACAGCTATATATAAACATCATGACACAGTTCTTCTCATGTTTCCACCATGGAGATTTCCATTTTTCACAATACCTTTGGCTTGCTGTTCTCTGCTCTTTCAGCCATAGAGATTCTTCAATTTCCTTTTCTTTCTTTCTTAGTTGACTCACAAGTATCTTTGGCATGTTCTAGTTCCTCAGTGTGTTTCCTTTGGGACTCAATCACAGTCTCCCTGCAAGTTCAAGCATCTTACATTCCAAAACCAGGTATTTAATAAAAGTAAAAAATTAAATGAATACTCAAGAGAGCACAAATTGTAGGTGTTCAGCAAGATTTGTTGTTCTTAATGACATGCATTGCAGCAGAAGTTTAAGAGTTTATTTCACTATGAAAACATGTAGGTGTACTAAAAATGTCAAAACTTGTACTACATATAAATTAAAGAAGCAAATTGGTAGAAACAATCATTTTTTATTGTCTTTCTAAAAACATGAGAATTGTTTTTGTTTTCATATGCCTCAATAATCGATGTAATGAAAATAAAGACCAATGTGAGAATGAGATGGACAAAAAAACACAGTGTAACTGGCCACCAGCCTGATCCATAACTTGTGGAAGTTAAGGAGACAACTCTCAGACTCAGGTTTGAATCAGGGCTATAACTCTTTTGGTTTTTTGTTTGTTTTAGCATATTATCAGTTCAGCATATAAGTTAACTGACTACAAGTACTTCTAGAAATGTTCCTATGAAAATAGAAAGATTTTAAAGTGACATTTCCAAGTGTAGCTACCATAAGTAAAGGACCGAAAGAGAGATTGCCTTAGGCATTAAGTCTCAACAGTAAAAAGAATCGTTATAGATGGCTCCACTGTAGGATTTGCTGTTCAAAGTCCACACGTGTGATAGATTTTTCAGATCTGCAGTGTTGTGCACACATGTACCAAGAGACTAGAGTAAACCTTGAAATTAAAAAAGGAAAAACATGTGCAAACAAACTACAGATGTGAAACTTTGTTATAACATGACAACACTAAACTTTTTCATATACTACTTTTATAACCCTTTAACATGTAGAGAAGTTCTACTAAGGAAGTTCCATGATTTTAACTATTAGAAAACTTGCTTGATAAAGCTGTACTTTTGTTTAACCCCTACTACCGTGGATTCTCATAACAAGGACTTCAAAGGCAAACAAGTTATCATGACTATTGTAAATAAACACAAGAAAAGAAAGGAAAGAACAATCTTTCTGTCTTCAGGTACTATTATTGCCCACTGATAAACAGAAAAAGAGTATGGACGTGCTACAGTGCAGCAATTATTAGGGGTACTGATATAAACCCCTGCTTTTAATAAATGTGAATTACACCTTTCTCAGCATGCTCCAGCCTGCCAGCAGGCTCACGCACTGTTTTGACACTAGTGTTAACAAAAGATTCAACACAGCTGTGTGGACAAGGCCCACGGCCTTGAATCTGGAGCTGCTGGTCAGTTGAAAGCAGTTTGCTGCAGAGGCTCTCGTTTTGTCTCTCGAGCCCATGAACTCTTTCTCCAAAGGCTCAGTTCTTTCTTCCAGCTGCAGCCCTGACCCGGCCACTTGAGGCCGCCACCAACCTGCTCAGACTTTTTTTTTATCATTAACAAGCTCTGTTAACTTGGTGGTCATTCTGGGGAAAATAATAAAAAAAGATGAAAAAGAATGTGAAAAGTCAGCATAAAAAGCATTCTGTTGAAAGGAACATAATCACTGTGAAGACTTCAGCATAGAACCTGAATAATAAATTTCAGGTTTTGATATAACTATTACTGCCTGTGAAGAACTCTTTGAAGATAATTGAAACCACTGTGCAGCAATCTGCTTTATAGCACTGACAAATAACAGTTTCCTAAGGCTTATCATTTAAGGTTAGTAAAGGGAGGACACATATTTACTCCATATGCTGCTTAAATGTAATTTTTAATGCATGACCTTATATAGGAACCCCTGCATGCTGTTAAGTAAAGTTACAGATTTGGGATGTAGTGGGGCAAACTATAAAAGATACAATTTCACAAAACATTCAACTATTCAAAGAATGCTAGTAATATGCAACATTCCAATGATACATAATTTTTACTAATTTAGGATTTAAATATGTATTTCATTTATAAAGTGGCTAAAATACAGAGGTGGAAATATTTAAGCAGGTACTTTGGAAAAAGAGACTTAGTAGTTCTCATTACCGTATTCAATTTTATACTTGGTAAATATTACCAATGTGCATCAGAGAAGGAATGGTTAGCTGGAGAATATAATTAGATACAGAGGGTATGGTTTTCATCTGTCCTTAAAAGAATACAAATTTTGCTCTTGGCATCTCAAGAGTTGTACCTTTGATTTCCCTTAGTTTTGATAAACACTGGTAAGCTGGAACAAAAGGCAGAGAGGGCACATGGGGGTGATGTAATACACAAAAACAGAAAACATACCCAGCGGTGAATAGAAAAAACTTGGCATATAAAGAAAGAAAAGGTGGCTTTGATGGAATAGACAAGTTCAAGACTTTACAAAACCGGTCGCACATCTTCAAGACCTGTATCTAGTTTACAGGGAATCTATTTTTGAAGGCCCAGAAAGAAAACTGAAAATAAGGACACACTTCATTTGTTTAAAGGAGGCTTGTTTTATTTTTTGTATACTTCTGGACAGAAGCTTCTACTTAAAAGAACAAAAGTGAAACCAAAAAAATCCGTAATGACTTTAGGATGTCACAGAATGTTACTTGCCTGTGAGCAGGTTTTTTGTTTATTTGTCGTTGGGTTTTTTTTTCCAATATTCTTCTACTGCAAATTCATTCCAAACTTCTAGTTACAAGGGTTTTGGCATGAGGGATTCTGGAAAAGAAATTTAGCTTGAGGAGTTAAGATCTTTGTCTGGCAATCTAGAAAAATATTGCATTTTTTATTTTCTGTGCCATAAAGTATTAATTCAGGTATTCCAACGTTCCCTAAGTGGATGGTGAGTGCATTTGGTAAGTCATCTAACAGAAAACAGGAAATGCCATTTGGAATAAGCAAACAAGAATTTGTTCCACCATCTTGTATTTGACAACAGCCTGACAGCAAAGATGGAAGTTATGTCATGCCAGTCAATTTGTTCCCGATGCACTGAGGCAAAAGGAAAGAATGTTTTGGACTTTAATAAAGTACAAAATGGTCCCATCTACAGAAGCAATATTTTCAGCTGCTCTTTTATGTATCTGTTCACTTCTGACCAGACCTTGGATGCAGCAAGGATTTTTTAAGTACAGCACAATGTGAGCACAGAGTGCTGGTGCTTCTGGATTAATTAGCCCTCCTGCAATATAGTCATACCATGAACAGTTCTGCTGAGCCCAGATTGGTTTGCCAGCACAGCACTAAGTTTAGTAATAAGCCTGAAGTTGCTTGGGTACCTTTGGGCACACTGGGTACTCCACTCCCCATGCTACTTGGGACTTCTTCACTGAAGTTATCTGTTACACTGACTAAAGGAGAGCTGATTATAAAGGTATTTTAGAGCTAACCAGGTTGGAAAAGTCCTCCGAGATCACGAAGTCCAACCTGTGACTGATCTCCACCACGTCAAGCAGACAATGGCACCAAGTGCCACATCCAGTCTTTCCTTAAATACCTCCAGGGACCGTGACTCCACTGCCTCCCTGGGCAGCCTATTCCAACATCTCATCACCTTTTCTGTGAAGAAATTCCTCCTAATGTCCAACCTAAACGTTTCATGTACAGCCTGAGACTAAAGGCTGGATGCCAGTCTACTTCCTTAAGGCGAGAGAAGTACAAAAAAAGGGGTAGAATCTCTATGCATAGATCATTTTGACTGTAGAACGAAATTCCGGACAAATCATTAGGCTTCTGTAGCCTCTTCTTCAGTTCCCATTGTACTCTGACAGTATAGGTACAACTCCAAAGTGACAGACAGCGTTGTACCTCTGTACTTGGAGATCTAATATCCACAAAAAAAAAATCCACCATAGTAAAAAAAAAAATCTTACATACACAGAGATAACCAGAAATCAACACAAAAATGAATTTCAATGAGTGATTTTTGCTACTGCTTTAAAAAGTGCTCTGAGAGAAATCAGTATGTTTTTTAATTTGTTGATGTGGTTTTAAAGGGCAAAAAATGTTACTGTACACTAAAATATAAACTTTAAATTACCTTCAATATATTCAATATATTCAACAACATGTAGTTCACAGCCTAAACCATTTTGAAATACTGAAAACAGAAGAAACTTTCCAAGTAATAATATACTTTTCACTTGTATGGGTCTGTTGATTAACTTTTTCAGATTTATTATCATGTTAATCACTTCCTCTTACAGATTAAAAAAAGCAATTAAAATGACACAACAAACTGCTTACCTATTAGACAACACAAAGTTAACAGTTTAGCAAGTAACTATGTTCTTTAAACCAGGTTCCGTAAAAATAAACATTACCAAAGTGATGCTTTCTAATCCGTTTCAAAGTTAACATACTCTCTTGAAGCTTGAAAAGATTAACTCATAGTTCTGCAAATTTACTCAGACACAAAATTAAGCCCAGTTGTTCCATTCTAATAGCGGCTGAGTAACATATCAGAATTGCATAATACTTTTGGTTCCCATTTTGTTAAATGGATCTGGCCTTGTCCTCAATTCAGCAAAAAAGTCCTTTTTTTTCTTCTGGAAGGATGAATGTTATAGCTGAATGACATTTCCAGTTTTTAGCATCTCACAGCAACTCCCCTCTTATAACAAGCAACTTGAACATAGAATGGGTCACAGCATCTTTCAGAATTTAACCCAGATTTTGAATGGTATTTGAACTTAATTTTGTGAGTGGCAACATCAGAAACATTTTTAGAAAGGAACTAAAGAAGCCACTGATCAAAGTCTGTAACTGTAATAAATAGCAGCTGGTACAAACCTTGTAATCCTTCAATTCCAGATGGAGTTAGACCTATATCTCTCACAGGCAGGTCCCCCACAGTTTCATCAGCTGAAACAGGCATGGCTTATCTGTGGATAACAAAATTCAAATGAAATTCTCCTCCATCTGTTACTTAAACTGTGAGACTAGAATGAACTACAATACATCATACAAAATTAAAGAAAAAGTTATGGCAGATTCACTGAAATGACAAATTTTTACATTACTGTAAATGCTCCTATTTCAATTGGATTGCTCAGAAGACAATCTGGACTTTCAAGTTTAATTTTATGCCAATTTGAATCCGCTCACAAAATGTGGCTATTTTGGTTATGTCATAGTTTCAATTGTATTTAATGGATGTAGAATTAGCTTTTTAAAGTTCTAGTTCTGCTGTCTTCAGCAATCTTTGGGCTAAGGCCGTATTTTCAAGTGGATGTGGGAAGGGGATCTCGGGGGTTTTTTTGTTTGGTTGGGTTTTTTTAATTGTTTGTTCATTTTAAGACAGGTCAAAGCTTGAGGCATCAGCTGGTAGATTAGTAATGCCATCTTCCACATTTTGAATGGAACTCTTTGAAATAGAGGTGCTGGGGGTTATGAAGTCATTTCAGCGTTGCTTGGCATTCTCTTAGTCTTCTTTCAATCATTGTCATAAGAGAAATTACTTTGTAAGATAGAGACCTTCCTATGAATGATTCTCATAAATCTGAACATATTTCTTTCTTGAGGCAACAGAAAGCTTAGCTACATGACAAAGTGAGGTTAGGAAGGTATTAATGTGAGAAAGTACTACATTTGTTTTGGTGTAATATATGAACATACTTGTTAACAACTGCTGTTTCTTTCTTGTCTTATGGTGCAGAAAATTACGTGTTGGTCACAGAGTCAAGTAATGCTGAAACAGCAGGAAAAAGTCCTTTGGACAATCTTCCCCACTCCCTATTTTTACACTTTTCAGGTGATATAACTCCTTACTGAACCCAAAAACATCTAGGAAAGTATTGGGAAATTAACAGTGATGCTACTAAAGACTTGCATCAGAGGACAGAAATGACACAGTATAATCTGCAGACTTTCCATGAAGTATCTGTTAATTTTACCATAAGCAAAACTACTGCTAAAGCTATGCCTTTCTTCTACCAAGAAAGTCTCCTCATGGTTTTGTCCAAAAGGAGCAAAAAGAATTAATGGAAGTTTAGTTTCCCACAAGTCAGTCTTGCTTTGGTTTTTTCATCACTAAAATCTATAATAAAGTATTATTTCCAGCTTTCACTGTTTATAAAAACAGAAACACATTTTTCTTTCACGTGGAACAAACGTTTCCTTGTCATGACCATTGAAATGAACTGATCTACACTTTTATATTAGCAATAAGGTTGCAGTTTCAGTGCTCTCAGTCACAGAAACAGAGAATACTCTCATGCTGATGTCCACAGCATGCAGCCACGGCAACCAGTGGCACCAGTGGCAAGTACATGTCAACTGGAATCTAGCTGCTCAGTGTCCTCAGCTCTTTTTGTATTATTCTCACAATTCTCTCAAAATTCTTTTGTCATTAGTTAAATTGGCTCTATCTGCAGTCACTGACTTCATTAAGGTCCAGTTTCATTACTGGGGTCACTATTATATGTCACTGTATCAGTATCACTACTGCAATCGAGATGAAAGAGAAGCAGAAACATTTATCTCCAGATGATCATCCAAATTTGGTTTATGATGGTAGCAAGGGGAAGATGTTACCATCATATGTCTTTCTAGAATGTGGTTGTCTTTGCTTTCACAAATCAAAAATTACAGGGTTTTTTCTGGCAAGTTGCAGAGACATCAAGAGCTAAACAAATATTTTATCAGCACGACTCCACAATGTTTGTAATCTATCAAAATTAGGCTTCACAAAGTCTAGCACAGTAACAGGCACAGGCAAACATTGTTTTCACTATTTGCTACTTGGTAAAGAAACTTTGCTATGGATATCTACCTGTTATCTTCAGTATGAAAGAAATCTATTCATTTAAAAACAAACAACAAAACAACACAAGCTTGTCCCTTAAACAAACAAATAAAAAACTCTTGTCAGTAGTAATTCATTACTGGCTGCAGCAAAGCCACAGAAACACTTAAGTAGTAAACAAACACAGCAGAGCTGCACACCAACCAAGCTAATTTTTTCACTGACAACATGACATGACTTGAAGTGACAAAATAAAGCTGCTATAAATCTAAAGTGTCCTGAAAACTTAGAAAGGTGAAATTTTCAAAAGTAAAAGGAAGAATTAATTGTTTAACTTCCACTACAAAGTGACATAAATTAAGTACTCAGCTTTTTTTTTCTGTCCTGGGCCACAGGAAAAGAAAAAAACCCCAAAAACATTATTAGTTTTTTATCAAAAGGAGTGCTTTTAGATAGAAATAGTACAAACCTGCCTACTGGTTTTAGGGAGGCAAAATATAATTACAGATTTAGAATTTGGCCTGGCAATTTATTTGTGTGATTAGTAACATAAGAATACCTATGTCTTCAATAATCACTAACAACTACCATTTATGCTCCTTCTTTGAGAGAGGACACTTCAAACAGCAAAGCATGTGTTACATATGCTACAGTTCCTCTTTGAATATTACCTCAGTGTCAATCACAATCACTTGAACAAAATTACTTTTCCTTACAGTCCAGTTCCAGCATTATTTCCAAAACCATGTGAGATTTGGCCACAGAATTCACAATTACTTTCAAAAGCATTTCCAGAGCGATTACGCATGACAAAACTGTACAGTAACACTGCTACAAAAGTGATGGTACTTAAAAGAGTCCAGCATTTCCTAAAAGAAGGCATAGAAAAGCAAGAGAGGTATAAATTTGTATTTGCTTCTGGACAGATCCACATGCCACGATCAACCTCAAACACCTAAAACAGTTTTTATTTCCAAGAAAAGTTACCCTACAGTTACTTCAGCATATATTGTTCCTCAAAAGTAAAAGAACTTCACTAACAAAGAGAGGAAAATTTTCTGTATCTCTGGAATACAGAAAACAAGAACTACAAGAACTTCAAATTAGTTGTAAGTATGAATTTTAGATACAATTACTAAAATCAAAGAAATCGTAACTTTCTTACACACTGTGTCACTTACAAATGTGTTCTATCACCACCTGTATCTGACAATTTACCACAAAAAAACTGCACAGAACTTTGCAGTGTTATGCAAGGCCAGACAGTAACGAGATGGGTAATGAAAATTAAGTATCAAAGCTCATACTTTAGGTTCAAATTGTCTCACAGAAGCGTACTGTTGTCCCAACATCATTCAAAAGTAGCAAAACTGAGGAGGGACTACCTAAATTTTCAAAAGTTCTCAGCCAGTGGGGATAGAAGTGATTTCTAGTAAAGGGATTTCTAGTGAAATATTAAAAATTACTTAATTGTTTCAATATGGTTTTTGAATCTTACAAGTGTCAGACATGCTTTTCTTACAAAAATCCTACTCCCCTTCTCTGGTAGAGGAAAGATAAAAAAAGGTGGATAGAGAGACCACCCACCTATCTTAGCCCATCGCAAAGTATTTCCAGCTTATATTCTCATTCTATTGAGTTCTTAAAAGAGAAATATTTGCACTCTATTGGCCTTGTCATCTAAAATAATCTCATTTGTTACTTGGTAGGAGTATATACACATCATGTTTCAAATATTATCTGTTGCAGTGCTGGAGTTTTGGGAGGTGGAGAGAAGAAAAGAAAAAAGGATGGAAAATATTAGGAAACAGGACCACAACATCCTGCTGTCGTCTCAGATCTCTCAGACCTGTAAGTCCTACTGGAGCAGGGAGAAATCAAAACAACCGTGTCTCTCCTTCAACGTACTTTACAAGTGCTTTCCAAATTTTGATTCTGGCAGTGACTGACAGGGCTGGGAGGGGCAGGGTCCCCGTGAAGGCAGCGCTTCCCCCGCGCAGGAACGCCCCCACTGCCCGGGATTTCCTCGGGCACAGGAGCATAACTCCCGCTCCAGCCCGGCAGCCTTTGCAAGTACAAAACAGGGGCCTGTCGGGCTACTTTTAATCCAGCGCCGAGGCTCCCCTGCCTTCCCCTATGGGCACCGAGCTGCGAGCGAGGAGCCGCATGGGTCTGGAAGCGCCGCCCTCGGTGCGGGACCCGCCGGCCCCGCTCCGCAGCTCCTCGGCTGGGAGCCGAGGCCCTGCAGCCCCTGGGCATCTCCAGCGCCGCCGTGCTCCCCGCGCCGTGCCCGGAGGAGGAGAAGCTCCCCCCGTACTCACAGCCCCCGCCAGCCCCTCGGCTCCTCTCCGCGCTCCGTTGGCAACTCCCGCTGTCGCCACGCGGCCCCTTCCCCTTCCGGGCCGCGCTGCTGCTGCCGGGATTTGGAGTCCGGGGCGGGGTCGGGCAGTGCCCGCGGAGCTCAGCGAGGCTCCCGCCGGGAGCTGAGGTGCTCGGGACGCTGCTCTGCCCCGGGCGGGTGGCCGGGGCGGCACCATGAAGAGGAGAGCAGGGGAGCGGGAGAAAGAGCTGAAGGTACCTTCCGTTTGCTTCCCGCTCCCCGCAGCCCCGCGGAGCGTGCCCGCGGCCAGCCCTGTCCCCGCCGCTGGAGGGGCTGCTCGGGGCACAGCCCGCCGGGGCTCCGGCAGCTCCAGCGGCTGAGCCCCGAGCTGGGCTATTGCCAGGCCGCCGTGAAGTCTGTTGCGAGAAGGAAGCGGCCTCGGCGCCGAGCTCCGTGCGGCGGTCACACAGCCCGGGGCGCGGCCCCGTGTGCTCGGCACCGCCCCGGGG
>VYXB01000174.1:312-38335 GCA_013397135.1 Pachyramphus minor
CTTAGTTCCTCAAAGAATAATTTTTTGGCATCATCGTCCTGGCTGGGAGGTCTGTAGACACTCCTACAATGAAATCCACATTATTTGTTTGCCCCTTGATTCTTACCCAGAGACTCTCAACTGTGTGTGAGCTCCATACATTCTACCCCTTCTATTACATACAGGGCCACCCCTCTGCCTCTTCTGCCCTGCCTATCCCTCCAAAAGAGTCTGTAACCATCCAACAGGGCACTCCAGTCATAGGACTTATCCAACCAGGTTTCACTTGTGCCAATGATGTCAAATCTCTGGGACTGGGCTAAAGCTCTGAGATCATCTTATTTGTTCCTCATGCTGCCTACTTTGATGTAGAAACATTTCAGGAGTGGTACATTGTAGGCAACACCTCTTGAGGCAGATTGAGGGATCCCATTAGTGCTCATTTCCTCACGTTTTGGCACACCATCCAATGGCTCATCACTGGCAAGCCTGGTATTTTCCCTTTCCTCCTTCCAAACTAATTTAAATCCCTGTCAACAAGTCCCGCAAACTCCTGTACTAGAACTCTTTTTTCCCTCTGAGATAGGTGCATCCAGTCATCCAGTAGACCAGGTGGCTGAGTAAACCAGGAGGGATTGTTCATGATGAAGATAAAGAGGCATTTGAGCATGTTACCCTAACAGGCTGCAAAATCTCCATGCTTGGAAGCTTTTGGAGTCTGAATAGACTCTTGCACCTGCAAGCAGGGAGCTGGGTGGAAGATCTCTTAAGGTCCCTATCAAATTGAACAATTCCATAACTCCATAATTAAAGGTACTTGCACCTTTAGGATTATGTGAAAATACTCTGCGGGGCGGGGGAGGGGGAGGTGGTACCAGGCAAAGTGCATCCTTGCCAAAACTTGTCTGGAACCAGCAGATCGACGGAGGTAATTCTAACCCTTTACTCTGCCTCTGCGAGATCCTGTCTGGAGTAATGTGTCCATGTCTGGGATCCCCAACACAGGAAAGATATTGACCGGTTGGAATGAGAGCCGGCAGAGAGCCACTAAGCTGATCACAGGTCTGGAGCACTTCTCCTACGAAGGCAGGCTGAGAGCTGCGGTTGTTCAGCCTGGAGAGGAGAAGGCTCCAGAGAGACCTTATAGCACCTTCCAGTACCTAAAGGGGCTACCAGAGAACTGGAGAGGGACTTTTCACAAGGGCATGTAGTGACGGGACAAGGGGGAGTGGCTTTAAACTGAAATAGAGTAGATTTAGACTAGATATTAGGATGAAATTCTTTACTGGGAGAGTGCTGAGGCACTGGAACAGGTTCCCAGAGAAGTTGTGGATGCCCCATCCCTGACAGTGTTCAAGGCCAGACTGAAACCGAGCAACCTGCTTTAGTGGAATACATCCCTGCCCATGGCAGGGGATAGAACTGGATGTTCTTTAAGGTCCCTTCAAACCCAAACCATTCTATGAATCTGACATGATCATGACATGATATATGGCAAGTATGCAAGTATGCATGATCACGTGTTTCCTTTGACTTGGTTTTTTGATGGAACTGGAGTATGTTTCAGACCCTTTTACAGTATGAGATGATAGAATGGCATAGCCTTATTTCCTCCTGATTTTCTTCAGCATCCAAAAAAAAAAAAAGGCAAGAGTGCAGAAGCAGGAAAGAGTAAAGCATTTATCTTCATTTAACTTCCATAATGAGTCCTGTGGAGAAGAAAGCTCAAGGAAAATTAGTGCATTTGCAGTGAGCTAACACTTCAGCTTTCTCGCAAGTTTTTTATAGACTTACTTGAAATGTTAGAGCAGTTGACAACAATTCTGGTCTTTGGTTCAAATCAGTATGTTGTATTTATTCTAATCTACTACTGTAATTGATGAAGATGTGTACGTGACTGTATAATTATTATAAGCAATTTTTTTCATTTGGAGGATTAGTTCTGAATAAAAAATTACTGAAGCACTTACATGGATGCTCTTATTTTTGTAGTGATCTTACTAAGGTCTCAAAACTATCACATTCTTGGTACTTTAAATACAGAGTTTACTTTTTTGGCTACCTAGAGGGATGTTACATTTTTGAGCAGTTGGCCATTTTGGATGGCAGTGCATTGCTCAATGCTGCACTAAAGTAAATCCTGTCCATCTACATAAATTCAAGATGCAGAGAAATGTAGAATGAGGTACTGCTTCTCTAATAAGTATATGTAAAGCAAAGGCACAAATACTGAGAAGTATTTGGCGTGGGCATATCATTCTCAGAAGTGTGCAATTTTCAGAACGTGTCTTTTATTTTTAAGTTATAGCCAAATATATAAAGTATACCACTCTCTAGTTAGCTAAGACTATTATCTGTGTAGTCTAAGTAAAATTCTGGTATTAGAAAATGTGGTTGAAATTTCTGCCATTTGCTGTTTGTTTGAAATACGAAGAAACTGAAATATGAAAGAATGGCTGTGGTTGTGGCAGCAATTGATTCTGTGTTCCCCCCAGCAACGTTTCTTAGCAAGCTGTGTAAAACTATTTTTTGTTGCTTGTTTTCCCTTTAATTTTAAGATGAGCTTCACTTTTTACATTTGAAAATACAGAGAATGATTTGGTTTGTGTCATGTTTTATTGTTTGATTTTTAGCTATTAAGAGTACCGTCTCATTTCTTCATAAGGTAAGGAAGAAATAGCAAACATGCAATTGTAAGATGTTCAGACCGTTGGTTTTTTTTCTTTTTAATCCATCAAGCATCTGACTGTTTAGAACATCAGGGAAATGGGGCATAGGAAAGTTTTTGTCTGCAGTTTTTGCAGTCTGATTGTTCTCCATTCTTTCTCAGGGCTGTGCAGAACTTGTACTTGTCACAGGATAGAGGGAAACTTGATTTGTGCACACAGAAGTGAGGAAGAAGATGGTTCTCCTCACTGTCCCTCCTTTATCATCATACTTTATTTGTCAGTAATGATTTTTAACATGTCTGTTTATATTAAACCCAGAGTAGTTTAGTGTTATATGGTAAGAGGAAAGACTCTTACTTCAGGAAGGAAAAACATTTAAAAAACAGGTTTAGGCCAAGCAAATAAACTGTATTTGACTTGCAGCTAGTTTAAAAAGCTACATCAGCACAAGTCTAGTAGATGTGCTGTTAGATCTTAGCAGTAGCATCTTAGAGCATCAACAGCTGCTCTGTTGGTAAATACAAGAACTACAACATTTGGTTTCATATAATGTGACTCTTCTTGTGAGTGAGTGCAAAGTAGTTTTCTTCATGCTTTCATAATGAAATATATATTTCCCCAGTGTACACTGACAGATAATTAAAGAGATTGAACTTTTTTTTTTTTTTATTACCATGCTGAAGACATGAAATAAGAATTAGGGGAAGAGATCAAATGTTATAAATTTATTTTGGGACATATATATTGCAACCTCTGGAAGCTTTTGAAAATTCTGGCAAAGATCAATACACTTCCAATAAAACCTTTAAACTTGCAATAAAACAATATTTTAAACATTATATATATATATTTTTATATATTCTTAATTAAAGGGATAATTTTAGCAGGATTTTCTTTTTTTTTTTTTTTTTTTAAATATACTGCATTCCTCTGACATAGCTCTTTCCAGATTGAAGGGATGCAAATGAGGTAAGAATTAAGGCAAACCTAAAAGGCATGCAAATGAAGTACATTTATATCCACTGACAATACAAGCACGTGTGGATCAGACTCGGGAGCCGAAGAGCTCTTCTCCTCTGTCTGTCCAGTACTACTTTACAGCAGAATGGTGACATGATTTATAATAAACAGTTAACATTACCATGGGAATTCAGTGTCACTAACATTACTCAGTCTAGGAGACACAGAGCTAGCATCAGTAAAACATGAACAATAAATAATATAATTCACTGCAGCACAGGCCTGCTGCACAGGCTTCAGAGGAAGAGGGTTGTTATGAAATGACATTGCACACGTCACGTTGTGGCAGTTTATTTTTATAATATATACTTTTAAAATTCTTTAGCAAATGACATTCTCATGCACACAAGTGTTTCAAACACAAGAAGCAAGTCCATTTATAGGTAGTCCAAGCAAATTTTTGTGTGTGTGGAAATAGCTGCAAACTGAATGGAACATTAAACTTCTGTGCAGTCTATGATGCGTTGTACACAAGCTCATTTCTGAATGTCACACTGCAGGAGTAATACAATGGACGGATCACTCTTTGCAGCTTCTTTGAATTCATCCAGTGTGATCTGATCGTCTTTGTTCTTATCCATCTTACTGAAGATCTTGTCTACCCGTTGCTCAGGCGTCAGACCATCCTCGTTCATTTTCATCATTATCACAGTGCCCACCATTTTGTAGATGGCCTTTAGAAAGAAACCAAATGAAAAAATTAACATAAAATTCAATCTAATGTTTTGATGTGATCAAATTCTGGAAACCTATTCTAACAATAGAATGATTGCCAGTTTCTCGAAAGATTTTTTTCCTTTTTTCTTAGGATCCAATGTCCAGCTACTTAAAACAAGAAAGAATACATTTCACTTTCCTTAGATGTAGGTTTATTTTGGTGGTTACATTTTTCATCCTGGAATGAATTTCTTTGGCTTCCTGTTTAACAGTGCAAAACTCTTGTGACTTATTCTCTGGGTCAGCTGCTTAATTGAAATATTTCACATAAATTTTGAATAATAAGTTTTAGAAGTCATCACCTAATAGGTTTCTGTGTGTACATGTGGGCACAATCTGGTATTAAGTACTGTAGCAAGTAGCTGGCAGATGATGAAGGCAGTAAACTTTATCCTTGCTCTTACGTGTTGTGGTCATCTTAAAGCCCATCTGTGAGAGCTCACTTAAAATAGCGTGTTGTTATCCCTGTAAATTTCTGTAATCATCTGAAGTTAATCTCTGGTAAGGTTTCAGCTACTTGGGCTACAATTCAGTAATTTCATGGGTGTCAAGTGACTTTGAGATGGGCTTTGTAAATCCTGTGCTGGGCTGTTCTTGTGGTTAATCCATTCATCAGGAAAAAAAAAAATCTCTGGATATTTAAAAGCTTCTATGCACATATGTGCTGTCTGCAATTCTCCAAGATTACATCTATTATTATGTTAGTTAGTGCTTGTACCACTTAGGCATGAATCAGAGTAGGATGAATGTGTGCCATGTACGCTTTTGATGATACCAGTCTCTGGTGTGAGTAACATCTGAAGTCTGTGTGAACAAGGAATCAAATTTTTTAATGATCTTACATGTTATTTTTGATTGTCATATTGATCTCACCTCTATAATTTCCAGCATTTCCACTCTTGTAATTTTACCATCACCATCCAAATCGTACATGTTGAAGGCCCAGTTCAGCTTTTGCTCAAAACTGCCCCGTGAGGTGATGGACAGGGCACAAATGAACTCTCTGAAGTCGATGGTCCCATCTCCGTTTTTATCAAAGGTTCGGAAGGCGTGCTGGGCAAACTTTGACGCATCTCCATATGGGAAGAACTGCAAAATAAAATAATTCATAGAACTATGGGTAATGCAGAGGAGCAAGCTACATCCCTGCCTGCAAAATACCGCAGTGAGGCATTTATGAAGAGTGGCTGGTGAGCTGTGTGGGAAACTGAGGATCTGCAATTGAAGGTTCCAAAACAGTGACACTGGAATGATTACTAAAAAATCTATTTCTACAAAAATCTCTTACTTCGCCACAGACTATATTACAAATATATTTAATGTTAATTTAAAGCAAAATTAACTAGATGAACCTTAAAATGGGAGATTGTGTGTAATATTCTCTAACTATGAAATACAGCAACCAGGGTGCATTTTAATAGTATTTTGACCAGCCTTCTACATGTTGCAACCAAGTGTATGTGTGGGATTGTTGTTATATAACTTCACTTATTTAGAAGAAAAAAACAACAAACCACACATATAAAAAAATCCATGAACATATATTCTGTTCTGCCAACCAACATTCAAGTACATAAAATGAGAACTGAGATTCAGTTAAACAATACTGTGCAATGCTTTTCATGTTTAATATCTGTTGTCAGTGGACACAGCAACTGACTGTAACTCAATAGAATATTTTCAAAGACCATAACATGTAGGTTTTCAGCTGATGTATTTTCCTCTCAGGAAATGTATGGCTTACGACATTTGATCCAGTAGTTTTATTTTACATGGGCCAGGTTCGAGAAAACACACCCCTTAAGAAAGGCAATTTTAAATCAGTGACGAAGTCCCATGGCAGTGCAGGGACTATACACAAACAGTATTTGTTTCTATATTCCCAGCACAATTTCGTGGAGGTTTTCATGCTCCTAATATATACATGCATTACTCCCTTGGAGAACCATCTCCTTTTTAAAATTCCAATTCTTAGTAAGTACTGCATTTAATAACGTCAGTTTCAACAAAAGTCTTCGGTGGCAGCCAGGGAAGTGGAACTGCATTTTACAATTTTACATTTCCCCATCCAGAGCTTTCTCTGCAGGCTGATGGTTGCTGTGGTCACCTGTGAACGCCCTGGAACAATACACTCAAATTTCATGGGGGATTTTGGGGATACTGGAGCATATACAGAAACCAGCACTGACAACTGTCTGACTAAATATGGCAAGTCTTTGCTGCTTTTCCTTTCAGGAAGCCAAATAGCCATTTGGATACTGCATCTTGCACTAAAAATGCAAAACGTAGTGCACAGGCAGCTGCCTGCACTATGCAGCCATATGGGTCATGTCAGGAGCCACTGCTGTGTTTCCAGGGGGTCCTAACCTGAAAGGTTCCTTTCAACTTACTGTTTGATCTGATATCAACTTTTCAGACACCATTCTAGATAACCTTTGCATTGCTGAAGAGGAGTGCTACAATTTCTTCTCTGGCTCAGTGCATTATAGTAATTGTAAAATCTTCCTCTTCCCCTCAAAAGAGAGAGCAGGGTTAAATGTTGCTCAGATCCACCCATTCAGAATACTGCCCTGTTGTGGATTATTCAAAAAGGGATTAAAAATTCCTTTATTTACCCAGAAGTAGTATAAAATATGCCCATCTCACTTCACAAGTATCTTTTTGGGAGGATATTTGAACATGGTGTGGAATCATCAAGTGAGTGGGATGCTGTACCCACTCCAGTGGTAACTTATCCAGGTTAACATTGCTGTTAAAGTTGTGATTTTCTCATTTGACTTTGTGTGGGTTGGCATCCACCCACTGCTTCTATGCCCTGTCTCCCATAGCTGAAAGAGTATTTGACATTGTCCTCCCTGAAAATGTAACTCCACCCAGCCCGGTTTTTTTTTTGATAATCAAAACTGACAGAGCTGTAAATACCCCAAGGTACTGCTGCAGCTCTTTCTGAACTTTCTGCTTTCTAGCCTTTAAATATAATCATGATTGGGCTCATCAGCACATACAAAGAAATATGAGTTCTGTGACACAGTTTTTGTCAAAGCAAAGAGAGTTTCCTTTGTGGGAAGGCTCCTCGGGCTCACAGTCCTACATTCAGCTGGGTCAGAACAAAGTTTTGTGAATGTGAATCCAAAACCTGAATGTTACTTGCAGGTTATTGAAAATCCTTTTCACTGCTTCCTCTTCTCCATGAGCTACCTCCCTCCTCCAACTACTGTACCAACTGCAGATATTAACATAGGTGATATTTAATTTTACATGTGCGTGTAGATGAATGGGCACCTCTCCAGACCACAGGTGAGAGTTTAAAAAATGGCTCTGATGCCTTGTATTCCAACATGAATTCCAAGCCCCCCACTTCTATTCTTGAGAGGTTGTTCAAGAGAGAAAAATCATATCTCTTGCTTTTAAAATCTGTACTGATGACTACCCTGTGACATATGTGTTACAGAACAAAATACTTCAAAATTTTACAGTCTTCCATGTATTTTTGTTCAGAGCTGACTATTGCTGAGGATGCTGACAGATCTGTATTCCTGTGAATACTCCTGTATGACTGTCAATCTACAGTCTCTAAAAAAGAAAGGTAAAATAGTTGGAGGGAACTGGAACTGTTCTTTTCATTGTCCAGAGAACCAAAATACAGAAATGGCACAAATGTGCTGGTGGGACAAAAGAACTAAATTCCAATGAAGAAGCACACCTACACAAAGGGCTAAGAAATGGCAGGCACCCAAAAACATGCAAGAGCCCAAGAACAAAGCAGGGAATTAGAATGGTCAGTGGCTGGAGGTGCCGAAGACCATTTTTAAATTATTCTTGAACATTTTGTTCGGTCTCCCACTAAAGAAGCATCAGCAAGCTGTGACTACCTCTTTGACAGTTACACCCTTAACCATGTAGTAGGGAGAAAAACATCCTTCTAATTTTTTTCTCACAGACAACACCACAAATTTTTCACTTCTGAGGTGAGGAAGGTGGTGGCACTGCTCAGAGCTAAGCCCTGGCATTTACAGTCTCGTAAGGTGACAAAAATGGAACTGATGCATCTTTTTAAAATTTTTTGGTTTTTTTTTTGTATTTGCCTTCCTGTAGGGAGCAAATGCAGTAAAAGGACCATAAGGGCTGAAGATACTTTTCTCCAGTCTGTACCTGCTGATTTGCATTATTTTAAGCTCAGAGCAACTGAAAAACATTGTCAAAACTTGTTTAAAAACCTACTTAAAGAATTCCATTGGCCTGTTTTGAAACAATTCATAAATAAGACATTGAGTAAACGAAAACTAAAACAATCACAGAGCAAAAAAAGCCAGCTGTGGTAAAACATTATTTGACTATTAAAACACAGTGAGGCCTTAGCAAAGTATAAAGGCACAGGCTTTAACTACTTGCAGAGTAGTCTGAGCCAAGTGACATGGGAGACAGGGATCTCTGGAAGACAAACACCTGTTTTTTGTCAGGGAGAATATAAAGAGGGTGGTTTAGTCTGGCTCTGGCATGAGCTCAGTGAATACCTCAGAAACAAATAAAGAAAGTGTGTTTTCAGATAGTAGAGCCACTGGGAGGGTTGGTGCCTTCAGCCTTCAGTCTTCTCTGCAAACCCTTGTCCAGGTGATCAATCTACATATGAAAGTTCCCTTCTACTGTAACCTGCCACTGACAAGTCCACTCTGCACACCAGCATTGCCTCCTGCTTTGCCCACTTCCTCCAGAAATCAAGATAACAAAAAAAGCCCAGGCTTTTTACAGCAGCCAGTGCCATGGGTTACCCAACACTGTTCATTCCTTTGTTTCTGCTTCTCTAGTCTTATCTAGTGAAAGATCTCCCTGGACTAGTGAAGAGTGTGCCTGCCCAAGCTAGGAGTTTGGATCTAGATGATCTTTAAGGTACCTTGAAATTCAAATCATTCTATGATTTATCTCTTGCTTGGTCTGTTTTGGTGTGTTTTCTAACCAGTTAGATCAACATGCTGGGATGTGAACAAAGTGTTATCTCTACAGGCAACTGCCAATTAGGAAAGGAAAAAGGAAAATTAAAAGAAATACTCTTATTCTGCTTTTAAATGTTGGAGGAGAGGACTGCCTTGCAGATTCTTAGCTCCCAGTGTGTTTCTGGACACCTTTCTGGTATATGAGGAGCATTCAAATGGTTCTGGAACAAGAACCAAGCAAATATCATCTACAAATTGTATATAACTCCTGGGAAAAGTGACCAAATACCTGGAAATATTTATCTGCTTGGCTGCTGCTGCTTTAGCCTCTTTAAAGTGATGCTGTTCACAGACAACTTGGTGATGAACTCTACTCGGATCATATTTGGGAGGGAATTATCGCAAAAGCATAAAGCATATGCTAAAGCATATGGCTAAAAATTTAGCATATGGCTAAAACATAAAGAAAAAAATCCCAAAGTCAACTTCCCTAAGTTCTCCAGTGATAGAGAGGGTGGGAAACAGAAGGGTCTCTCCTCCCTTGGTAAGGTGGAGTGGAGCGAATCTGTAGACTGGCCTGCGTGGTACTTTGTTTTCCTTGTGATGTTTTATCATGGCTGAGATGCATTTCTATTAAAAGGGAAATTCTGCTATAAAATAGAGAAAACCAGAATTAGTGTACAGAAGGCAGAACACTCTGCCCACATGGGCCCAGGTTGCTGGTGTGAGGTCACAGCTTCCAGAACCGAGGTGGGAGCTGGAGCGCAGAACAGGAGGCCCGGAAGCAGCAGCTGGTACAGCGCTTCTGTATCCCAGGCTTGGAGAAGATGAAGAAGCAATTGCTGATTCCCCTCATAAAGGGGATAAAGCCTTTTGGGGCTCAGCACTACCAGCTCTGCTGAGGGCTGGCACAGCAAAGAGGGATGAAGGGGCACAAGCATTGTCAGGGACCAGCACGTGAAAACGTGACTCTTAGTTGGCTCTGATCAAAAAAACCTTACACAATTGATGCTGTTATGCTTTAGGAAGGAGTTACTTACCCCTCTTACCTACTTTATTAGGTTTTATTTCCCCCTTTTCATAAGTTTGCTAGTCACCCAGCTCACCTTTGTTAGTGGAGAACATGAGCACTCTGAGAATCAGAGAGTTTTCAGAAGCTCATTCAGGTATATTTTATAGTAAGCTCTTAAATTTGAACCTAGATGCTGACAGGTGCTGGTCAAGCCTGATCTTACAGCTCCTCGGAGCTGAGGTCACTGGGGAGGATGCCTGCGATGATTGCGGAGCACGTTGCTGCTTGATAGTTTTGTAAGAGGATGAAGTTCTGGATTCCTGCCAGCCATACAAACACAGGAGTTGAGGAAATAAGAAAAAGGATTATTCCTTAATTGTCCCCTTTGTTTAAAAAAAAAAAATTAAAAAATTGTAACTTACTGCAATGTACTGTACTCTTGCACTTCAAGTTCTAAGGCATGAGAAGGGGAAGAGAAGTCCAGGCTGGGATTGTCAGGACCTGTTGGGAAGGCTGTGCCACTCTGGTACCAGGGTGACCCCGAGAGCTGCAGCCTGTCCCTGCCAGCACCTCCTTGTAAGAAAATGAAAACTAATGTAACAAGGGCACTGCCAGACCACCACAAAAAGATGCAGCAGCACATCTGTCCTTCTTCTCAAGAGATCTGACTTCACTGTGACTACACAGCTCAAGGGCAGATCAGGACAGAAACACCTTTAAAATAGACAAAAGAAGCATTTTCAAGACTTGCTGGGGATGTGCAGATTAAGAAGTGGATAAGACATAATGTGCCCCTCTTATCCAGGTTATATCTCACCCTTATTCTCCGGAGTAAGTCAGTGAAATGAATGAGATGCTGTGAGCTGCTTCCGTGCCCCACGCTGTGGCGAATAAGGCTGGCAGAGATCATCCCACCAAGGGTGGTGGGGACTAATGGGGACCAGTGGGACAAGGCAAGGCTGAGAAGGTCAGGGCTGTGAGCAGGAGCCTGTGTGGGTGTGAGAGCCACAGTGTCAGCCCAGATCGCCGATGTGCATTGGTCACTGGAGAGGTGACTCCAAAGAGCCACCTGAAGTGGTCAAGGGTCAGAGACTTCTCCCTTGCCTGGCTATAGGACAAGGAGATCATTAAGGTGAAATTATGGGTTTAATTGCAAAGTAAGTTCCTGGAGTCCTAAGCAGGGAGATTTCTAGCCCTTGTAATTCTCTGATTAGCCCCAGTATCTTCTGCATACTTTTGGGTGGAGTGTTTTCAGGGCTTGCCTACAAAACAGGCTTTTGCAGGCAAATCACAGCAGTGGGATGGTGCAGCATCCTTTCCTTGCTCAGAGGTGTCAGCTTGGACATGGAAACCTCACACTTGCCTCCCTTCCCTATGTCAGACAAGTTGAACAGGCAGCTCAGAGGAAAGCACCAACTACAGCATAGTATGGATTAGGGAAATATGAGTTCCCAAACTGGGAACAATTTGTGTGAAGTAACATTAAAAGAATTGGAAAGAGGGCAAACTTTTTTTTTTTTAACAAACTAGTGGTTGAGGAACGGGTTTAGGAGACAGAAGATTTGGATTTGAGTATTTCCTCCATTAAATATATTTTAAAATCTACTTTAACTCAGGTAATTTTCACAATTCTTTCACTTCATCTGCATTTTAATCACTACAAGAACTACTAGAAGAACATATATTATTAGCAGTATGGGCCAATTCAAATGATGCAGTTACTTCAATGAGTTTTGAATTGGGCTTATAATCATGCTAAATCTGAAAGTATTTCCGTACCACTTCCTAGTTCTGTTAAAGGTTTCCCCTGAGTTACTATTCATTGGATGAGATCTTCAATGAACTGAAACAAATCCAAATGTTGTTTTTCAAGTCTAGACCCTCAAGAGCCTTTAGGCAACCAAGTCAAAACCTGCAAAGGGACACAGGCAATAAAAAGCACTGAGCAATCTTCTCCATAGCCAGGTCTTCCATCTCTCTAAGTATCCAGATGTTTTGGCTGTGGATTTTCAACAACTCTTCTCTCTAGACCTTGGAGATCTAGCTCCCACAGGCAATTAAACACACTTCACTGTATTGAAGCTCTTTTGTGGTTCCTATCCCCAACTGCTGTTTAAATGAAAACCATTGAGATGCATTTAGAAAACCACTAAGCATTTCAGTCTCAGAGCTCTCCCTGGCATGGATTTGCTGCAGACATAACAAGCAGTGAATAAGGATCCAAGACTCTGGTTCCACAGAAGCAGAAGTAACTTCAGCAGCTATTCATCCTTCCATTAACAATTTAATCAAATGTTAAAGGATCTGGATCCCAGAGATACAGATGTTCTTATCCTATTCCCAGGTCTTAGTCACAGAGTAGCAGCACATCAGCACCCCAGGCACATCACATGCCTTTGAAAGGTTTGGGGCTGTCTTGTTCATATACATCAAAAATGAAGTGAGGGTTTCAATGTAGTTTCACTACTGATATTCCAGGTGGAACAGGATAATTTTTCTGCACTAGAGGTGTGCTAGAGGTGTGATGCTGTAACAGATCCAGATATGATATATTCAGAATTGTGGTAGAGATGGGGACCCTTTTTTCTTCTCAGCCTTCTACTTCTCCTCTGTTCCTCCCCACCCTGCACTGTTACTCCTTTATGCAGAGAAATCCTACAAGAGGTCTAAAAGCAACAGCTCACCCCCAGCTACAGCACTGATGCCACTGATCTCCACATGAAGCAAGTGCTGCACTAATGGGGCTGAAGGGGATCCTGGTCTCTCCTCCACAGTCATAGGAAGATGGGCAGGTTGGTTAGGTCTTGTGAGTTAATGGTGCATGTAAAACTGTCTGGAATAGCAGCAGGGTTTTGTGCTGCTATTTCAAAGCAGCCCAACCTTGCCCAACCACATAGTGTGTGTATTACCAGGCTATTTAGCTTAAAAATTTCTTTTGTTAAGCTATTTTCATGTTGCAGATAAAGCTAGAAAGGGCTAGTATAGGCCTAATAAACTATTCATGGCTTGTGAGTTGCATTTCATCTGCCTTCCAAAATACAAATAAATGTATAAAAATGGTACTAGTGTGTCAGAGTGTACCTTTTGAAATCCAAGCTCAATGTATTACTCCAAGGCACTAATGTAACTCAAGAAACAGCAGGATCATCAAAGTAGGTTATGATATTTAGCCTGTCCATGTGTAGGACTGCAGCTTCTGCTGGGGGAATATGCAAAGAAGCAACTGCATCGATGTATTTTTTTGCTTGCATGTTAAAAAATATATATTACTTCAGAAATCAGATTCATTTGGTGTTCCTCCTATAGCTGCCTCTACTGTGAGAAAAACATTATCATAGTTTTCCAGTTTCTCCTTCTCCCTTTCAACCTCTGAAAGGTTATTGTATCCTTCCAGCCTCTCATACATGTACCAAGCCATTTCACACACAAAGCAGGTGGGTCCCTGCTCAGTGTCTGGGAGAAAGGCCATTTTCTGGCTCAATTCAAGCCCTTTTATTATGCTTTACAAAAACAAAAGGTCCACTGGGATGACCCGCTGGAATATGCAGAATTGGAACATGCAATGCTACAACCCACTACTGCAGGTCTGCATAGCTTTTACCAGCTGTATTCCTTCATAGAAATCAAGTTCTTCTCTCATGTCAGCCAAAAAAAGGAGTCTGATTATGTTTTGCTGAGTATCAGGGAAGAGATTACCCCATAGGATTACAATGGATTAATACACACAAATCTGGGCTTCAGTCTGACAGGATTCAGATCCGAACCTTGTAACAGTGGCAAAATTCATTGCTGCAAAGAAGAAAACAGAACAGTGCTTTCTGCAGCAAGGCAAATAAAAACAAGACATCAGGTATAAAGCATCAGTTGCAGAGCAGAAACAAAACAGAAAACTGGAAAAAACCCCACACCCTTATGAACTGTAGCAGAGCTACAGTACTTGACAGTAAAAGCCTCCAGCCTTTTGGCCAAAAGATGCTGAGACAGGTACAGCTGCACATCTGCAGTGAAAAGATAGAAATATTCCACCTAGGACACCTGCCTCCAGCCACTTGGCTTCAGCTTGCCCCAGGGTCCCAAGGAGTGGGCACCATCCACAGCTGTGGGTCTGTAGGTCTCAGCAGCAGCTAAGACATGGGGCTCAGCCTCTGGAAAGGATAATCTTGTGGACCACCAGATTCTAAACGTCTGTTTAAATCTGGGACTCAGTTCTCTATGTGTAAATTTGTGAGCTGTCCCCACCTCAGAGGTGTGCTGGGAGGATAAATACAAAAAAGGATTGTGATTACTTCAGATACTGCAGCCGTGGGAGTCATAGAGCTGGCAAGAAGTGGGGAGAGCTGCCAAACCTCGTGGATGTTTACTGCTCATGTCTCTGCTCGGTAGCTTTAGTGCTGTGAACACATATGCATGCACAGACACATGGGGAGGCTTATAGGCAGCTGTTAGTTCTTTACATAAAGATGAGCCAAGAAATGTAACTTTTTCCCTTCACAGGGGAAAATTCACAACTTATACAGGCTGAATTGGGATCAGTGAAGAGTTTGTGTCTCACCCAGACCTCCAAAGACTGTGACTAGCCCTTACATTATTGTTAAGGACTAAGTCACTCTCTCTTGAAGGTGTTTTTAGCCACTGCAGAAATGCTCATCTGAAGAATACAGAGAAGAAATATTTGAGAATTTAGGAGCTGACCATGAATTATCAATACCAGTTTTTTGCAGTTGTGTGAGACATTGGTTAAGAGACCAGAGAACAAGCATAAGCCACAGGCTATGATAAAGCAAAATCTACTGTAAAAAACAAGAATATGCTAAGAGGTGGGAGTAAGATGGATGGAAAAAGAGAAGCCATGCTTCTTCTTTGCAAACATCCATCTGGGAGAGTCTACCTCTAAATAAACATTCAACAACATTCAAAGTTAATCTCTATATTCACATTTGTGGGGAATTAGTCATTAAGTAGCAGGAAATGAATTGATTTTCTGTCTCAGCTTTTCTCTGATTAGATTTGGACGATAAGAAACTTTATTGAGCTGTGGTAGTGCTAGAGGTCAATACAGCAGCAGATCAGCTATTATTCAGTGCTAATAAAAAATCTTCAGAGAAAATTCTCATCAAAACAATTAGTATTGCTAGTCCTTAACACCACAACTACCCCTGATTACTTGTTATTTCTCTTTGATCTTCCTTAACTGAGCAGCAGCACTGGAACACTTTATTTATTTTCAGTTTGGCACAGTCTTCCACTACCCCAAGGTCAGTGACAGCACAGGTCTGTGACAATGTCAGGATCCTGCTGTACTCTAGCTATACCCCAACCTCATTATAACACCCTTTTACCTGACACTATGTTATCTCTTTAGGAATCTGGGAACAGACCAGATGGAGAATACACTCATCTGGGACATTTCTTTCTTTCTTCCCCCCCGCCTCCTTTTTTTTCTCTCCCCAGTAAAGATCATCTGACTCGTTTTCATTTCTGAAAGAGGCTTTATTTTCCCAGTGAGTTTTGGTTCCAAAGGTTCAGAGTATTAACTTGAATGCTATGCCTGCTGTGTTGTGAAGCCCTTAGTGCAAATTTCCCAGAAGAGCAGGACTATAGAAGCATCAGTAAGTGCCATTTCCAGCCAAAAAGGGATTTGAAACACGAGTTGCTAAAGTCTGAGACAACCATCTTATGAATATACAGATGGAACTGCAGAAAAAATACTCATGCCTGAAATATCTGCCTGTCTCATATACTTATGTAATATGTCCTCCTAAAATTCTTATACATATGGAGTTGTTATAGCCCAGTACTGCAGAAAGGGAACTGCAGAAAGAGAAGGAAAATGGCTGTAGCTGGGCATAACAGAGAACTGACACTTCCCAAAGGGAGAAGAGGTAAGGGAATGAAATGGATCCCAAAGTTAGAGGGGAGAGGCATGAAGAATGGTAGCAACAACAGCCATAGTTGACATAACCAACAAGAGGCAGTGGGCAACTTGGCCTAATCCTTTTTTCTCTGTTGTCCCTGCCCATATCCTATTGATTTTTATTTTCAGTACTGAGTTTGAAAACAATCCAACAACTCGCAGAGGAACTGTACTGAAATGAAGTTTTGAATAATTTGAAATCAGGCCCACATTTCTATCTATTGCAAAATCTGTCTCAGAGCTTTTCCTCTGCAATGAAGCTGAGAGCAGACAGGTTTTCAGGTATTCTTCTGAAAATTCTGTACAGCCTTACCTAGGAGACCCATTCTGTATGCCTTCCAATTCTGGAGACTAATAATAATAAAAAAAAGATTCTTTTAACACAGTGCAGTTTTAAGAAGATAGCTTTCCAAGATAAGGTATTTTCTTCCATATCTATGCTCTCTCATACAACCTAAACCCTTTCAAAGGTCAGTGCTAAGACTGACAAGTCCAATAGTATATAAAAACCTTGAAACACCAGCATTCTGGTGCAAAGAATCATGCATCTATATCTCTAAACACCTAGAGAATCTATACCTTTATATGTATATAGAGACATATATCAAGACAGTGGACTAAATCAGTTCCTGTCTAGAAAGAGGACAACATATTGAAGTTTAAAAAGAACCAGTTTTGTTTACAAGAATTGTTGTGCACATTTGTAGTTCCACATGAATAACTATTATTATTGCTGTTATTGTTAGTCACAGTATCTGGGAATCTTGGTTGAGCAGCATTTGGATAACACCTAAAGCTTAACATGTAAGGAAGAAGAAAAGACAGTGCAAGGAGCTTGGAAGACTTCTCTTTGTGACTTGAATCCAAAGGATTTTCCCGAGGCTGAAAAGAAGATGAGAATGGCACAACTCATTGTGTCACCTTCTGGGAATTAAGAAGATATGTGGGCAGGTCTAGAAAAAACTACAGGTATTCAAACAATGACAGTTCTCAGGTACACTGTCTCCTTGGCTATTAGCCTCACAGATCAGCTCCCCTAAGGGGAAGGGATCTTAAACAAAGATTTTCAAAGGATGTATGGAATCATGTAAAGGAGCATTACACTCTGGTTTTGTCTAAAATAGTGCAAGGGAAAATCCTTATCATATACAATTTATTTTTTTCCATCAGTTATGTTCTTTGCTATCTGTAGAAAGAGATGTGGAAAATCTCCCCATGGGCCATATGGATAACTGTTTTCACACAGAGATGTCATCTCCCTGAATATGCTGCTGCTGTGCTGGTACTGACTGTGCTCAGCCAATGGAGACAAAATGTGGATATTGATACTAGTGATACTCAGTACTACATGGTTCCCAAAGGTGTCTCCTTTTAGGCAACTGGTCAGCTAAAGAAAACAATATCATCTAGAGGGTACAGCTTTTCCCTGATTTCATCCCCAGCAACTCAAATCAGCTCTTGGGCGATGCAGATTTCTGTGAGATTATATGAGCCAAATCTTTGGAGAGGGGAAACTATCCACAGATTCCTTTTTCTCAGTAGTGTAACTTTGGATTATCACCTTCCAGTGGGTTTCTGTGGGTTTATCCATTTTTCCAGTATCAGACACGATTACAAGGGCTCATTTTAGGGAAATGTGTAAACTTATTAGTATAAACCGGAACATGCTGCTTGTTGACTTAGAGCATTGCAAATGAGAGGCAAGGTTGCCTCCTCTCCTGTATTTGCCTTCTTAAGTAACTTTAAATCCTTCAGTACATGGTAACTTTGAATTTCAGCACCTTTTTTCCATGATTAAAAGTCCACTGAAGCAAAAAGATACAACAACATGTAGAGTAGCCTCTTCTGTTACAAAGTCAACAAGTTATGAGCTTACCTGCCACTTGGTTCCTTTAAGACTTTACAATTATTCATGTACTTAGTCTGCAAAAGACTTAACACTAGAGTGCAGCAAGACCATACAAAGGGATAGTACTAAAAAAAAAATCTGAAATCTGCAGAGAATGAGTTACTTTTAATTAAGAGTTATCTTTATCCAAAAAGTGAAAAAACTATACTCACAAAAAATTCATAAATATGTATGCTTAAAAGAAAGCTACCACCCATTCCCATTCTTCCAGCACCCGGATATCTCACTGCATGCACTATTTGCCATCATCACAATAATTGAAGTTTCAATAACATAATTAGGAGTCAGCTGAAAGGAAGACACAATAAAAAGCATTTCAGCCATACACTTCTCTAATGTTGATTCTTTGCTGCTTTATTTATCACACAAGCTCAGTGTCGCTACATGTTCTTTTGGATTAAGTTTCCATCTGTGCACCAAACCAGCTGAAGATACCAGCACCACTTTAGTTGTGCATAAAATTCTAAGCCTGACAAATGTAAAACTGACATCTTCACTGTAGTGGTGAATGCAATTTCATTTCAAAATCAGATCTGTTTGAATTTTTCCCCTCAGCTACAAAACAAATATCTGAAAACCTGAAAGTCCAACTAAATCCACATGCAAGAAGGAAAATACAAGGTCTATTTATAGACACAGCAAAGCATAACTAGAGGGATGTATCAAAATCAATCTTTCCCATTAATAAACACTGCCTCAAAAACATGCTCAAAAATGTAGAGTGATGCAATTTGAACTGCCCAGCAGTGTAATTATGGTAACTATCTCACACTGGGGAGCAACTGTTACTTTTCCACACTGAGTAATGAATATGAGTAATAGATTTGACTTTTCCCCCCAAGTATTCTGGTAAACATGTTAAATAAATCAGGTTGTAGGCTTTCATGAATACACAACAAAAGCTACTCAGCTCTTAGCAAGCAAGCACACAAGAATACAATAACAATAACAGCGGAAAAAAAAGAGTTCAGTACTGGGGTGAGAATTCAAAGGAGGATTGATTAGTCATTTGTGCCTTTGGAGAAGTTCACTCTCTTATCTTGTGAGAGCAGCACTTGCATCATCCTTACTCTTGTACCCCAGCGTCAATAAAGATGATTAAAAAGCCCTATGGACATTAATGGTTGAACAATAAACCATGTAATCATGACCAAACTATTACACTACCAACTGTTTTCCAAAAGGATGCTAGTTAATGCTTGCCAGGAATGAGTCTCCCAGGAACACTGTTCTTGGTAATGCCAGTTCCAAAAAGTGTCCTTTTAAAGTTTACAGCTGGGGGATACAGCCCAATTCCTGACATCCAAAAGCTCTTTCATATCTCCTCCATGAGCTGACCACATATAATGCTCTCTAAAGACAAGTTGTTTCTAGAGGAACATATGCATATATGATGTAATGACACATATGTCACACTTGATGGACTCGCATTTCATACTAGAATGTAATTAAGGATAAAAATTAATGAGTTAATTCTAGTAAGATGTTAAATTCTCAATCAAACAAAAATTATCAAAACCAAAGTCACAGGAAGATGAGAATTAAACAAGAAAGCTTTGTCTCAGTTGTTTACTCTTACCACGTAGGTAACATGTAGACCTTTTCTTCAGCTTGGGGGCTTTTCTGAATTTCTTCTCCTATTGCACTCCTTTCTCAACACTCTCAACACACTCCTGGCTTTGTGTCTTTTGGATGGTCAAAGGATTTCAGAGGTTAAAGCCTCTAAACACTTAATAATCCATCTCAAGAGGCATTCAAAGAACAACCGCTCTCTTAAGGCAGCTGTCTCTAGAATACAACTAGTTTCACAGACACACCATGTGGCATCTTATTTAAAAATATATGAAAACGTTGGCATTTCATCTGTTTTAGAGTTCACATTCTTATAAAAATAGGGCAACCTCCCCCTTCTCACAGCATGAGATCTTTATGGAGAAGTGGCAACACCTTCATAACTAAAGTTACAACCAGATTTTCAAAATTTTCTGCATCTTTCCTCAGTGACATCCAAATACTTAAGAGAGAAACACAGCCCAGGAAATGACCTTCAACAAACCAGACAGGGAATTCAGCCTCTGAGGAAGTAACAAATACTTACTGAACAGGAAACATGGGAAAATTGTGTCTAGTCCCTGTTAAACAATAGGAGAGAAGAAACTTGAAATATGGACAGGACATATCTGAAATAAAAAAAATAGCCTACCAAGCTAACGGGTGCCAATGCCTTTTAGGGCTGTCAAAATACATAGAAACTTATCTTCCAGGCTGGGGTCTAGGGTCCAACTAGAAAACACAACACTGGTTGTGTTCCATCCCAGCACCTGGGATGGAACCCAGAGGATACCCAGTCCAGCCGCCAGGGCAGATTTAGCAGCATCATCTGCTGTGACCCTGGGCAGAGACAGCTCATGAGAAATAAAGCAAAAACCCAAACCGCAGCTCCAGAGCTCTCACTAAGCACTCGCCCAAGAAGACAACATTAGGAGTAAGAAGCAGTATTTTGGGTTGTCCAAGTACACTGAAGAGAGAATTCTGACAGCACCAAAATTTATAAAGGTCAATCAGAGACTGCTTTCTGAGGTTGCTCTCCTCTTCCTTTCTTACACCAGTGTTGGCAAGAGCCTGTACCTCTGATAGCTCAGTCTCTCCTGCTAGAGTGCAAGCAGTCCGTCAACTCTTTGGAAGCTCCCAGAGCTGAGTGTTATTTTCATAGAAATCTGCCAATTGAAGACTCCTTCTGTCAAGGTTTTGGCTCTCATAATTTGGGAAACAGTGAGAGTATACTTGAAGCAAGCACAGAAAAAGGTAGATTTTTCACAGCTGTCCAGGTTATTCATGAAGAAAATTGTCTAAATTCAATCGAAATAATGCCCCGCTGGCAGAGAGAGAAGGCCTTAAATTTAATAATTTCTACCTGCTGTCAGCATTAATACTTATTCCAGCCCTTCCCTAAAAAATGTTCATATCTGACTTCCCTTATTCACTAGATTTCTGACACCCTCTCAGCTGTGGACAGCCCTGGTATCCAGTCGGTGCCACAGGACCTACATCTGTCATCTGTGAATACACCATCTTTTTTCTGGTAGCACTGCTTGCTGAAAAGATATTTTTGCGAGCTGATGTGTTTAAACAGCCTGTCACGTGTAGTTTAACAGTCAGCCTGACAAACACCAATTCAATGCTCATTGCTCAATGAAGAGAGATGCTGCACCTTGATGGGTGATAAATCCCAAGACAGGTCATATATCTCAACAGCAGGCACGACCTGAATCCCATTCCAGGCGAGAACTTTGTGATTTCTTGGGGTTATGAAGGACTGCATGACCACAGGCTGAATACATGAATATCTCAGTGAAGATTAAGATTTTAATTCTCAACTGAAATATAAAGTACTATTTCCTCATTCTGTCTTAAACTGATGACATACCTACAAGCCTTGCAGATTTCCCAGTGAACAAGACAGTCCTGTTGCATTTCCAATAACATGCATAATTATGTGCAATCCACAAGTAACTATTCCAACTGCTGATCTGAAATGACAGGGAGAGAAGGGGATGGTGTGGCGCTGAAGCTTGAATGTGATGTAAATTTGAGGTCACAGTATCCTGTGTTGGAGACCTGTCATAAAGCTGAAACACAAGTGAAGCTGTCACAGCGATACAATGACAGCAAAATTCAGCATGCTGATGAAGTGACTAAAATCCAGGATGACTGCAGAGCCAAGGGGGGGGAAAAAAGATGGTGGGGGTTTTTTTCTACCTTCTGTACATAAATAGGAAAGATTTGGTTGTGTTGTCCTGTCAGCACACTGTCTGACATGTCAGTCTAAAGCAACAACTGACCTGAGCTATAATTATAGAGTGGCAGAATATGTTGACTTTTCAGCTGAAATGTATCCTTGGATGTCTTTATTCCTGCAGCAGAGCTGTGTTTTCACAAGAGGGCAATGTACATTTTCTACTCACACCAAACTAGTTTGTGCTTTTCCCCTGACAGATATCAATGCTCCCATTGTCTCAGGAGAGGCAACAGTCTGTAGATGTAGTCAGCTATACCAATTTGTAAGATGTGTGCGTAATAACAGGTTTTCAATTTAAAAAAGAGCTGTTTTCATACCTACAGAACTCTGAGTGATCCCAAAGTGCTTTGCTAGTATCAGTCTAATCCCACAACCTACCCACACGGGTGGACACCAGAGAACCAGCAAAGCCAAGAAACAAAATAAATGAACTGCGAGATCACACATAAATAAGCCGTAAACAAACTCTACCACTTTTATACCTGACCTATCACCTTACTATTCTTTGGGTCCATCTGCTTGGGACTTTCAGAAGAAAAAAAAGGATGGAATTTGTTTTAGGTAGCCTTTAGTAAAACTAAAAGTCCCAGATAAAGGACCACCCCGTATTTGCAGACTGAGTCACCACTGAAGCACAGCACCAGAGTCCATGCACTGCAGAGTCAAACAGCACATGTACAACATGCCCAGGGCTGATGCCAGAAGGTGCAAAGCTCATTGTTTCAGTGCAAATCAGTTATACAACATACAGGCATTAGTTACACAACATACAGACACTGGGAGGAGGCGACCTGCTATTCACACTGCATGGCATGCAAGCACCTAACTCTCCCCAGAAAGACTACCAAGAAGTCCAGGCACAACTACGAGAAACAGCATTTTTTGAGTTTTGGATAGGGGAAAGAATTAGCACATCTGAATCATCTACAGCTCTTGAGCCATGAAAGCAAACAGCGCACTACTGAGAGGGCAGGCAAGTTTCTGGTTGCTCCAAAAAGCCCAGGAATTACAGTTTCCATGTAAAGCAGGTGAGATCTGGGTTTCTAAATACCTTGGATCGTGAATCTAAATTTTCTTCCAAATTCTCCATGGAAAGATTGGTTTTTGGTTTTAGGCACTAGAAACAAATGCCAAGGGCAGCCAATGAGCTAAGATGAGGCTTTTATGTCTGTGTTATGTTTCCAAGCAAGTCCAAACCACTTACTTGGTCATTTACATTTGAATACTGCATCATTCATTGCTTTCGACTGCGCTGTTTAGTGCCAGGTTTTCAGCTTTACTTAAAGATTGTCCGAAGCTGAGGGAGGGTATGAAGCACGAAGGAGCTTCCACAGTGGGGGGCCTCAGTGTCTAATGCTGCTCAGCACTTCTGGGCTGCTAAAGGCTAGGCAGCATCCCAAGAACCTTCAGGGAATTGGCAGATCTCCAGGGCCCTGAAAATAGTGACCATTTTCACTGGAAACAGTTATAACACTGGAAGGAAGAGTCCCCCATGTTCCTTAGCTTGCATCAAAATCCTGGAGGCATGTCCTCCCTCACCTGGCAAGTGGATGCAATGAGGCTACAGCACTGCTATACCTCCATAATCCTCTTTCACCATCATCTCTTTTCAGTGTAACTTGAAAAGATAAAAGCAATTTAATCTTTCCTGCCTTCAACTTGAGGGTTTTGTTCTAAATATATTTTGACAGCAGAAATAAAGACGAAGTTTTAATAGAACTAACTGAACCACAAACTGAATTATGTATTTCCATTTCAGGAGACAATGTTGATGCTAATAGCACCACTCTCCTTCCAAAAGCATGTATGACAAAATTCAAAGCATTTCTCTGTTCCTTCATGGTACTGGGTGTCTGGCAGCAGCTATGCAGCACACAGAGCTGCCTCTTACACGTGTATGTGTCATGAGTCTCACTCGCTTTGTCCAGGAGCTGGGGTGGGCCCATCTGAATTGATGAACCAGTCTGTCTGGAAAATTTGTATGCTAGTGGATTGAAATGCAGACTGAACCCTGGCAACACCCCTGCTCTGGATCTCTGCCTAGAACCTTTATTTCTTAATATTCAGTGCTCTCTGGAAACATGCAGCAGCTGCAGGCTTTCCATAGGACCCCCACACCAGCAATCTTCCCCCATAATGGAAGTGATTGGCAAGGCAGTGTCTAAACTGTACTGACAGCCTGGAGCATCTTAATTTTCCAACACCGAATCCTTTATTTGGTTCCCATCTTAGAGAAACAACTGCAGTCACCAAGCAGTTTACTAAACTGGGGTCAAATCCTGAATAGATGCCTTGCTCACAGATTTGTTCTTAATTAGCCAAACACCCTGTGAAGTCAACAGAAGTGCCAATCAAACAAAGGAACATTTCATTTTGTGACCACAAGGAAGGGGATTGAAAGAATTTACATCGGCTGCTAAACATATGCTCTAATGACCAGTACTGGATTATTAGTAGTGACCTAGATGTAAAAAGCTTTGATCTTCTTACTCCTGGGTTATTATCCAGTTTCTAGATCTCTTAAGATCAACCAGAGTGAACAAAAATTAGGATAGGTAAAAATTGTGTGTGATCCAAGAGAGAGGACCGTGAAATATTGAACCCAGATATTTCACTGACTAAAGCAGGCAGACACCAGTAAACATGATTAATAAAAGCAAGCCAGAAAACAGCATTAAAGTTCAAAGAAATCTAGGGGTGAGTAGCTTGAGAAAATGAGATACAAAGTCTTTCACATGTAGGTCACCAGTTTTAATCCAGCTCTGATCATAGCAAACTCCAGTCATTAATATCTGACAGTTGTCTGGCAGCCATGTAGAATAAGATGGTGGTCTTTCTTTAATTGCTGGTGGTATCTGCAAAGTATAGCATATCAACAGAACTGCAATGCTCTTAAAATTCTAAGCAGGAAGGTCAAGGACTGACTGGGCACTGACAGAGGATCTCTACCCCCTTACCAAAAAGCTTCATTTTCTATTAGTGTCAACCTGATATATCTCAAGGGTAATAAATCTTTGTGAGGAAACAGAGAATAAAGAAAATAAAAAGCACTTCAAAGAGAGCTGTGGCAACTCTGCTGCCGTGAACTCAGGCCAAGGGCCAGCTCCCCAGCTGGTTCTTCCACTGAAGTGCCAGCACGACACCAGTCCACACTGGTCCAGGTGCTCCCTCACCCTTCCAACAAGAGAAGCACAAAACCAGGACCAGCACATGTGAAGGCAGGCACAGGGAGCCATGGAGCCAGGGAAGAGCAGACCATGGCCACCAAAAAGAGATGGAAGGAAGAAGGTGCTGCGAACAAGCTTAGACGATGACAGCAGGGAAGATGACCTTAGCATGGGTCTTTCCCCACATGGAGCTGGTTTTCACATCTTGGCTCAGAAGGAGTTTATGATTAGCACTGCTGGCCCAGCTGTGGCCTCTGAGGAGAGTCACAGAGGACAGCTGGGACTGCAGAACAGCCTGCACAGCCACATCTCACCAACCCAGTCCTCAGCCCAGGGTCCCTCTCAAGAGTCACAGCAACATGCCAAGTGAGAGGTGCGGTGTGGGGAGAAGATGAAGTTGTAATTCACATAATTTAAATACAGGGTCCACCAAGAAATAATGAGTAAACAGAACTCCTTACTGCTGCCTTTTCAAAGCCTTTTCTTCACAATAAGAGAAAGGCCTGAATTTCCAAAGCTCATGTGAAATACCTAGCATTCACCTCAGGAAATGAGAGTAGAGATAATTTTACAGCTTGTGAGATAGATCCTCTGAATTGCACATCAGAACAGAAAACTCTGATTACTATGTTTAACTAAAAAATACTATTTTTAATTTTTTTTTAAATAAAGGCCAAATTTAAAATTTCAACTTGGATTCATAAGAGCAAATTGTGATTTTTTTTTTCTCTAATAACTGTGCCTTTGGTTTTTTGGAAAAAGTTTATCTCACTTTGTCTGTCCCTAAACCAGGTATTCCATCTCAGCTTGTTATTAAGGTTCCCTCAACAGGGACATAAAGGAAACAGTCACCTCCAACAGGAGACTGATCTTCTTAAATTGGGAGGATGCTTCGAATAAGTAGGGTGAAATACCCTCTCAGGAGGTGGTTGCTGGAGGTGCCCAGTGTATAATTAGTTTAGACTCCAACATGGCAAAGTTAAGGGGTTTGAACCTAATCTTTTGTAACCTGGAGTGACTCTTCAAGCATTTTATGGACATTCCACATGGATACTTAGAATCATAGAATCATAGAATTAACTGGGTTGGAAGAGACCTCCGAGATCATCAGGTCCAACCCTTGATCCACTGCCACTGTGATTCCTAGATCATGGCACTCAGTGCCACATCCAGCCTCATTTTAAAAACCTTCAGGGACAGTGAATCCACCACCTCTCTGGGCAGGCCATTCTACTCCCTGATCACTCTCTCAGTAAAGAACTTCTTTCTAATATCTAACCTAAACCTCCCCTGGCAGAGCTTAAGCCCGTGCCCTCTTGTCCTACTGTTGATTGCCTGGGAGAAGAGACTGACCCCCACCTGGATACAACCTCCTTTCAGGGAGTTGTAGAGAGTGATGAGGTCACCCCTGAGCCTTCTCTTCTTCAGACTAAACAACCCCAACTCCCTCAGCCTCTCCTCATAGGACTTGTGCTCAAGTCCCTTCACCAGCCTCGTTGCTCTTCTCTGGACCTGCTCCAGCACCTCAATGTCCTTCCTGAACTGAGGGGCCCAGAACTGAACACAATACTTGAGGTGTGGCCTCACCAGTGCTGAGTACAGGGGAAGGATCACTTCCCTGCTCCTGCTGGCCACACTGTTCTTGATGCAGGCCAGGATGCCATTGGCCTTCTTGGTCACCTGGGCACACTGCTGGCTCATGTTCAGCCTCCTGTCAATCAGCACCCCCAGATCCCTTTCCAACTGGCTGCTCTCCAGCCACTCTGTGCCACTTTGGGTTTTGTCTTGAACAATCTGCTCTTGATGCTATCATATCAAGTATTTTTACCTGTAGTAGTCAAATTGTCTGAACATTGTTGGCAAAAATGACAAATCAAGTATGTGTCTAAAAAGATTAGTACAGAGTTAAAAATTATGGATTTAAATAGTTCTCCACAACTACCAGTGCTGTTTTAACTGCTCAGCATAAAAACCATGCCAAAAAGGGAGTCGTGCTTATTTTTTAAAAAGTTTTTGCCTTTTAAAACTCCTCCACTTGCTTTTGGAAGTGTACGTAACACGCAAGAGTCACATTTCCAAGAATCTTATAAAAAACAGTGCTCTTTCATACCAGATTTTAGATTCTATACTGATCATTCATGTGGTCTGTCCAGCGGTCTCTCTCTGTTACATGGGGACAGACTTAGCAACAGAGTTATTTTTTCTTTGAATGCTTTCACTAAGTAAACAAATAAACTATACAGAAAAGTACTGAAGTAGAACAGCCCCAGGTGAGAGTTTTCCCACTTTTCAGAATAATTCTGCATAGTTCTTTCCAAACAGCTATCCACCAAGCTGGAAGTTCATCACCACTAAATGGTGGTGGTGAATGCCACACATGGGGTACCTGGCACTTCTTGCTTGGCTTTCTCACAAATCTCAAGGAAGGAGCAACACTTGGGCACACTGCACACACCTCCACTGTAGTGCAAGTCAAACACAATCCTGGATCCTCCTCAAGCAAGAGCCAAGTGCTTTAACTTGCTACAGGCTGTTGTACCACTGTCAAAAGCTGCTTAACAGTAAGTCTTAAAACTCTGGAAAAATGTCATGGACAGTGTGATACAACTGAGCACTGCAGGACATTGATGAAAACAAAGATGAGGAGTTTCTCTAGACTTCATTGAAAATAATTCTGCCCAATCATGCTACAGCTGCCTTTGTCAAATTTAGCTCCATAATTAGCAGTGGAAACCTTTTGCTTTCTCTCTTATGGAATTTACATGTTCTGCTGCTCTTCCTTCAAGCAATGTAATTAAAAAACTTGCTTAGCATAATTAATTTGCAAACAGGTTGGATGAAATGGGATTGCATCCCAAAGGCTTTTTCCGCATTAAGTGAAACCACTTCAAGTGAACTATAATCTAGTCTCCTGTATAGCAATTTTTTGCATTTTGCATTTTAAAAGCTCTTCATTTTGAAAGGTGCTACAATTGACAGCCCAGTTTTGACTTGTGCTGCTGATGTAGACCTAGGTTATACAGCACATTCTACAAACCATGTCACAACAGTATATCCCCTGAGCAGAGGGAGGCTGTGTAGTCAAGAGCTCCTCCATGTTGAAGAGTTTTTGCTGAAACCAACTTATCTTCCTCAAAAATTCTGATCTGAAACAACAAAATGGCATTTTAGATGACAAAGGGAATATTACAATCAGTCCTGCACAGCCAGTCAGAGGAATGCTGAGGGAACGGAGGGGGAGGAACATCTTCCCACAGGGAGCAGCTGAGCCCTCTGCTCCTGTGTCCCCACTCAGATGAGCTGTGGTTGTTCCCCATGGAGAGCTTTTCTCCTGGCTGCACCAAGACCTGGCATTATTCCTCCCTCATGTGTAGGCTGCCTGAAAGGACAAGGACATAGAGAGGGGCCCTTTAGTGCATCACCTGCAGTGACAGCTGCTCCACCTGAGCAGCTGAGACATCAGCTGGTACAAAACACACCCACGGGACCCTCCTGCACCCTGCCCTGACTGTGAGCAGGCTACAAAGGCACCCACTGAGCCCTAGACCTTCTTAGGGCTCCATACAATTAGCAGCCCGTTAACTGTGACATCACACTTAGTTTCATTTTACTTTTTTTTTATTTTTTTTTTTTTTATTATTATCATTATTTTTAACTGGGAACCTGCCCCCTTCAGTCTGCAATGCAGAGATTTCAGCTCCCTCTCATGACAAACTCATTTCCAAAGAGTGATAATAAATCAATCATTTATGACATTAACAGCTTAGCTCTAGAGACTTTTAATTCCAATACAATCACCATTAGCTGATAACAACAGGCAAATAGAAAGCCCTACCCCCCAAACTTCATTTAAAGCTGATCATCCCAGATTAGAAAGAAAGAAGATTATTTCAGTGATCTAACCTGAGAAAAGATCATTTGGGTAGTTTTACAAAAAGGGAAGAACATTAATGACGTCCAGTCTCTTTCAGCAAAATGTTTTAACGACTTGAATTCACCTAGGGTTCACAGAGTTGATGCCTGGCAGTGCAAGGGATAAGGATTATTCTCTACTAGAAGACTGATTTGTAGTAGTGAAGCACTTATTAAGCTCAGCTATCATGGAAACAAAAGCCATTTAGCAAACTCACAGTTTCTACTGAATATATGATACTGTCTGCTAATATTATTTCTATTTAAGCTGTAATTATACTGCTTTTAGAAACAGTTATTTTCTAATACAAGCTATACAGTTCATCAAGTAGTGAACTGGGTGATGCTGCTTAAGATATCACCAAAGGAGAATACTTGGTAGAGAAGTCACCAGATTTCATCTGTTGATTTGTGACTGAAAGGAATAAAGATACATGATGCTGTATGATGTATTAAACTGGTGATTCCCAAAAAATCAGACATGAATCCCAAATAAATATCAATCTAACAATGCTTCTACAATGTGGGGGCATTTGAGCAAATGCAGTTATTAAAAAGAGATATTATACATAATCACTTTATCACATCACTGGGCAGTTACAGGATACATCACCAAAAAGCCATGAAAACTGTCTGCAGTGCATACCTGAAGCCTTGATTTACAAACTTATAATAGACATGGAGGTTTATCAAAAGCTGTATGTAAAGCTATTAATTACAATCTACTATGGTTTAAGCAATAAATTTAATTAAATAATTTAATTAAATAATTTAATACATTTTATCTTATTTTAAATTATTAAGAGAATGGGAGAGAAACAAGAACTTGATTGCTTCCATAGGCTTCCTAATCTTAATTGCTTAATATCAAATACTTTACTGAAATCATTAATAACTTAGTTTCATTATTAAATACAATATTGAACAAGCTATTAAACTTGCTAAGCAGGGAGCAGATAACCTCTTGAGCATCAGACTCAGAGAAACTCGTCACTACATCTCACAACTGAGTGTCCATGTGAATTATCTGATACATCAGAAGGTTTCAGTGCATGTTGGTGTCTTTCCTCTGTGAGGGTATTATCACTTTATGGGGATATTTTTTTATATAAAACTTATAAAAGGAATATTTTCTTTTTGGTTGGTTGTTTGGTTTTATTTGGTTGGGTTTTGGGTTGTTTGGCTGTTTTTTGGGGGTTTTTTTTGCATTGAGACTTTTATTCCTCTGTTCAAGTTATATGAATCAGGGATACCGATTCAAAACGCATTAGAGGAAGTCAGAAAGACAGATGCAAACATGCACACAGCTCAATCACATCATCTTTATTTCCTTAAGAAAAGAGACAGCAAATATTGTCCAGACAGATGTGACAGACTAACTCTAGGACCAATCAGTGACCTCAGCCAGCAGCTCTGATCTATAACAGACCAGCATTACTTCCTTTGTTCAGCATTGAGGGAGACTGACAAGGGCACATTAACACCAAGTGTCAAGGGGACCTTAACGGGAGTTTAGAAAATTAAGTTTAATTAATACCCTCAAGCAGGGATAAGATTGAACCTCAACCCCAATATACTTTAAGGCACTACTTTGAGGGCTCTAAAGTAGGCAGGAACACTACTTTTGTTGAAAGGTTTGAATTTGCTTTGGTACCCTACTCCAAGGAGCTCTCTCCACTCTAGGAATTAAGAACTGAGGGACACAGCCATCTTCAGCCCAGGTCATGGGATGCTATGCTTTCTGGGAGCAGTATTTAAGCTAAATCCCCTTCCTGGACATTTGTCATTGGAGAATCAGCTCTCTCTTGAAAATATTGTCTCAAGTGACTCAGCTCATCTTCCCACTGAGAAGGCATGTAGAAACACACCTTATGTGAAGAAAAAGGAAAAAATATTTCCTGTTGAATCTGTCCAGTTAGGTTAATTGTATATGTTTTGTTTCTTTAACATCTCTGTTATGCTGGTACTCCCAAGATCTCTTGTGCACATGCTGTTTGCACAACCTCTTTCCAATAGTGCTTTTTGTCTATGCAGCCTGTTCACTTTCCTTTTCCCAAATCAGACCACTAGAGCAATTTGCAGTTCTTGCTTTGGAAGTGCTCCACTTCTTTGAGATAGACTTAGCATAGGGATGCTTAAGACATAGACCTTAGCACTGAATCATCCATCCCAGGTCCTTCTTTCTTGGCAAAGGCAGGCAAAGAATGATCTTCTCTCGTGCTGGCACAGTGAAAAAGAGATTGAAGCTAAACATGCTATAATAAACTGCACTCTGACTTCTAAAACCAGGCTTGGCATGGCCCTTGTGAGCCACTACTCACACAGTTTATGGGTTACACACAGCACATGACAAGCCCTCCACTAGCAATGGAAGGGAAAATAACAACTACATTTTCTTGGTTGCACAGCATGGTGGAGGGATAGATCACTGACATCAGTATACTTTCTTGCCACAAAAGTGCTACACAAAAGGAAGGTACCTTTTAAAGGCTAAGTGAATGAGAGGAAGACATGTCCTTAGTGAGTTTAAAAATTGCATTATAAGACCAGCCAATCATTTATTTCTTCTTAATTTAGTGATATATGGTTGTCCAGAGGAATTAAAGACTGTTTTGTCAGCTGAATGAAACCATCTCAGTTTTTGGACTCTTATCTTTCCTCCTCTCAGTCATTACCAGAACTGTCCATCTGACTCTGACTTCTCCCTCTATTAGTAAACAGCTCCTATTTTACTGGTGGACTATTTTATCAGGAAATATTCTGTATTTGAAGCAGCACTGCCAGCTTCACAGAACTGTTCCTTACTCCTTCAACAAAGATTAACAATTTGCAAGGACATTTTGGGGTGACAATTTGAAGAGGACAGGAAAAAAGACTACCTGCTTTTTCTGGATCTCCCCTATGGTCTCAGATTCAAAAACTGATGGTTCAGGACTGATAACATAATCCCTGTCCCCCAAGGAATCCCAGCTGGAGTCATGATGAGCACAGCTGCCAGCACAACCACTGGCAAACACAACTTCCTGCTGTCAGAGTAGCTGAAATAGCTCTGCTCTCATACAAGTTCAGTGGGATTAATGGATTCATTCTCTTGGATAGTTAACCCAGGGACACAGTTCCTCTATTCTCAACAGAGCTATTGGAAAGAAGTTATTGCCTTGACTGATGTCATCCAGTATTTTTTAGAGAATGATGGAACCATTTAGGTTGGGAAAGACCCTTAAGATCATTAAGTCCAACCCGGAACCTGACACTGCAAATCCATGACTAAATCATGTCCCTGACCACCATGTCTACATGTCTGGTTTTTGGTTTGTTTGTCTTTGTTTTACTTAAGTCTTTTATTTGTGACCCATGATGCTATTTAGCCTAAGCTCCACCTTGTATTTCAATTTCTGCCTGGGTACATAAGCTCAAACTCCTTCAGTTAAGTTAAACACGTGAGTGCAGATGCGAGCTTTAATTGGAAGCGCTAGCATGAAGAGTAATCAAATTATTTAGAGGTTTATTTTTCTCCCCATGGTTTTTCTCCACTGGTGCTGATGACACAATCTCTTTATTCCAAGCAGTTCAGGTTGGCGCCTTCAGGAACTGCCATTCAAGAAGTAATATGATCCTTCTTTATGAATCATAATACACATGAGAAAAGAAGAAGGTAGCCATGCTCTGTGAGATATCAATTACTGCTCTGAGAACAGCAGTAAGATTTTCAAATGAGATAACCATTGTTTCTGCTTACAGTTTTAAATATATGCCCAGAAGAAAAGATTGTTAAGGCTGAGAATATACTGCCCTTCAAAACAGCATTAGCATATTAAAGTCAACAAAAACATTGTGAGTCACAGGAATCCAGAAAATCCATTTAAAGACCCCCTATGGATATTAAAGTGAGCAGTTGAAAGGCTTGGGTTATCTGAGGTGTACCTGTTTCTCAAAGGTCCTCTGTACTCAATACAGAGTATTCTTGTTCAGAATGATTCCAGGGAGAATTTTTATCTCTTTTCTATAACTTTTCTAGTACACACTCACTTCAATTTGGTGAAGGGATTTCCTGAATTCTTTGCAAAGCCAAGTAAACGGTATCAAGCAGATTATCTTTACACACATGCCCACCCACCCCAGCAGACACTTTGAAGAAGTGAGGAAAGAATACCTGGTGTTGACTCTTCCCCAGGAGACCGTAAATACATAAATAGCAATGGATAAATTTCAGATTTAATACTAGTGATGCTGACAGGGGAAGTATAGCTAAATTGGACATAGTCACCAAAGTGGTGAAAAAAAAATTATGTTCAGTTAGACTAAACCATCGATTTAATCTGATTTTTTATATGTCACTTTTTCATGTCACTTGCCTTTTTTTTTTTTCTAAAAATACAGTGCGGTTTTATTACAAAAAGATAAACTAATCCTAATTTTTTAAAACTTTTTTTATGAACTCAGTTGTTCTATTCTTATTGTACAGAACTATAAATGTGTCAGTATAATTTTTCTGCATAGCATTTTGTTTCATTTTTTTCTCCACAGTCTAAATATTTTGCCCCAAATGTCACAACAGTTTTGTTGCCTCATTTCAACAGTTTTGTTAGTAAAACAGTGTGCACCAAAGTACAAGCAATACATATGAAAATGCTTTGTCTCTTACAACTGTATTGTTAAAGGATTGCATGTATACACATTGGTTCCAAGAGAACCAGGGGAACTAAAGAATTAGGAATTTATTGCATAAACTGCCTGGCTAAAATGACATTTTATGATGTTATATTCTCATCAGACTATGTCCTGAAGTGCAGAAGATAGTAACCACTTGGTAGGAAACTTCTCTTAAATGCTTTAATAAAGAGAGTTATATGTGTTACTTGGCATATAGGGTTATTCTAAAGGAGGGAATGCCTTAAGGAACTTTCAAATGCCTTCAAAACTAGGGAAAAATATGAACAAACTTCAGAGGAGAATAAAGAACTTCACCTTCTGTTGTTCATGACGAAAATATGACATTTTCTGAGTCCAAACAGTTTGCACTTGCTTGTTGACAACCTTCTATGTCCTACAGCTTTCATGGTACCTCTTCCTTCACTGTACCAAGGCACAAATGCAGACTGGGTCTTCACTTCAAGCAGTGATGTTCCCTGTAACTATCTACAGTTTTGTAGTAAGCAGCATTATATGTTCTTCCCACTTATCCTGCCCACTGCAGGATATTTTCTCCTCTTCAAAGTGTCTTCTTGAAATCTGTCTGTCGCTACCCAAGCCTTGGCAGTAGTCATCTGGCATTTGGATTGTGACTTCTGGGGCCCTTCGTATTGTTTCTCTACTGATGTTTCTTCTCATGGTCTGTTTCTCCACCATGTACCACCTTCTCCTTAAATGCAGACTATGAGGCCTGCAGGGTAAAACTGTCTTTATGCCTTGTGTTGGTACAACACTACTGCTCATGCACCCTTAGACTTGAATGCCAGTGCCATTAACTGCAACAGCATTGCTGACATCAAAACCATTTCTTAGAAACAGTCCCACCTGGTCAAGCCAAAGGCATGAGATCAAAATCACCAGTAGAAAGAAAAGACCAAAGGAACCTAAAACACCAAAACACCAAAAGACACCCAATCAAGACTTGGAAAAGCACTTGAGACTGACTCTTTTTTTAATCCAAATATAACTACATTTGCCTCTTTTAAAAAAAGTAGCAAACCCACTATGAATCAAACAAAATACTATGAATCAAACTTTGTTGGAATTAGATGATCTTTAAGGTCCCTTCCAACCGGCCATTATAAGATTCTATGATTTAGAAATACTACATGCATTCAATTAAATTGTCTTCATGATGTTCTCCCTATTCCTTACTCCCCATTGTCCAACGCTGCATGTATACCTATTCACTTCTTGGTATGTTTGGCAAAGCAAAAACAGTCCTGACAACAGCCTGTTTTCACTAACAAATCACCAAAATATAACAAATTGATGGATTTTCTAATTTTTCTCTAATGTATTATATCATTGTTATTCACATGTTCCTAGAATGGAATTGTATTCCTCTTATACATCTCCATTTCTACATATTTCCAAAACCACATTCCTCACTTGCTATTTTAAGTATATTACACATCCATATTTCTATCCATCCTTGTTATAGACCTGGGATTTCAATCCAGGCTTTGGCAGGTAGCTCAGCCCTGTTGCTTAGCAGCAGCTGAGGCACATGTAAATGCAATAATGGAAATTTTCGCGGTTACAAGAGTGGAAAGCTCTCGCCTGCTGAAAGCGGATGTTTATAAATCAGCTGGGAGCAGAATAAGTGGCACTAATAAATTAGAAAAATTCTTTCCAAACAAAATACAGTTTTGACTGCAAATCCAACCAGCCTGACACAACCACAGTAACAGAGACCGAGGTTAAAAAATCAACAGTCAATATTTAATTACGATTGCTTCTGTGTATTGATTACTCCAGTCTGTTAACTATTATATGATTACCAGTAAAACAGGCCACTCTGCATTTCATTTAATGGGTGAAATAATGGATTCTTGAAAGTCACCGGGGAAATTTCACCACCTTTATAAAACTGGGCCTTCTTATAATCTAAATTTATTTTCATCAAAACTTATTTTTAAAAGCACTGATCCAAGTGTCAGTGTGGATCTAAAGCCAACTGCTTAGCACTCCATCTCTGCTTAAAAAAATACCTGCTTTAATTTGTATTTGACAGGTCCATATGCTCACAGAAACATGTGGATTACAACTGAAGCTTCCATTGTACCATCAGCAGTAAGGAATCTAAAATGGTCTTCAAACTGAAAAAAATGAAATTGAGAATGACCTCAGTCAATCTGTCCTTCTCACAAGTACCTCAATACCTTCTGCATTGCTGGCATGTAGCATGTTGAGGGGTGAGCCCATACTCCTCATGCAAATTATCTTAGGCATCTAATTTGTCTAAAAGACAGCTACAAAACTTGAGAATCCCTCTATAGTGAAAGGAGAATGGTGTTTACAGTCAGATTAATTCCTTTGAGAACTCTCCTTTGGTCCATCAGCTATTAAAGAAACAAAGGTAGTTTTGCCCAAGGCAGAAAAAAATGAATAATCCTATGGAAACACCTCTTTCTTTCCATTGACTCTAGTGCACCCTAAATAACAAACTAGCCTTCAGATGGCAAAATTAATCCCAGTCCTTGACTCTGTGCTCAGTGGCTGAGATGATGACTAAATAAGCAACGATCTAGTGGAGAACGTCCTGGATTTTAACCAACAGAATCTATCATCCACAAAGGTGTTAACAGTCTTCTGAAAATTAACTTATGTCCACTGACACTCTAAGGCAGATGGATTCTTACAGACTGTAAAACAGTTATTTTGATACCCAGATCTTGTGTGGAACTTCTTCGACCTAAAGATAATTTAAAACCTCATTTTGGTCTACAGTGACACATTCCCTGAGTTTAAACTCCATTTCTTGTTTATACATTGCATATTTACACATGGCACAAGGGTTTTGTTTCTTCACTGAACTCTGTACATTAGAAAGGAAGAAATATTCCTTCCTACTCTAAATATTTGACAAAAGGTTTTATTTATTCCAGCTGAACACTATTTCTTTGTGATTTTTTTATCCGTTCTAAGTATGATGGTTTGTCAGCTTGTGACGCTCATTCTCTATTTGTTTCTATCAGCTGTGTTGCTGGCTCCCATGAGAACACTTCAGTTTGGTTGCATGGCCCAGAAATATGATAATCAGCAAATATTTCTAGGCCAAATCCATTGTCACAGTGTCAGCATGCTCATGTGAAATACTGATGCAATTAAACACTGATTTGCCACTCCATCTCCCAGCAAGACAGATATAAAATACATTTTAGTTATACAGATCTTTTAAAATTATCCCCTTTGAAGACCTTATGAAAGATAATTGGTTATACTGAAGAACTGAAACAGGAAAAATGCTTAATACTTTTATGGTGGCTTATATTTTACTGCTGTATAAACATGAACTAATTAAGCCTCACAGTACCCAAGTGACGAATGGAAGGAAGCATTATTATGGTTATATATTATAATTATACTGTCTCATTTAGAATTTCCTGGGTTTTGACTTTTAAAGAAATTATTATAATTATCACAAAACTAATAAAAAGTCAGAAACAATCTTTTCCCCCCCACTATGAATATCCTCTAAACTAAGCAAATAAAGAGTTTACAAATGCCTAAAAGTACACTTCTTTCCATGTAGCTCAGCTTCTGTTTTCCCTTTGCCCATCCGAGTCCACAGGACTGTATCTTATTTCCACCAAAGGGAAAGAAAATCTTGTCAAGGACCACAGTGGATCCTTGAATTTAACAAAAATAAAGAAATAAAGAGTGTGTGAAGTGAGCTCATCTCCACTATTTTTATCATTTTCTAAGGAAACATTGTGAGATCTTGATATAAAACATGCTTATATATCCAAATTAACATTATAAAATCTATATGATATTTTGCAATTGGGATTAATTTTTAAGTATTATTATGCAAAATTGCTTTTCTCTCAAATACCTCCCACCAAGGTCTGGATTCCTCTTCCTAGTTCTAGCCATCTAACAGCTCACTGGCACCCTTTATATAGAGGTAGATAGGTTATTTCCAAGGATGATTTTTGCCATGTCTCATACATTTATCTTGAAATGGTTTCCCACTGGAGATGCCTTTGCTCTCTATTAGTAACAGAGTCCCACACATTTCTCCTGTAATACTGGATTTTTTATGGTCTCTAGGGACAAAATCCACTTGATCAACTATAAAAAGTGTCATACAACATTTGAATGTTCAACTGGCTCCATCATAATCATCACTGAAAATTCTTAGGAGTTAACCACAGTATGATCACCCTCTGGGAGAAGCTTCCATATAAGGCCATAAGGAACCAAATGATAATCTGGAAGAGGATCTCAGGTAGTTTCTTTTTAGCTGGAAGCACAGCAACAGTGATAATTTCCTTCTTCTTTTTTATTTATGTA
>VYXB01000177.1:0-17431 GCA_013397135.1 Pachyramphus minor
ACACTGGTCACTGATGGTCTGAGAGGGTCTCCCTGCTCGGTTCCTATTAATGTCAGCAGAAAGGGGACTCAGAGGCAGGGCTGGGCCGTGGCCAGCAGCCTTTGTGCTCCCTGCTCTGGGGACAGAGCCTGTTGTCAGTGTTCTCAGTGCTCCTCAGAGGAGACTGGCAGCCCCTGTGTGCAGGACCCACAGCAGCAGCACAACACAGGGGATCCTGCCCTCACCAACTGCTCGGGCAGCTCCGTCCTCCACGTGGAAAAGGAATGATCAAAGAGCAAGAAAAAGCCCAGAGCAGATGCCAAAAGCAAGAGCTGGATGCAAAGGCTGAAGAGGAGGGGAAAATCCAGGATGTGGAGCTAAGTAGAGGTGATTCTTTGTAGTGAAGTACAATAAAGTTGTGTAAGAGCTAAGCTGTGGTTGCCTCAGTGTTTAATTAGGTCTCCCCATCTCAGCACATGCTGGAATAGGCTTTGCTCCTTTTAATAATCCTGTGGGATGGGGGAATGGCCCAGGCAGAGGAGGCACTGGAAGCACGAGAGATACATGAAGCTCTGCAAAGTATTTCTCCAGTCACTGTGGCCAAAGAAAGGCCATGGTGACTTCTCCAAGCACTCAGGTAGGAAGCAGAGGTGGAGACAAGTCTCCCCACCTGACTTAAAGTACTTTACAGAGCTACCAGTGGTAAAACTGTGGTCAGTAAGGAGTTCTGGTTCACCTGCTGGTGACACTTTTCTCTCCCTTCACTGAATGTAGAAGTGTGAATAGTCTCTTCTTGGTATCTTATTTATCCATTAAAAATATACCTTTAGAGTCAGATGCAACCAAAAATAACAGCAAAAAATTCTATTTTCTTTTTGCCCTTATTGTCAATGACAAAAAAAAAAAAAAAGTTGTATATTTTTAACAAATATTTCTTAAATCTCTCCACAGTTTTTACAATGTTCTAGTTATGTTTGTCCCCCTGATGGCTGAACTCAGTTGAGGTGACTTATGGAATGATTGAAGTTGGAGAAGCCCTGTAAGACCATCGAGTCCAACCATTCCCCAGCACTGCCAAGGCCACACTGCCCCATGTCCCCAAGTGCCACATGCACAGGGCTGTTAAGTCCCCCCAGGGATGGGGACTCCTCACTGCCCTGGGCAGCTGTGCCAGGGCTGGGCAGCCCTTTCCACTGCCCCTGTGACACCTTTATCCTCTCAGTGCTCCCTTTTTAGTGGGCTTTGCTCAGCTTTCATGCCAAGAGGGTGGTACGATCCAAAGCAGGAAATCTCCCTCTCCTCCCTGACCCCGAGGGGATGTGGGTGCCCAGAGCCCCAAGGAGCTGCTGTTCTGCTTTGTTTGCTCCAGGTTGCCCAGCAAGTCGGTGGCAGCACATGGATTTCAATGTACATCTCCCATAGTCTGTGCCAGGGCTTTTCAGCCTCGGTCCTTTCAGCTCCTGCAATCTGCCCCTCGCATGCAAACATGAGCCTCCCTGGGTACAATTCCCTGCTTTGTCTGCAGCGCCTCGGCCAAAGGGGGTGGAAATGGGCTTTGCATGACTGCAATGCACAAGCACCCACCGGCTGGGGGAGCTGCAAAAGGCACCGCTGGGCAGGCAAAGACATTTCAGGCTCACAGAGAGAAGTGGGACAGCGGTGTAAAGAGAGTAAACGTGGTCATTTAACTCCATGACCAGGGGGAAGTTGCAAAGGTGCTGAAGTGGATATTCCCCTTCGTGTCATTAGGGAATGTCAGAAGTTTGTGTGGGCTCGGGAAGGCCAAAGATACAAAATTCCCGTGCCAGGGAAGAGGGGGCTCCAGGAGAGCTGGAGAGGGACTGGGGACAAGGGACAGGATGCAGGGAATGGCTTCCCACTGCCAGAGGGCAGGGTTGGGGAGGAATTCTTCCCTGTGAGGGTGGGGAGGCCCTGACACAGGTTGCTCGAAGATGCTGTGGAAGTGTCAAAGCGCCCTGGAAGTGTCCAAGGCCAGGTTGGAGCAACCTGGGCTGGTGGAAGGTGTCCCTGCCCACAGCAGGGAGTGGAACTGGATGGTCTTTAAGGTCCCTTCCAACCCAAACCCTCCTGTGATTCTATATCTTACTTGCACCTTCTATTGGTGAAATAGTGGATTGGAAGGGTGTTTAACCTGAGCCCAAGTAGCTGGTTTTGGGGTCTAAAAGGCAGGGTTTGCCAAGGGCTCATGGAACACCTGCTCCAACCTGGAAGACCCAGGAGCAGGCTCCGTTTCAGCTGCTGGGCAGCACCAGCCTTCATGTGAACCCCTGTGAAGTCCTGTTGGGCTGAGCTCAATTTGCCTCCCAGAGATGCTTTGGCCTGAAGCAGCTTTTCTGGCAGAGATGAAGGGAACTGGGGGCTACACAGAGATCCAAAGCAGCTGTCCCCACTGCACCCCTCACAAAGACTGAGTGAGTGGAGTGATCCTGATTATGGACCTTTTATTTGAAGGCAGGGTAAACAACAGAGATTTATTCAGGTCAGGGGAATACTGAGCAGCTGATCACATGCTAAATATTTATGTCCAGCTGGGGGATTCCTCAGAATGATATTTCCCCCCCTCCATGTGTAACAAATCTGGCAGCAGACGCTCTCCAGAGCTCATTAATGGAGTGGGAACTGTGTCCATAAATCCAGGCATCAGGACTCGCTCGGGCAGAGCACGGGGCTGAATTTGCTTTGGCTGCAGATGAGATTTTTGACAGTGACTCAGAAGCTTTTCCAGCTCTCACCTCCTGAGACTTTGTCCCTTGCTTCCTTGGCTGCTCACAATTTGCTTTCTAACCATGGGCCAGAGGGGAGAGCTGCTGCTTTTGATTGCCAAGTCACGAGATGATAAAAAGGCCTAGAGCACTCCTCTCTTTCCCTGCTCCCTGCTCCTGGGGTAAATCTCTTGGAGGCTGAAATACCCCCAAGCCCACATGGATCCTCATGCTGCTATTCTGATTTTTCAGCCTTTGTTCTACCCTTATCATTCCCTGTGGCTCAGCACCTTCCACACCAAGGCAGAGGCAGGATTTTTTCTCCTTTGAAAGGGATCTCCTCTCTCAGAGGCTGAAATGCCTCCCTCTCACCCCATATCTCCCCCTATAATTGCCGAGATATTCCAGGGAAACGTTGCCTCCACAAAGGGCAGCGGGGTCAGAATGGAAATGGGGGAATCTCAGCATGACATTTGTTTGTCCTCCAGCTGATACACATGGAAAGTGTCAGAGCTGGTGAGGGATGGGCTGAGCTTTGTCCAGCCAGAGGGGACAGCCCTTTGTGTGCAGAGCAGGCCCCAAACCCAGCCCTACAGAAACACACCTGCAGGTAAAATGAGTATTTCCTACGTGTGCAGAAGAGAAGGAATGAGAAATATTAACTGTCTCCGCTGTTGTTAAATAAATTTAACCCATTTATTCCAGGAAAAAACGTGGTGAAAAAATGAGGAAAAAACCGTGAGTAATAAGATGGGAATGGAGCTGCCCCGCTGGGAATTCGTGTGAACAGACCCAGTGTGCCTTCTTCTCCTGCCATAAAGGAAACATCCTTCTTATGCCCAAATCATCCTGGGAAAATCCCAGCAGAGAGCACTGGTTGGTTTGTTTTCCCCTCCCTCTGCTCTCCATGTGAGGGGCTCTCAGAGCATTATTCCACTTGGGAGTCAGTGCAGGGTGTGCCCATGCCTAGAAACATATGGAGATTTTGCTGTTGCTCGATGATTTGCCCCATGTTTTTATTGGTCAAGACCAATAAAAAGACACTTAAAATTGCGAAGTTTCCACAAGAGGGTTTTTCAGGAAGACGGAAATGTTTGGCTGTGTTGCCCACGTAATAACAATGATAACATTAATCATTCAATCCAAACTAATTTTGGTTGAAATTCTGCAAACACTATTTCCTAAACTACTACTGCTACATCTAAAGGTGTGTGATTCCCCCAGTGCTTTTTTCCATAGGAAACAAGTGCCATAAATACACCTAAAGAGCAACCCAGGGCTTGGTTTGCTCGTGGTGGTGGCTGCAGATATTCCGTGCTGGGGGTGAACGACGTGTTTATCGGTGGGAGATGACCAAGGAAGACCTTCTGCAGGCAGTGAAGCAAGGCCAGCAAGCCAGAATTTGGGGGATTTGCAGTGGTCAGTGCTCGGGAGCCGCTGCACTGCTCCAGTCACTGCTCGTCGGAACAAGGAGCTCGTTCCCAGCCCCATTTCCTGGGCAGAAGCGCCATCTGCTGCAACACCAACGCTTCTCCCTCCCAAAAGCTCCATAAACCCCACCTAATTTAGAAAACCAGAGGAAAGAGCAGGTGTTTCCCATCTGCTGGACGAGAAGAGGGCTCAGTCCTCAGATAGGAGACACCTGTGCAAAATAAGTTTTGCTTGTAGGGTTCCTCTCCCTCTCGGGGTGCTCAGCCCCCCTTTCCAGTGCACACAGAGCTCCCAGGACAGGGACACCTGCTTGCTTTAGGATGAACAAGACAACAGGTTTGGCAAAGTGGCCGTGAATGCTAAACTCCCACTTTTGTCAAATAATACTGGGGGTTTTTTTGGTGGGTAAAAAAACCTACATGGTTGGAAATTGCCCCTGTCTGGCTTGGGTGGGAGTACAGGAATGGCTTCCTGGGGATGCAGGTGAAATCCAGCAGTGCAGCTCAAAGATTGGGCTGATCTCTCACTTGCAGGAGGTCTGGAATTTCTCTGTGAGAAAGGAAAAGTGGGGGAAAAGTTCTAATTCACACTCCCGCTCAGAGGGGAAACTGAGGTACAAAGCCACGAATGGGAAAATTTTGTCTAATTCTCCAAAATCACCAAAAGCACCAACACCCCCTGTTTTCAGTACCCTAATCTGCCACACAAATGCTGAAAGCCTCTGTTTGCTCCAGGATGTGTTTGTGCACAGCACAGGGGGCTGTGGGATAAAGCTGTTTGCTAAGAGCACCCCATGGAAAGCCCCAGACAGACTCAAAAGGGTAACCTTATGGGTTTAATCTGTGCTTGGGTCCCCCTGAGCCTCACTCCAGCTTGTTGCATGATCTGGAAAACCATCTTTGAACACTGATGTTCCCAAGCAAGTAAAAATCCTCCTTGGCCTCACATATTCCAGCTGCTCTTTTATAGAGTCACAGAATGGTTTGGGTGGGAAGAGACCTTAAAGACCATCCCATTCCAACCCTGTGCCATGGGTGGGGACACCTTCCACCACACCAGGTTGCCCAAACATTGTTCCTGTTGATGATTTCAGTGGTTTACCCTTTCCCCACGATTTGTTTCTGAATCTCGTGCAATCAGTTACTTGTTCTCTCNCTCCACCACACCAGGTTGCCCAAATCTGGTGCAATCAGTTACTTGTTCTCTCTTGGCTTTCTGGGGCAGGAGCCCCTGCTTGGCGCTTCGAGGGGGTGTAATGCAACCCCCTGTCCCCAGTGGGCAGTGCCAGGACCCTTGTCCATGCCTAGGACTTTCAAATGCTCTGCTCATACATCAAACAATCACTACAGACCCACCACGGGCAGCAGGCAGTGCCAGACCAGCCTAAGCTGCAGCTGAATGCACCTTCACTTTCTGGGGTGTTTTTTGGTGCTCTGCTGAAATCTGGTCTCTTCTAAGGGCAGTTTGCAAGCCAAAGACCCACCCCACGGTCGTTCCAAGGCAGTGTGGCCAGGGTACTGTTTGCAGCCTTGCTCCTCACCACTGGGTGTCAGCTCAAAACCACCAGTCCTGCACTCCATAGCTCTGTCTTTCAGCCCGCTGCTGCTCTGCTTTCCAATGGGAATTTCTCAGCCTGGAAAGGGTGCTGTCCTCTCCTCCCTGCTGCCACGGCCATCCTTAAAGCTCAGACAGCACACCCTGGGCACGCTGATTTCCTAGCCATGGGAAAAACAGGAGAAAAGGGCTGCAGGGTGAGGAGTGGGAAGAGGACTTGCCCTCAGATACCTGTTTGTATCCTACAGAGCAGCCTGAGAATCGGGAGAAAATTGTTTGGGCCTTTTTTGTTTGTTTGTTTCCCTTCTCTGAGTTTTGAAGTTTTTTGGGAGAGGATTTGTCTGCATTAGACCCTCCCAGCCAAAAGGAGATTTCTGGTGCAAATACAGGCCCCCCAGGAGTGTTTGCAGGGGTGGGGTGATGTGGGGCTGTCCCCCCGCTGGGGTGAGCACTGATGGGGACCGAGGGCACACGCAGGGATTTGGGACACCAGCTTGTGGTGGTTGCATTTCTCCTTCCCCGGTTTCAAGGGGATTCTGTGGGCCTGAAGAAGAAACTCTCTGCAACCCTGGCCTTTCTTTGGGTGAGACAGAGAGATTAAACAGTCCTTCCCTGCAGCTACCAAACCAGAGGGACATGAAAGGAGAGGGAAGAGCCTGAAGGGGAGGCTGGGGTAGGTGGCTCCAGGATGGCCAAGGATGCAAGGAGAACATCTTGCCTCCTCCTCCTCACAGGATGGGCATGAGGGCAATTCTGGGACCGTCTCTACAGAGGTTTTTTTCAGCCACCAAACCCCTGCATTACACTTTTTGTAATATATCTTGGAGCTTGCCCAGGCTGTTGGAATTAGAGCAGGGCACAAGCACAGGTACCTGACCCAGGAACACGGGATTAGAGAACAAACAGGGAACAGGCCATGGCCTCCAACGTGATTTAACCCACCTGTTCATCAATGTTTAAGCCCCATCCCAGGTTCTGAGAGTTAAATTGCTCTCAGTTTTACTGAGATGGGGCAGATAAATGGCATTGGTCTCGGATGCACCCAGGAATCCTGCAGCACCTACCAGGGGGAATCCCGCTGAGGAAGAGATGTTTGTGAGCATCTGTCTGGGGGCAGGGGTGTGTTGAGGAATGACAGATGGATTGACAGATGGGAGAAGAGACTGCTGATGGCATGTTTTCCAAGCTGTTTTCCTTTGTCTGCCATAGTTTTTCGTTGCTCCTGTGTTTATTCTGGAGAAGCAAAGGAGCTCTCCCTGGATGTGGGGCTAGTTTGCTCTCTGCCAGCAAAATGGAACTGAAAGCAAGGGAGGTTTGGTTGCTCGTGCCTGTAGTTGGTGTTCAGATGCTGCCAAGAGCAATCTGAGGAGCCATTGTCTGGGGACAGTGGGAAGGGGGACTGAGGAGGGACTAAATTCCAGCCTAAAATCCTAAAATAATCTCCTCCTGTGCAGGGACCCCCAGAGCATCACCCTCTTGGGATCACAGAGTAACCTGGGCTGGAAGGGTCTGGACTAGGTGGTCTTTAAGGTCCCTTCCAACCCCAAACAATCTGTGATTCACGTGCCTGTGCCTGCAGCCAGTGTTTCTGCAGGGCTGGTTTCCAGAGAAATACTATAATTTAAATTAACTGTATGGAAAATTGTAGGAAGGAAGTGTCTTGCTGAGAGAGGTTGTACAGATGATCAAAAGAAAGCATGGCACAGTGAAGAAATAGGATCATTCTTTGTTTAAAAAAAACCCCACCACATAAAATGTTATAAAAAGAACCCTATAAAATGTCTTTAAAAAAAAAACCACATAAAATTTAAGATAAACTGCTACATCCAGCAAGGTAATTGGTGTGACAGGGCATGGCAGGCTTTGTTGGGGGCCAGATCCTTCTATTTGCCTGCCCAGACGGAGCTTGGGGGCTGGAATGGGAATGAATTACGACTGGGTTTTGCAGCCAGCCGTGGGTTCAGGGATGGAGAACATCTGTCCAGTCCCCATCCCACACTGATCCCCCTCAGCCCTGGCAGCTGCTGTGCTTTATAAACTCCCTCACTGCTGCTGACCAGACCCAACCCATCCACAGAGCTGTGACAAAGGAGGACAATGAGGGACTTCTGCCAGCACAGACGCCCGAACCCTGCAGCAGCTGAGACAGTCTGAGCACATTTGTGAGAGGGGATGAGGATGGAAAGGCCCATATGGTCCCCAGCCACAGCAGAGGACTCCTGGCATGGATTCCCCCTCCTGGCCGGGCTGTGAGGAGACATATCTTGTAAACATGGGCTCTTTGGGGAAGCTCAGATGGCACAATCCAGCTTTACCCTGACTTTCCAGCCACTGGGCATTCACAGGGCTTGTGTTGGCTTTCCCTTTTCATTTGCTCCATGTTTACAAGGTGGTGGATGCTTCCACCAACCTGGGGTTGCCCAGAGGGCCAGGCTCCCTCCTGGGCAAATCCTGCAGTGCTTTGTCATGTTTCCTCTGGGGAAAAAAAAGGGAATTAGGGTCGTGGTTTCCACTAAGCCTCTGCTGGGTCAAGGCTTCCTCTCTGCCTTCTGCTGTGGTGACAGAAGCCATTCACAGACTCTCCCTCAGAGGGAGGGGAAATCCTGGTTATAAAATCATCCCAGTCGTTGAAGCTGCGGGTGATCAGCCTGCACAAGGTGTGGTGAGGGTGTCAGCTGTGTTTAACAGCATCTGCAGCTGATTGATGGCTCTGCCCTGGGCCATCACCAGTGAAATTACCCCTGCAAATAAGCAGGTCTGGGCAGAAGGGGCTCACGTGGTGAAGCACAGGCTCTGCTGCACTGACCCAGTGTTAACCTGTGGTTCCTGCACCACCAAGGAGCTGTAAAGCCACGAGAAGGGGTTTCACAGAGCAGAAACCAAGTGTGTTGTGCATTAATCCATTGCTGGAGTCTGGAAACGTCATCAAGGGCTGGTCCTGACTACCAGCAGTACCCGAAAGCTAATGCAGAATCGTAGCAATTATCTTTGGATTGATTTTTTTTAAATTAATTTTTACAGCCACCACTGTGCTTTTCTAGAGCAATAAAACTTATTTCTGGCAGGGGAGAAGATTCTGCTTATTTCCCTCAAATTCATCCAAACTATTGCATTGATCAGAGCAACCTGCTCCAGTGGAAGGTGTCCCTGCCCATGGCAGGGGGACGGAACAAGATGAGCTGTAAGGTCCCTTCCCACCCAAACTGTTCTACAGCTCCACAATTCCTTCAAAGATGGCATCTTGGAGGAATTCAGCAGCCAGGTTTCCCCACTGAGCAAAAATATCTGAAGCAGGTCTTGCTAATGCAAATATTCAATAACCACAACCTGAGCTTGGCTTTCTCGTAGGCTCAGAGTGATTTCCCCAGAACATCAGGAAAATATATGGCCTTGCTTGAGGCAGCAGGAGCACCGTTATAAATCAGGGTTTTAATTGACTTGCAGGCCTTTGCCAGCACTTCAGATTCGATTTTCCTGGTGAGCTGTGGCCCCATTGATAACAGTGATGCAGGGAAATGAAAAGGAAATCAGAATACAGAACCAGGCAGATATTAGACCACGATTATTCATTAGTGAATCATAACAATGAAAAGGAAATGAGTCACAACCCTAATGCCCTGAGGAGCAGCCAGAGCACAGCTTGATCAGAATCTTCAAGGACCAAATCTTTGACGTAGAGATGAGTTCTTTTCCCCAAAAGTGTCCATATTAATAAATGGGTAAAATATGCCCAACGCTGAGCTTGTTGTTATAACTGGGTTGAGAAATGCACAGGAGCCAGGCACATGGGCAGACAACAACCTTTCCATCCCTGGGAGCTGGTCCTAAGCACCTCTGGAGTGTCCTGGGAAAGGCTTTTTCGAGCTGAAACAACGGGGAATGTTTCTGAGAGGGAGTGCTCCTCAACAGCCCATTCCACACACGGGGAAACTGAGGCAGGGAGTAGGTGACTTTCCCAAAATTCCAACCTGAGCCAGCCCTTTCCCGGGCTCATAAAACTGCAGCTGAGCTGCAATTGTTCAGCTGACTGCAGCTGAACTGACGGTTCCTGAGCGGTAGCTCCTGATGGGAGCCACAGGATGGTGTCAGAGCCTCTCGCTGCTGGAGAGACAGACTGAGAAAGGGGGGATGGATGACTCTTCCCAGGGTGTGTTTTATTCCCTGCTGCTGCCTGTTCCTGGACAACTCACTGCTGCTGCATTTCAATTGAAAACACGGGGTTTTTTAAATCACTGGAAAGGGGTTAAATTGACTGGCTCTGCTTTGTTTTCAGCAGAATAGATCAGATTTATTTTTAATTCACCTGTGTCTCTGCAATCGTTATCTGCTTCTCAGCTAATGAGTGTCAGGACCATCACTGTGCTGATGGAGAAACTGAGGTTTGGCCGGTGACTGTGACATTCCCTAAGGAATACTGCTGGGATCTGAAATGCCTGGAGCTGGTTCCTGTGCTGCAGCCCCAAGCCAGTCACAGGGAAATTGCACTCCATAGGTACAGTGGGACTGATTGCTCTTGCACACTTCCCTGGGAATGGCTTTTCTGAAGGCTAATTAGCATGGAAAAGCAATCCCAGAGGCGAGGGAGAGACGTAAGGAATGATCCATGTGGCAAAGCAGCACGGGCAGGGGACCCCCAGGCTGAGTGGTCAGGCAGGAACTCAGCACATTTTGGGCTGTTTTAGTGAGGGGCCAGTGTGTTTGCTCAGCCCACCATTTCAGTCACACACTGACTTCCCCACAATGCCTCTGCCTCCCTTAATGCCCAGACATGACTGGGGACACACCAAGCCTCAGGAGAACCACACAGACTGGATCATGTCCATGCTCGGCTGCAACCACAAAATGTTGATTTACCACCATGCTCTCACTGCCAGAGCTAGAGAGGCAGCCAGTGTGGGCCAGGACAGGGGTACAAGGTGCTGCAGGGGTACCTCACCCCCTTTCCCAGGCAGCAGAGCGTGGGGAGCTGCTGCTCTGCTCATCCCTGGCCAGTACTGACACATTTCAGCCCGACCTGGAGGAGAAAAACACAACCAGATGTTGGGTGCTATTGGGTGACAGGACACCCGATACTGCAGGACCCACTGTTCCCTCTGCTCTGGGGACTGACATTTACCCCGTGACACCCCCACATCTCCACCCTGGGGGTTCTTGGAACAGCCCACGCTCTCCCAGCGTGCTGATTAATTTATTAACCAGCTCTCCACCCCCTGCTCCAGCTGCCCCGGGGTGATGCTGCCTCTTGGAGACTGGATCCACACCTGGAGATGCAGCAAAGCCAGAGCCTGGGGAAGCCAAATCACCACCCAACCAGGGACAGACGCTGGACCCCAGATAAAAGATCAAAACAATGTGGTTTGGGGCAGTAAAAGGGGAGTAAAATGCCTTTAGGGCCTCTCTGGAGCTGCCCACCTGAGGTTCTGCTCAAAAGCAAAGATGGGTGTGCTGTGACCTTCCCCCTTCAAGGCCAGCCAGGATGGGGCTCGGAGAAACCTGGTCTAATGGAAAGTGTCCCTGCCCATGGCAGGGGGCTTGGAACTAAATGGTCTTTAAGCTTCCAACCCCAACTATTCCATGATTCCACGATTCTCTTCCACATCTTCTCTTCCCTGTCTCTTCTGTCTCCTTTCCACACCACCCCTCTGCTTAGTCTGCCTCAGAGAAGGAAGATGTTCACTCGTATTTGACATTTTGGTAGAAATGGAAAAAAAATCAGGATGAATCTGACAACATCCATCCAGCTCCATCCCCACTAACAATAAAGGGGAAAACACCACAGAAGTACAGAATTGGTTAGGTTGGAAAAGCCCTCTGAGATCATTGAGTCCAACCATTCCAAGGCCACCACTGCCCCATGTCCCCAGGCACCACATCCACACGGCTGTTAAATCCCTCCAGGGATCAGACCCCACCACTGCCCTGGGCAGCTGTGCCAGGGCTGGACAACGCTTTTGGCTAAGAAATTTTCCCTCATATCCAGTCTAAACCTCCCCTGGCCTAAGCTGGTGCTTTAAGTCAGGAATCTCCCAAACAGTTCACAGTGAAGCCCACAGTGGGCCAAGGCTGCAGAGCCAGGCAGGAAAATCAGGTGGACAAAGCAAATGTCACCATGTAAAAGCACTGATGTGACTTGGGATGGGTCTTTCAGTGGTCAGGAGACTCTTATTTGCAATAAACAGCAGGATATGGCGAAATCCTGGAGCCCTGATTTCATGCTGAGGCAAACAACGTGCCCAGGCTGCACATCTGTGTATGGATGACCAGGGTGAGGGGGCACCATTGTGAACACTTGTGCATTTATGCACAGAGAAGGTGCAGAGCTGATGCTGTGACCATGGACAGGAAGATCCATTTTAAACAGCCCCCCTGCTATATAAAGGGGGGCTCAGCAGCTCCCCTTGCCTCATGAAAGGGAGACATATTCACTGTGGAGCAACACCCGAGCAGCTCACCTGGCAGAAATGGCTCCAGGTACTTTTTATTTCGGTTTTCAGGGGGTTGCCAGTGCTGCCATGTGTGTGGGGTGATGGGAGGTGATGATGGGGTGGTACTGTGGTGGGACACACTCTGGGACAGCCCTAACTTAAAGTATGGCAACTTACAAACCAGTGACAAAGAATGCCTCTCCCTGCAGTGTGACTTTAATCCATGATCTAATCTTGAGCCTAAACAGGGCAAGGAGAACGTGGAGAACAAGGGCAAGCCACAGTTACAATCGTTGTTATTAACATTAAATGTTGGCAGGGATATCAAAATTTGTATTCCAGGCTTAAGACAAGGACCAGCATGATGCCTGAATTTTGGGGAGGGCTGAGCTCAGCTCTGCTGCCAGCATGGCACCAAGGAAGAGGACCCTGCAGCCATGGACAGAAGAGGCTGGCAATGAACTCCCAGGTGCCAGTCCCTCCTCAGCACAGTCCCCCAAGGCCTGCTAACACTTTCTGCTTTGCTGCAGGGTCCTGGTTGTCTCCCCTGGCCATCGCTGTGATCGCTGTGGGGCTGCAGTGGGCACAGCCAGCTGCCACCTTCCCAGCCATGCCCCTGTCCAGCCTGTTTGCCAACGCTGTGCTGAGGGCTCAGCACCTTCACCTCCTGGCTGCTGAGACCTACAAGGAGTTTGTAAGTGCTGTGGCCTCCTCTGCCTTAGCTTGATGGCTTCAGGATGTGTGACAGGGACCTCTCAGCCACTGGTGTGACCTCTCCCTGCTGAAGGGTGTGAGCAGGACCCTGTTTCCCCCTCTCAGCTCTCTGCCCCTGCCCTGATCCTGCACACCCCCCCCTTCCAGGGCCATGGCTGCACGTGGCACAGATATTTTGCCACACTTTCCTGTGTCAGTCACCTTTTGCCCTGGAGAGTCTGAGTGCCTAAACCCCTCCAGTTTCACCCCTGTGAGCTTTCACTTTGGCAAGAGCTGTCCTTAGGGGTCATTTCCTCCTTGGGAGAATCTGGTCTGGGTGGTTTGTGTTCACCTCAGCACCTTGGCTTAGTGAGAGGAAGAGCTTTAGGCCCAGTAGCTGTTGTGCCAACACAGTATTCCTGCTTCCCACCAGCCAACCCTGTCCAGAGGCACCTCATGTCTCACATCTACTTCTTGCCAGGAGCAACCATTCAGGACAGCTTGGGAAGGTCTCCCAGAGGACACTCCCACAGGTCTGGGTGTATTTGGGCTGTCTCCACAGGAACGCACCTACATTCCAGAGGACCAAAGGCACACAACCAAGAATTCCCAGGTAGCGTTTTGTTACTCGGAGATGATCCCTGCTCCCATGAAGAAGGATGATGCCCAGCAGAAATCCGTAAGTCCTCACCCTCAGGGCAAGCACAGACCTGCCTGAAGAGCCCAGCTGTGCTTCAGGGCAGGGACAGAGGGGTTCCACCTGTGCACACTTGGGTGCTTCATCCCTCCCCTCCCAACAAAGATACAACCTTGGTTACACCATAAACCACATTCCCTTCCTAGGGATGAGAACAACTATCATCTGTACAGGACACAGGTCTGGGTGCTGCTCCCCAGCCTGAAAACTTGGTGTCTGCTGAAGGAGCAGTGGCACATCCCTGGGTCACCTCCAGGCTGTTCCAGAGGCAGCAGGACACTCCACCAAATACCTGCCCCCACAGCTTTGACCCTCTCGTGTCTTATTTTCAGGACATGGAGCTTCTCCGCTTCTCCCTGGTTCTCATCCAGTCCTGGCTGACCCCGGTGCAGTATCTAAGCAGGGTGTTCACCAACAACCTGGTTCTTGGCACCTCAGACAGAGTGTATGAAAAGCTAAAGGACCTGGAAGAAGGGATCCAAGCTCTGATGAGGGTAAGTCACAGCACGTATCATGATTATAGGATAACAGAGATCTCCCAGACACAGGGCACTCGGCTCTCAGGGATTCAGGGACCACGAGAAATCTCCCCATCTTCCACTCTGAAGGCCAGGGGTGTCCTGTGGACTTTGCTCACCTGTAGATGATGAGATCGTGACACCCCACTGCACAGGATAAAAGAACACAGGACAGATGTTAACACCCATCACAGAGAAGAACTGATCAGGAATCACAACAGCCAACACCCAAAGTCCACCCAAACCCAGCCACAAAAAATATTCAGTTGCTTAAATCCACTTACCAACAGCAACGTTTGCCACGTCTCCATGCAAAATACTCGTAAATGGGGCAAATTTCCTCCCTCCCTGCATCCTGTGCCCAGCTCTGTTCTCACTGTAGCATCCCCCCCGTGTCACTGCCCTTCCTGCAAACACATACAACTCAAAAATATGTTTGAAATATACTTTGAGATTGGGGGGAGAAACCCCTGAGCTCATCTAAAGCTCAGGAGGAGCCTTGGCACTGGGCCTGTGGAGGAGGATCAGAAAATCCCAGAATCACTGAGGTTGGAAAAACCCTCGAAGGTCACTGAGTCCCCCCTGTGCCCGATGCCCACCTTGTCCCCCAGCCCAGAGCACTGAGTGCCACAGCCAGGCCTTCCTTGGACACCTCCAGAGCTGGGGACTCCAAACCTCCCTGGGCAGCCCCTGCCACTGTTTTTCTGCGAAGAAAATCCTCCTGCTGTCCAACCTGAAACACCTCTGGCACAACTTGAGGCTGTGTCCTGTTGTCCTGTCCCTTGTTCCCTGGGAGCAGGGCCTGATGCTCCCAGGCTCCCTGCCCTGTCAGGGAGTTGCAGAGTCAGAAGGTCCCCCCTGAGCCTCCTTTTCTCCAGGCTGAGCCCCCCCAGCTCCCTCAGCTGCTCCTGCTGCTCCAGCCCCTTCCCAGCTCCCTTCCCTTCCCTGCACACGCTCCAGCCCTTGTCATGAGGGTGCCAGAGGTGCCCCCAGGGCTGGAGGTGCCTCAGCAGAGCCAGCACAGGGACAGGCAGTGCTGGCCCTGCTGCCACACTGTGGGTCACACAGGTGCCATTGGCCCCTTGGCCACCTGGGCTCGTGTCCAGCCGCTGCCACCAGCACCCCCAGGGCCTGTCCCAGCTCCCCACCCGCTCTGCCCTGCTCTGGAGCTCAGGATTGTGGTGCCCCACGCTCATTCCCAGGCCCCCAGCAGCCCCTCCCAGCCCCTGTCCATCCTCCCACAGGAGCTGGAGGACCGGAGCCCGCGGGGCCCCCAGATCCTCAGACCCACCTACGAGAAGTTCGACATCCACGTGCGCAGCGAGGACGCGCTGCTGCTCAACTACGGCCTCCTGGGCTGCTTCAAGAAGGACCTGCACAAGGTGGAGACCTACCTGAAGGTCATGAAGTGCCGGCGCTACGGGGACGGGAACTGCACCGTTTGACACCGGGGACGGCTCCAATCCCGCTCCGGCCCCTCAGCGACCATGGCTGCCCCGCTCCTTGGAAAGAGACCTGGAGAATAAACCTGCTACCGCCAACGTGTCTCTGGGTTTTGGGGGGCACAGCCCATTGTGGGGGGCTGGGAGGGATGAGCAGCCAATGGGGCAGGGTGGATTCAGGGCTTGAGGGGTGGATTTGGGGCTAAGGGAGCATACTGGGGGCTTGGGGAGGTGGGGAGCGGATTTAGGGGTAGATTTGGGCTGGGGAATAGGTTGGGATTGCGGGGAGATTTGAAGCTGGCAGGAAGATTTGGGAGTAGATTTGGGGATGTGGGGTGGATTTGGGTCTGAGGGAAAAGGATTTGAGGCTAAGGGATGGTGATTTGGGCCAGGAGGGTGGATTTGGGTCTGAGGGGAGAGGATTTCAGGCTAGGAGGGTGCAGATTTGGGTCTGAAGGGGGTGGATTTGAGGCTAGGGGGTGCAGATTTGGGGCTGGGGTGTGGATTTGGTGCTGGCAGTAAATTTGGCGGTAGTCTGGGTAGAGATTTGGGACTGGGGGTGGATTTCAGGCTTGAAGGGACGAGGTTGGAGCTAAGCATGTGGATTTGGGACTTGGGGGTAGACTTCAGCTGGAAAGAGCATAGTGCAATAAAGAATCAAGTGCAAGAACAAGAAGGATGGACTTGTGCCACCAACATCAGGACAAGACTTTCCATAGATGATGTGGGAGATGACCCAGATGAAGAAAAGACGTTCAACATGTGGAGAAGGAACTTTCTAGAGATGAAGACTAAAGAACAGAGCCTCGTATAATGGACTTTTAAACAAGGACTTTCCAGTTCAGTCATAATATTGTTCATGCATGTCTTAAAATTCTGTACCCCAGTTTTATCCATGATCTTTACCCTCATGTTATTCTTCTGCTGCTATTGTTGGTTTCTACTGCAGTGCAGAGTTTCCTTATTGGTTATGCCAACCCCTATGTACCTTAAATAGTTGTTATCCCTCCTACTTTTTTTCCATGTTTGTAATAGTTCCACCTACCCTTCCCTTGTGTGTATTGTCCACACCCCCATCTCCAGAACCTTCCTTGCTCCCTCTATAAAAGGAGGGAGCCACGTGAAATAAAGGCAGATCTACATTGCTCTTCGAACCCTGTAGGGCCAAGTGTCTTTTGCCTCAAATCATGGCAAGACATCTCTTGTGTGGAAAAGGTGCTGGTGTTACCATAAATCAGCAAATAAGAAACCCCTCAGACTCAAGTTGTGGGCAGGGATTCTTTTATTGTGAGCACTGGACACAGAGGAGGCTCCTCCTCTAACCATGTGTGTGAAGCTAATATTTACTTACAACTTTACATGAATACTGGCTAAGAGGAAGGTAAACACACAAATATAACGCGGAAGACTTCCCCCAGAATAAGGGGAACTGTTGTGGTTGTTCCCAAAGATTGGCTCCGTTCTGTTCATACAATGAGGGCACCACCTGTGGCCTGTTTTGCTGGCACAGTCATAGCAGCAGGAAAACTTTTTGCCTTTTTCCCTTTTCCAAGGAATGTTTTTTATGGGAACTCAGGGCACACTGTTCCGTTTGCTTCCAGGAGGACCATAAGCAAAGAGTCCTGTCTGAGCAGGGAACTGCAGCAGTAAGACGAAAGCTCTGGGAATTCAGGGCATTCCAGAGGCAGGGGAAAGCAGGGAACTGGGGAGGACAGGCTCTCCAAAAGGCGGCTGCTGGCACAGACTTCCACGTGCATGGAAAGATAAGGAAGGGACTTCTGGTACTAGAAAAATAGAAAAGAATTTTAAGTGTGAACTGTAAACGAGACTTGTTAAATGTAAATGCTATTTTTTTCTGTTAAAAAAGCTTGTCCATGTAAAATACAGTTTCCTAATTGTAAATTAAAAAAAAAAAATAAAAAATTCAAGTTGTGTTGTGGTCTTCAGAAGACAGAAGATGAGGCCCGTT
>VYXB01000177.1:17514-28388 GCA_013397135.1 Pachyramphus minor
GGAGTTCCGGGTGCCCGCGGGCAGTGCCCACACGCTGCTGGTCTGGGGGCTGGAGCCGCAGGCGGGGCTGGAGGTGAGGCGAGATCCTTCCCCAGGATCCCTTCCCGGGGCTGGGGGCCGGGGCTTGGCCTCCCCCCGGGGTCCTTCTTCCCTTCGCGGGTCCCTCTTTCCCCGGGGAGCTGTGCCCCGGCTGCCCTGATGGCTTTACTGACGTGCCCCAAATAGGTGCTGTGAGCCGTCCTCTCTCTGTCACACTCGTTCAGCCTCTTTCAGGTGTTTATCAAACCCCCTTTCTGCCCTCTGTGTTCCCTCAGCACTCGCTGTACTCGGCGTTCTCCAGGTTCGGGCCGCTGTACTCGGTGCGGGTACGCGGCGGTGCCGCCGTGGCGGGGCCGGGGCACTGCGGAGTCATCAAGTTCTACTCAGCTGGGGATGCCAGCAGGGCCCAGCGCGCCTGCAACGGGCAAAGGCTGTTTCAGAAATGCCCCCTGAAGGTAAGGGAACAGCCCCGGGTGGGAAGCGTGCAGGACTCAGCCCCATGGCCTCCCCGGCAGGGTGGAATCCCATCAGCACGTGGAGGGGGGGCCAGGCCACAAAGGTGATTCAGGGGCTGGAGCATCTCTCTGAGGAGGAGACGCTGGGGGAGCTGGGCTTGGTTAGTCTGGAGAGGAAAGGACTGAGAGGGGATCTCCTCAATCCACCCAAAGTGGGTGCCAGAGGATATTCCCAGACTCTGTTCAGTGGTGCCAGGGACAAGACAAGGAGCAATGGCCATAAACTGAAACACACCAAGTGTGTGCCCCTCACCATGAGGAAGAACTTCTTTCCATGGAGGTGGCAGAGCACAGGAACAGCTGCCAGGGGGGACATGGAGTCTCCCTGTCTGGAGACTTTCCAAACCCACCTGGATGTGTCCCTGTGTCACCTGCTGCAGGTGAAGCTGCCTTGGAGTAGGTAGTGTCCAGAGGTCCCTTCCAAGCCTGACAGTTCTGGGATTCCGTGAAATACTCGATCTCAGTGGTACAAAAACTTGACTGACTTTTGGCTGGGCACTGCCACTGTGCTGACATGCCCCACTGCTGGCTCCCAGAGAGCATTTAAGCAGGAAAATGGCAGCATCCTCCCCCTGGCATAACAGAGAGGGCCTGTTCTGGGGTAAACCCCAACCAAAGATGGAACCCAGCTCAGGAGCACACACAGGGCCAGGAAGAGGTTGCCTGAGGTGACTCTGCCAGAGCTGTCAGTGGTGTGGCTGGAGTGGGAGCGTCACAAGCAGGGCCTGGCTAAACAGAGTTCTTCTTTCCTGGGCAGGTTTGTGTTTGCCCCAAACGGAAGGGGATTCAGCAACAAGCCCCTGCCCTCAGCAGCAACAAGTGCCAGGAGCTGGCCAACCACTATCTGGGCTTTAATGGCTGGTTCAGTCACATCATCACGGTGAGAGGCTCTTTGTGTTCATCCGTCGTCCTTCTCCTCATCCTCCTCTTCATTGGAGGGGTTGGTGGAATGAAAAGAGTTGTCCTCCACTCAGCAAATCATAGTCAGCTATGAGAGCTGTGTTTTGGGCTGTGGATGGGGGATTTGAGAGCCTGGGGGAGCAGATTGTGATGGGTGAGGGCAGTGACTTGGCTTCTGTTAGTAAAAATTGGGGGGTGGGGTGGTGATTAAATCAGCACAGGGCCTGACAGTGCTCTTTGTGTGCCGAGAGAGTGGTGGCCGAGACTCCCAGAGGATGGGGCCTATGAGGTGTTTCTAAACTAGGATCAAACCAGCAAATCCCCCTGCTCTGTCTCCACCAGCTGCTTCTCCAGCACCAGTCACAGGCTGTGCAGAGAAGGTGTGTGGCTCACAGGCACGGGCCTAAGTGGGCAAAGCCTCCCTGTCCCCTTCGTCTTTAATCCCAAGGAATTCTCTGCGCTCTTCCCAACAGCTGCAGAAGGTGTCTGGCCTTGATGGGGAGAATGAGGAGCTGGGGCAGAGCTCCCAGCAGGGATCGGTGAAGTTCCTGTGTGCTCTGGAGGTGACGCTGCCGCAGCACGGGGTGCGCAGCAGGGGAGTTGCCCTGGGCCAGGCAGACGTAGGAGATGGGCAAGGTGGGCTTTGGTAGGTTTTGGGGGCAGTGCAAATCTCTCCTAGCAGCTGTTGCAGCCACTGTCCAGTTCTGGTGTTGCACAGTTGATGGGATCCTGAACCTCTCCCCTCCCTGCTTCCCACCTTTCCTGCCCCCTGTTGTGTCCCTTTTGCCCACAGTGTTATTCGTTGCCCGTCACAGCCCCTTGTGCTGTGAAGGTGCCTCGTGAGCATGTCCTGGGCACAGCTGCAGTGCCTGCTTGGTGTGCAGTGCCCTGCCAAGGTCAGTAACGTGCTGCTCTCTGTGTTCAGATCCCCTCGAGCTCATCACGGCCACAAGAAGAGCTCAGAAGTTTGCGGTGGGCAAAGCTCTGTCTGGGGCCTTCCAGAAGATCCTCCTCATAGTCCTGGGTAAGGCCTGGGCTTATGAAATATTTGGGCTGATACTGGAGCTTTTGGGACTGTTGGTAGGGATTCTTTTTGCTCTGATCTATCCTTGGGGCTGGAGGGAGCAAAATGAAACTTGTGCTGTGGTCTGTAGTGGTTTGACAGAGACGTTCCTCCCTGTGAGCTGTGGGAGTGAAGGGGAAATCCGAGAGGAGGACGGATATTTTTATGATAAATAAGCCATTGACAGGGCACATCCCAAGAGTCTAAATGGTGTTAGGGAGAGCTTTTTGCCACTGCACATGCGTGCTGAATGGGGCTGTGAGGCAGAGGTAACAGGAGCTGAACTGCAGCCCTTTGCACGTTGCTGTCCTGGCCATGAGTGAAGCAGAACGGTCCCATTTCTGAAGTTCAGGGTCGGTTCATTGTCGTTCCACACAGCAGCAACTGCCCATGTCTCTGGCTGTTTACTGTGTTTCAGAAAATGGGAAAGTGGCTGTGGAGTACAATTCCTGCCAGGAGGAGCCCACAGACTCCTTAACAGAAGAGGAACTGCAGGGGCTTGTTCAGGTAAAAGCAGTGGATATTGAGCTTTCCCACAGGACCTGTGTGTTCCACCCATTAGCTGTGACAGCCTCCAGCAGCCTCCTTGGATGCAGCCATGAGCTCCACTTCAATCCTAGGCAGGGATTGCACCTTGGAATTGTGCAGCAGGATAAGGTTTTTAAACTCCTATGTTTCTGGCTCTCTTTGTGCAGAAAGGCACATGGAATGTGGATGGGACAGGAAAACAAGGAGCACAGGGCTGTGTGCAGCCTGACAGATCTGAGACGTGACAGCGTCCAGGGCTGCTCTTCATGGAGTCTGGGGGAGTGAAAATCCCAGGAAAGCCCTATATGGTGTGGAAGAGCAAGTATGTTCTAGAGAAAGAAATTTACTCTTGATTTCCCTTCCCAGGTCAGTGAATTGTCCCTGGAACAGTTTGAGCTCGAAGAAGAAGAAGAAGTTTTGTCTGATCTCAGTTTGGATGATGAGCCATGAAATACCCTGCTTGCTTTTCCTCCAAATGCCCACCAGGGAAAGAAATGGGCAAATAAACTCTGTGTTTCTAAAAGTAAGCCCCCAGGTATATGCTGGTTTTGGAGAGGAAGTGTTTTGCTGTGGGCCTGCTCAGGTGAGCTGTGTGTGGAAGCCATCTCAGCTGCATGACTGTGGTTCAGCCAGGACAGCAGATGTGAGCAGCACTCCCAGGACAGCCAGAGGAAGGAGCCCTCCCTGCAAGAGCCACGTGCAGCTCCAGCTCACTCTGACCCAGGGGAGACAGTCTGAGAGGGAAGATGTCTCAGCAGCAGGAGGAGCTGTGGGGCCGACCCAGCTTTGCAGAGGGACAGCAGAGAGCATTTCTCTAAGTGCAGGTTGTTTGAAATAAGCCAAAGTCTTGTACAAATGTGTTGAACCCCAACTAGAAGTAGTTGGGACGTTGTCATTGTGTAGAACCAAGGTTGTCATTTCAAACAGGTTTTTCATTAAATGCAGTCAAATTTTGCAGTGTGGTGTGGTGAGTGAACCTTGGAGACAGCACAGGCAATGGGAAGGGGCATCAAGCACACCGAGTCGTGAGGTTGGGGGCAGGGGTGGTGGATGCTTATTTGATAACAAACCCCTGCCCAGAGTTTTTGAGCTCTCTTTGTTAAAAAAAAAAGGGTGATTGAAACCTGAGAGAGCTCAGGGAAGAGCCACAGCACTGATGTGAGATCCCTCTTGAAGTGAGAATGTCGCCTGTTTAAGTAAGAAGAGAAGACTGGGGTAATTTGCTGCAAGAGAAATCCCTTGCTACTGGCTGAGCTTATTAACCAAGAAGGTGAAGGGAAGTGCAGTGGCTGGATGATGACTTGAGAGAAATCCAAGTGGGAAGATGCAGTGTTTCACACGGGGAGAGAGTTTGGACGGACTGGCCTCCATGGGACACACTAAATCCCCTGTTGGGGCAAGTTCCCAGGTGGAGATGGTATTTTTGTATTAAATTGTCTTAGAACAATTTTCTTAGAAATGTACAAAAATATTTAATTCTCACACTTGCCCAGCAGTGTGGGGAGCAAGTTGAGGGAGGGGATTCTGCCCTTCTGCTCTGCTCTGGTGAGCCTCCAGATGCCTCCAGCTCCAGGGTCCCAATAAAGGAAGGACATGGAGCTGCTGGAGTGAGTCAGGGGAGGCCACAGACATGGTCTAAGGTGTGGAAGAGCTCTGCTCCGAGGAAAGGCTGAGCTGGGGCTGTTCAGCCTGGAGCAGCTGCAGGGAGAGCTTTGAGCCCCTTGCAGGGGCTCCGTGATTGCTGCAAAGGGACTTTGGAATGCCAGGACAAGGGGCAGTGGCTTCCCACTGCCAGAGGGCAGGCTTAGCTGGGGCACTGGGAAGAGATTCTTCCCTGTGAGGGTGGGGAGCCCCTGGCACAGGTTTTCCCGAGAAGCTGTGGCTGCCCCATCCCTGGAAGTGTTCCCGGCCATGCTGGCTTTGGAGCAGTGTGGGACAGTGGCAGGGGCTGGGATCGACTGATCCTTCAGGCCCTTCCCAAGGCAGCCCACGGCAGGGTTCTGTGATGTGGGTCCGTGGCTATGACACAGTCTCTTGGTGGCTGTGACACAGCCCCTCTGTGACAGAGCCAGCCCTCTGTGACACGCCAGGGCCCTGGCAGCGCCAGGCCGTGTGTGCCCAGTGCCCCCAGGCAGTCGTGGTTGGCCATGGCGCCGCTCACACGCTCCGTGTGCTCCCTGCTGCTGCTGCCATTGCTGCTGGCAGTGACTCCGTGCCCGGCTCAGGCCGGGAAGCCCTTTGGATACCCCTGCAGCTCCCCATGGCAGGGGGTGCTGAACTGTCGCCACGCCGGGCTGGCCACCGTGCCCCTGATCACCAGTGCGTGGCCCCTGGACACGCTGTGAGTGCCCTGTGCCCACAGAGCCCTGGCATGGCTGGCAGCCCTCCCTGGCACCTGGCAGGGACACCGCAGGACAGACTGGCTGCTCCTGGGGCTGCAGCACGGGGGGGAAGCCTGGTTGGCCACGCCGTGGCGTTTCCAGGCAAAGCCCACTGCTACCTCAGCAGCTGAATTTCCAGGGAAAAGGGGTTTCCTGAGGGCTGACAGTGCCCATTGGTTCTTTGCAGGGATTTCACTGACAACTCTATTTCGGCCCTGGGACCGGAAACGTGGAAGGAATACCAGTGGACAGAGACCTTGTGAGCATCATCCAGCATCTCCAATGGCAGGAATGCTGGTCTTTCCCATCCTTTTGTCTGGTTTTTGAGCACCCCCACAACCCATTTCCATGGGAACTCCAAGCTGGGCTGCTCAGCAAGCAGGGCTGTGAATGCCCAGGGCTTCCTAGGGTGGCAAGAAATGCCATGAGCTGTGACCCATCCCACGGGATCGTCCCTGTGGCTGTTTCACCAGGGATCAGGCTACACTCGGTTTCCCCTGGCCAGGAGCAGGTACCTGCTGTGGCCATGAGTGGGGACAATCCCTGCAGTGCTCCAAAGCCATGTTCCAGCACAGCTGCTGTAGGATACCTGTCCATGACCATTCCAGCTGTCCCTGGCGAGCAGCTGGTGTAACCAAGGCTGTTTGTGTCATTCCAGAATCCTCAAGGACAACGAGCTGCAGGCAGTGACGAGCCATTCCCTGGAAGGGCTGTTCATGCTGAAGCACCTGTAAGCACAGTGGGCTGCTGCCTCCCCCACCCTTGGGTCCCACCCTGCTGCTCAGCCCCCCTGGCCGAGGGGGCTTTATCCCTCCTGGGGCAGGAGGCTCATCCCAGGTTCCACAGTCCTGCACAGCCCTCAGGCCACACCAGAGCTGGGGAACACGGATGCTGCCGGTGCCAAAGGGAGGGAAAGAAGACAGTGCAAATGGAATTAATGTGGTGTGTTCTAATGGCAACAGGGATTTGTCTGGCAACACCATCATGTCCATTGAGGAACGTGCCTTTGAGCCGCTGCCTTTTCTGGAACATCTGTGAGTTACAACAGTTTCCTCCTGGTGTATGGAATGAAGGCTTCTTGCACTGATGAACCTTTCTGTGTTCAGACAGCAGGAGCATTTTCGAGAACCCTTTCCCGTGCTATGAGACAAAGGGAAAGGATTCATTTCTGTGATCTTCTCTGTCCCCAGAAACCTGTCTGGGAATCAGCTCACACAGATCCCCAGCGGTGTTTTCCAGGCCTGGCATGGGATACAGTTTCTGCGGGAGCTGTAAGTGGGACAGGGTCTAAAGGCAGATGGGAGCAGGGGCAGTGGGCAGAGCAGCTTTACCCCACCCAGCCCCTTCCCAGCCCCCCTCACAGCCCTCTGTGGTTTTTGCAGGGTCCTGAGCCACAACCCCCTGACTGTGATTTTCGATGAAGCATTCTTAAAGCTGCCTTCAGTCAACTATCTGTAAGCACTGACTCGTTTGGACCAGGCTGGTACAGAACTTTGTGTCTCTGCAGTGCCCAGTCCTCAGGAGAGCGGAGATCCAAGAGCAAATCTCCCTCTTCTCCCAGCCCTTTTCTGCTGGAGGCCAAAATATCCCCAGCAGCAGCAGAGCAAGGCAAAGGCCAAGCAATTCTGGTGTGTTCCCAGCTGCAAAGACCCAAGGAGTTGGGTTACAAGCCTTAAAGGACTAGAGGCTGAGCAGGTCTAGAGCCTTTCTTGGGGCTGGAGGGAGGAAAATGAAATTTGTGCTGTGGTCTGTAGTGGTTTGACAGAGACGTTCCTCCCTGTGAGCTGTGGGAGTGAAGGGGAAATCCGAGAGGATGGCTGGCAGGGCCCCAGGAGACCTGCAGGATCCCCTCCTGGTTCCGAGCCCATGGGGAGGAGCAGGTCAAGCAGGGACATGGTGGGCTTTGGAAGCACTGGTGTTGGATTGGGAAGAAGTGGATCCCTCTGCCAACAGCCCCAGCATCATCAGGGACACGGGCTGGTTCTCAGAGCAGAGTTTTGGCCATGCCACCTGAGAATTTAACGTGGCCCTTCCAATCCCTGCAGGGACCTGAGTGCAACGCAAGTGTCTGCAGATACACTGCTCCTGTTGCTGCAGACAACATCCCCCCTGGAGACACTGTGAGTAGGTGGGAGTGAGTCCCAGCTGGGACCGGCAGTCGTGAATTGGGATGGCAGGTTTCCCAACAAGAACCTCTTGTCTTTAGCAAAGTGCCCCGTGACGTGTCCTGCTGCCTCTGCCAGGAACATGGCCCCATCAAGACCCCGTGCAAGACCATCAAGTTCCTCTGCGAGAACCTGTGCAGCATCAGCACTACCCAGTGTGGTAGGTGTTGTGGCCGTGGGGATTGCACCTCAACCCTGCCCCCTTTTGGGGGGTTCCCAGGCAGCACTGGCCACCTCCATGGCAACGGTCCAGCCTGGTGGCTCCTGGCCAGTCCCAGGGACAACAGACTTGGGTGGCATCTCTAGAGGAACTTCAGCCCTGGGACGCCTTTCAGTGAGCCCAAATGCCCGTGCAGGCAGCTCAGGTGGGGCCTGGCAGGCCTGGCACTGTGCTCCACCTGTGTGCCTGCTGCCTGGGGGAACCTGTGCCCCTGTGTTTTGGCAGAAGGCTGCTCGGGACGCCGTCACTGATCTGCTCTCTTGATGTTCTCCCACAGGTTCTCTGGTCCAGATGCGGGCACTAATGGGAGCAGCACAGTCTGGACAAGTCAGAAATCAGATGTTGTACCTCAAACCCAAGGACATTCCCGTGGCACACCACGCATCCGTAACGTTTGCAGTTGCTGGGAAGCACGCCGGCGCCCAGGGGGATCTCAGCAGCCAGAGACATTCGTATTCCTCTTGGCACCTGTCCAGCCAGGACAGCAAAGCCATCGAGGAGCTGCTGGTGATGCTGCACGGCTTTCAGAACACGGGCGGGACCAGAGCCATGGGGAGCAAACCCTCTTTTATGGCAGAGCAACTGGCGGCTGAGCTCCAGAGCCAGCAGCGTGGTGCTCAAAGCCCCCTGGCCCTGGCAAAGGTCATCTCACAGCAGCCACCGCCCACCAGGCGCAACGTGCACAAGTTCCCAGCAGCGGAGGGAAAGAAAGCCACAGGCTGGGAGCAAAAGCAGCTCGAGTCAGGCTTGAACTGGCCAGTCTTAAGCCTCTGGGATGTAGCTGGTGGGTCCAACCCCGCGGAGAACAGCGCTGCCTTCGGCCATCGGGGTGCGAAGGAAGCAGCAGCTGCCCGAAGGAGCTCTGTCCAGATGTACGAGCGCAGGCAGAGGGACACCAGGTATCAGCTGCGACACAACCCCCTTTTCTACGAGCTGCATGGCAACGTGAGGGGAGAGGAAGAGCCCAGGCCAAGAGAAAGCAGAGGTCTGGACAGAAAGCCAGAGAATCTCTGGGACCTGTGGCTCCAGAGCCACCCTGATGCCAGCGCTGAAGAAGAGCGCTCCTCTCTCAGGGAATACAGGAAGCAAGCAGAGACAAGGTCCAGACCTGCCAAGGAGGCAGGAGGCTCCCAGAGCCCAAGCCGTGCTCCAGCCCCGGCAGAGCTCATGGAGGCCAGCGCTGAGCACTCGCAGGGGCCGGACGAGGCCCTGCGGACGTTCGTCGCCCGCGCGACAGGAGCCCTGAGCGCGGAGTGCGACCGGCCCAGCCTGCAGCTGCCCTGTGCAACCATGGTCTCCAAGATTCAGCTGCTGGCAAAGAGGCTCAAACCGAGGCAGGACAGCCAGGGGGACCTTGCTGTCACACAGCACTGTCTGCGCCTGGCCTTGGAGATGGCCAAGCAGCCCGCAGGAAAGGTAGGAGAGCTCCTGGCCACTGCTGCGTGTGCCCCCCTGGGCAAGGGGCAGTGCAAGGAGCGAGCCTCTCTCCCCTCCTGATTTGCTCTCCTGTTCTCCGAGCAGAATGCGGGGCTCGACCACTACGCAGCCACCAGGCTGTTGGTGTTCATCGTCATCACGATCTTCATCATCGTCTTCATCCTCCTCCTGGTTGTGTTATATTTAGTGCAAGTAAGCCAGAGCCCCCTGTGCCAGCTGTCAGTCAGGCCTTGTGGGTGCAGTGCCCAGCTGAGCCCTGGCTGGATGTGGATGCCTGTGCTCGTGCTGGGCAGCACGGGAGATGTTTGTGCAGCCCTGGAGCTTGTGGCAGCTCCACATCCCCCAGCTCAGCAGGGTTCAGCCCGCTTGGAGGGGCTTGTGCTGCCCTCTGTGCCGAGGGTGCACAGCTCTGCTTTGCTCTCCTGCCTTCAGCCTTGCAGCAGTGTTCACAGGAGAGCCCTGGGGACCCAGGTCATTCCAGAGGCAGGGAAAAGCAGGAAATGGGGAGGGGAGGGCTCTCTAAAAAGGTGGCTGTTTTCACAGACTTGCCCATGTATAGAGCAGGGTGGGTGGGAGGAAGAACCTTTTGGCCTCCCTTGCTCTGCAGAGAAACACAAGCCAACTGTCATGTTCCACGTGTCTCTCCTTCCCCAGGCTCACTGCTTGGACTGTTCTGAGGATACTTGGCAGGAAACGGTGAAACTCTCTCTGAAAAGGTACCTGCTCCCTGCCCTGTGGCCCTGCTGTGCCAAGAACCATCTCCACTCTGCACAGCAGCTCCTCCCTGAGCCCCCCAGCCGCCCTGGTGCCAGACACCCACCGGCCTGTGTTTAACACGCTTTGCTTTGGGAGAGACCCAGGAAAGGGACCCCGGAGCGGGAGCGATGGGCAGCAAAACTCTCCTCAGGTGATGGCTCTGCCCCATTTCTGCCTGCCCCACTCCTGTCCTCTGCACATGCCTTTCCCATGGAGGGCTCATTGCCAGCCACACCAGCCAGTGCCATCCCTTCCCTCTGGGACACATGTGCAGCCCTCTCTGAGGCCAAACCTGGTTCTCCTCCTCTTTTGTTTTTTGTCAGACTCTCTGAGAAGCTGTACTGTGGAAAGATCAGGACCATGCTCAGCTCTGTATCTGGTGGAGAGGATGAAGAGCAGGCAAGGAACGTGTGCCAGGGCTACCTCCCTGCCTCTGCCTCAGCTCTCAAGAACCTTCCCAGCACTGATGCTCAGGCACGGGAGGCCCGTGAATTCCGGTGGTTGGAGGATCAGACCATGCTCGTCATGGAGCAGGACACTCGGGCGCTCCGGCTGCACGACTGGAACAAGCAGAGGCAGGACAATGCGGAAGCTGCGGCGGCGAAGGACGAGTGAGTGGGATGGCAGAGATACCTGCACTTGTCCTGCAGCCCTTGTTCTCTGCCAGCTGTGCCGGGCTTTCCTTGGATGCTGTTTCCTTAACTGTTACTTCCTTGCTGTCCTTTCACAGCAACCCAGGGCAGTAGGATGAGTGAGGGAATGTCACCAGCTGAAGACGAGATCCCTCAGCCCAGTCCCTCCACTGCATCCCAAGGCCCAGCACAGCCCCCATAGACCCCCATAGGCCCCATAGACCCCCATAAGCCCCAT
>VYXB01000177.1:28499-65648 GCA_013397135.1 Pachyramphus minor
GTCCCATAGACCCCATAGACCCCCATAGTCCCCATAGGCTCCTATAGGCCCCATAGACCCCCACACGCTCCGTAGACCCCCATAGACCCCTATGGGCCCCATACCCCCAAAGGCCCCATGGGCCCCATAGACCCCCTTAAGCCCCATAGAACCCCATAGGCCCCACAGGCCCCATAGACCTCCCCAGGCCCCATGGACCCCCATGGGCTCCATAGACCCCCCTAGGTCCCATAGGCTTCATAGCCCCCATAGCCCCCATAGTCCCCATAGTCTCCAGAGCCCTCAGAACCTCCAAGGTCCCGGAGCCGCCAGAGCCGTCGCAGCCCCGAGCGCCCTCAGGAGCCTCCGCATCCCTCCCAGCCCGGAGTGCCTGCTTTGTTGTTGCAAAATAAAAGTGTTTGGAGGAGGCAGAGCTCTGAGCCTGTGCTGTGGGAACCCGGGGCTGGCGCTGGGGAGGGACCCTGCTCTGACTGGGGGGGTGGCTGCCCAGGGGCCTCGGGCCCAGCCCCGCTGGGGCCAGTGTGGCTGCCAGAGGGGCTCCTGGGGCCACCCAGGGCAGCGCCCTTAATATTTGGGGCACCCTGGGCCACTCCCTTGGGAGCCTCCCTGCTCCAAACAGCCTGCACTGCCTGTGTTCCCTGCCATCCCTGGAGCAGGCAGGAGCCAAAGCAGCAGGGTTAACATTCCCAGGGCAGATTCCATCTAAACTGACAGGGGCACACGGGGGGTCCCTCGTTAGGTGTGCAGGCATCAGAGCCAGGGCAGGTCTCCACAGTGAACAGCCCATCATCTGCTGCCCTTGCTCTGGGAACATTCCAGGGTGATTCGAGGCCTGAACTGAACTTGGGAGAGAGAGGAAAGGTTGATCGCAGAGTCACTCAAGTATTTGAAAAGATCAAGTGGGAAAGCCCCCCAGAAGGACTTGTTGGCTCTGGGCTGCTGCTCTGTGCACATGAAGTCACTTCCAGAAGGGGGATCCAGCAGAGCTGCATGAAGAGGCACACGCATCCTGCAGCTGTGGGATCTTTGCAATTGTTGGAAGGAGTTGTGCTGTAAACTTGAAACACCACCCCAAGAGCAGCTTCTCCACAAGGTCTATGCCACTGAAACACTGCTTTGCTTTTTGCATGTGCATGAGCTTCCTGGGGACCAGCACTGGCCTCTAATGCTGATACCTCTGAGTCTATTTCTAAACTCTGTGTTTGGGAATTCTGGGTCTATTTCTAAAATCAACACTTAGGAAAGCACTTTCTTCTACTCGTACATTTGTATTGGGTGAGAGGAAGGTAAACACACAAAAAGGATTTTGAAGACTTCCTCCAGGATAAGAACTGTTGTAGTTGTTCCTGACTATTTGTAGATATTCCATTCTATTTGTAAATAGAGGTGTCATTTTCCAGTGAATGTAACTGAGTAGCTGTAGAAGTCTTTGGGGACAGAGAGGTCCTTTAGGAGGCACCCAGCTGTACTGGGAACTTCTATCCCAGCTGAGACTGTTGTATCAATGAATGGTATGTTCACAAGTAGTGAATGATCAACCACTTGACCAGTAACTTCTTGAGCATCCTTTGTGATTTTATATTGATAATCATTTCTACCCTATGGCAATTCTGTTAGCCTGAACTCTGTTGTGTTTGGTGCTTGAAATAAAGCTGTATGGTTAAATAAATGGCTTGAAACTTCTCCTTTTCCCTTTCAGTACATCAGCAAGAATGCTCAATTAAAACAAAAGAAGGGCTTTGGAGGAATACATTCAGAGTATTATAATAACCATTTCACATTTCCAAATGGATACATAATTTGTGGCATGAGCAGGGCCTATTTAAAATCCTGCCTGAGGCAAAGGTTCATTTGCAAGTGCACTGTTTTCAGAGCTCCTTGTAAGGACTGGAGATGGCACCAGCTGGTCCCCCCTCAGCCTGTGTTTGCTTGTCATGATTAGATGTGGCAGGATGGTTTTTCCAACGAGATCAGTCACCTGGTGTTTCTGAAACATCCCCCTGCACTGCCCAGAGCTCCCTGCTGAAAACAGTTCAGGAGCTGATCAGCTCTTCCAAAAAGGAAGTTCCTCCTGCACAGATGAACTCTCAGCTTGCTCCACGTCAGCACTAAAATCAAATCCAAACCACGTCTTACCGGGTGACCAAAGGCTCAGAGTTAGAAATTGCAACTCATATATTTTTAAGCACATTAAAACCACTACATTTACCCTTTTGGATTCAGACAAGTTGCCTTTTTTCCTCCCTGGCTTGGCAATGAACTGATTAGGCTTCAGGGGACACTGAGAGCAGGCAGTAAGTGCCATCTTCTGGGGAAGACAGGCTAGTGAAATCCTTCAGAAGAGGAAACCACAAGAGAAGCTCCTAAAGGTCCAGTGAGGCTGTTTATTATCAGCCATAATAAAGCAATGAATATTTAAATGCCAAGGGAGAAGAGTTTTGTGAGGGAAGGGGTGAATTCCCAGTGTCCTGGGATATTAGATCAAGGTGATGCTCTGTTGGATGAGGAGGATTAACTTTGAGCTCTGTTCAGGGGAGAACTGGGAAGGGTGGAAAAGCCTTGGCTCCAGAGCCTGCTCAGACAGGAATCACCTGACCACATATCACTGTGGGTGGGATTGCAGGATCTCCCATTTCTGCAAACCCACTGACCTGTTTTGGTTTCTGTGTGACTGAAAAGCTGAACCACAAGCAGGGTTGCCCACACATCCCATTTTCCTCCTGAAGCAACTGTTCCAAAAACACAAAGCAGACACACCTCATACTACAGACTGAGCAGGATGGGGGAGCTTTGCTTTCTCTTTTTAGGCACTTGACTTTTTCCTCTGCAGGGCAAGGTAGATGTGGGTCCATTCCTTTCTCTTCTAATCTAGACCCCAAACAGCAGCATCTTCTCAGCTTTCTCCTTCCCCTGAAACTTGTGGCTTGCCTTGCACCAAAACACCATATGGGAATTCTGCCTTCCAGCCCATCCCTGTTCCATTACCTCAACATGGAAAAGCCATTTCAGGACGGTGATTTCATGATACATCTTTGATGGGGGATAAATTATTAAGGCAGAGTCATAAAAAATGAAAGACATTTTGCACAGGGAAGGAGTCCTGACAGTAACCCAGATATGTCACAAAAGCTGACTGCCACCAAATAGGAAAACCTGCCCCTCTGCCAGAGCAAAGGGAGGTAAACTATGAAAGATGCATGAGGGTAGAGGGAGAAATGAAGTGACTGGAATGACAGAGTGGGAGATAAACACACCCAGGCAAGGGGAACAAAAGAGAAAAGACTGGAGGAAAGGGGGAATGAATGGGGGTTAAATAATTCAGGGCAGGATTTATAACAGCCTTGAGGAAACAAGGGAGCACAAGTCATCTAGGAATCACTGCTGCGGGGTAGGGGGTGAATCAACCAAGCCCAACGTGTTATTCACGGTGTTAAAAAGAGCTGTGGGATATTCCGTGCCCTTTGGACAGACCTTGGCTGGTGTAAATCACCAGGGAGTCCGTCCAGTTGTGGGCATCTGCACCTTCTGAGGATGTAACCCACAAACAGAAGGGCAGATTCAACAATTCCAGCAGTTTTGGCCACTTTACACCACAAACGGGCCTCAAATCCTAATGAATCCCCCCTGGGTCCTGCCCTGGTCTTGCATGGGTGTGTCTGGGAGCTCTCCCCACCCACTGAGCTCCTCCAGCGCTGCCTCATTAAATGCAAATATCCCATCAGATAAGGAGCTTTGCAGCATTAATCCCTGCTGTGCTCCCAGTGCTGCTGGGGGGCAAAGCATCTCCTGTGAACTTTCTACATCTCCTCACCCCCCGGGCAAGGCTTCTCCCTGAAACATCAGCACATGTCCTCGGAGCTGTGAAACCTGGGGCCTGCAAAAGCTCAGATCCAGCCTGAAACACTCTGCTGAGCACTGTATTCTTCTTTCCCAGCCCTGGGCTCCTCTTCTCCAGGTCATACGTCCTCCCTGGACCGGTGTTATCACCCAGCTCCTGGAGGGGGGAACAGAAAACTTCTCCTCCTGCCTTTATTTCCCTCCATTGCATTAATTTCTGATTTCCTTGCTCTGAATTTCTGGTCCCCTCTGTTGCTCCTGTTTCAGCCTTGTTTTCTCTTGCTTGGGGGATTCCCTCCTCTCCCTCAGCCTTGCACACTTGCACCACTGACACAAAGCACTGCTGAGGCTGGAAGGATGTGCCACGTACACCACAGATAAAAGCAGGCATGCAAAATTCAGCAGCATGGAATTAAGCTTGCTGGTGGGAGGATAATTCCTATTAATCATGTCTATTACAGTAATACCTCGGGATAAGACCAAGATTTTTGAGCAGGGCACAAAATTAGGGAAAGACCCAGCTGCAGAGACTTTGCAGTCTTAAAAAGAAAAAGCATGGCAGGAAATTATCTGGGCAGTGCACTGAGTAACTTGATTAATTCTGAGAGTGGGAGGAGGACCCTGAGCAGGACAGATTATGTAGGGAAAGAAAAGCTAAATGGAACAAGAAATGGAAGGAAGCAGGAGCCTGAGGAGATCAGTTAAACCAGGAGGAAGGGGAGAGAAATATTAGCAATGGAAAGTGAATCTGCCAGGACACAGAAATTGTTGGGTCTTCGTAACAAACAGTAAATATTCCAGCTTGTGGCAAAATGAAATTTTTTTTTGGTTTTTTTTTTGTTTTATCTGAAATATTGTGCCCAGTCTGGTGGGAAAACACATGTGGCTATTTATGGGTTACGCAAATGTTTTCTTCTGCCTTGATCTGGGCCACCATTTAAATCAACTCTGCTGCTTCAAAACCCACCTCTGTGAAATTTCCCCTTCCCACTTCAGACATATTTCCCTACATTTTCCATTGGTGAAATGAAAGCTGGTGACCCCTTGCTCCTGCTCCCACCTTCAGGGAGCTGAAGAGGCAGAAAAAATGTCTGTATTTTGGTGAATGTTTGGGTTGGCTTTTGAGCTGACTCCCTGAAAATCAAGATACTGATGGAAAAATGATCCTTTTTCCCTAAATTTTCCAGCATGGATGTCTGGGTTACTACAAATGATTGTGCACAGATAAGATCCCGGGCTGACTGGATCTGTGATGGGCATCCCTGAGTCAGAGACAAGTGATGGGCCCTGAGACATCAGAGAGCAACAGCCAGGTCCTGCTTTGCTGGGACACCAGCAGCTCCAGGGAAATGGAGCAAAACCTCCTGCAGGCAACCAACTGGCACTGGAGCTTTGGACTGGTCTCCTCTCTAATAATTGTGCAATCATTGTAATTATATACCAAAAAAAAAAGTTAATTACTTAATCATGTGTAACGAGGACCCTTCAGCTCCCGAGCCAGGCAATTATTCACAGGCATGTAATCTCCAGCCTTTGTGCTGAGCAGTTCATTAGTTACTATTCACATCTTCTCAGAGGTGCTTTGCAATGGTTCAGGGGTTGGATTCACTCCAATTTCTTCTTGCCTTGGACAAGCCACATCCTGGCAAATATTCCTCTGTGTTTTATCCCTTTAACAAGGAGGTTCTTTCCAACCTTCCTGTTACCAGAGGGGATTCACCACAATGTGAACACTGGGAGCTTGAAGCTCCTGATTTTCCTGTAAGGTCCTTCTGGGTGGGTGTTTTTGTCCCACATCTGTACAGCTCTTGGGATTTTGGCCCTCAGGGGGTGCCTTGGCAGGGCTACAGGATTAATAGAAGTAACCAAGGCAGGTGAAGGAGATGGGATCTCCTAAATCATCCACTCCTTCCAAAGGTGGTCCAGCCATCTGGAATAACCCCTGCCCAGAGCAGGGGTCTGTTTAGGAGGAGTACTTTGGAGGGGGTGGCGTATTATGGACTCGCATTTTCACTTTGAAATACTTGAATGACTTCTCCCACCCCAGGGCAGTTTTCTTACGAATTAGACCCAGCAAAACAGACCCTCATGGACACAGGGAGCCTCACCCAGAAAATCTGGGCATACAGAACAACCACGAGCCAGCTAAACTCTTCCTACAGCAATCCCAGTTGGTACTTCACAATTTTTCAGTTAAACTTTTTTTTTTTTTAGAAAATATGCTGATAAGAAATACTGATTTGCCAGCAAGTTTTGGTGTCTTGTCCAGCATTTGGTAAGGGGACTGGGGCACCTCCCCTCGGGAGACAGCCTGAGAAAGTTGGGACTGTTCACCCTGGAGAAGAGAAGGTTGTGTGGAGACCTCACAGCACCCTCCAGCTTCTGAAGGGGCTCCAGGGAAACCAGAGAGGGGCTGTTCAACAGGAACTGGAGTGACAGGACAAGGGGGAGTGGGTACAAACTGAAAGAGAGTAGATTTAGATTAGATATTGGTAAGAGACCCAAGTGCTGTTCCACAGCTATGAATAAAGGGAGAACTGGACCCGTTTTTCTTTCTCTGACTTTACTGTACTTACATCCAGGCACAGACATGCTAAACTTCATCACACAGATCCTGGTGACATAACTCCATGTGCTTGGGAGACAAGAGGAAGTGTCACTGAGCTCTGGCTTTGCTGGAGGCCACCAGACCATACACATGCAGACTATAGGTGTGCTCCAGCGGCTGCTCAGACGAGTTTCCGACTTCAGGAGGGCTGGTCCTGCACTAAGGTACTTGGCTCTTGCTCTGTAGCACCAGGGTTTTTCTCAGGGGTCCTGGAAGCAGAGAAAGAGCATCATTGCAAAGCTGCCAGAGCAGTCAGGTGGTGCAGGAGAACACACTGCCAGCCCGGGGCTGGGCCCTGCAGTGCCCCCCAGGCACGTGTTTGGTGTGTGCTCAGGCTGCCTGCTGAGTCTGGTCCTGGGCCCTGCAAGGAGCTGCTCCAAAACCCAGGGATGTGCACAGAACTGGGAGGGCTGGGGCTCTGGACCCTTTGAGCAGCCCTTGGTGGAGCTGTGAGCAGGACCATGCCCACCATCAGCTACAAAAAGTGTGCTGGCCAATTGATTATAACCCGCAGGGAACGCGCTTCACACCTTGCTGTTCAACTGCCTCCCAAAGCAGCAGCTTGTTCCCCTCAAGGTGGGTGCTGGAAGCCCTGTCCCAGGGGAGCCAAGGTCTTGTGCTGCTCAGGAAGGACCTGGCTCGTCTCAAAACAACCAGTAGGAAAGCAAACCCAGCTCCCATATCCCAAGCCCAGTGTGAGAGCACCCCTCCTCTTCCATGCACCCAGGAGGCACCAGGGGGTGAGGATTGATCCATCCAGGCACTGGATGCCTGCTGGGATCAGCTCTGGAGCCAGCCCTGCACCCAAGGTGCTGGGGGAAAGGCTGGGTCTCATGCAAGCGCAGAGGGAGGGATGGGGAAGGAAAGAGCTGTAGGGAACAAGGGAATCAATCTTCATTAGGAAAAAGGAGGAGGATCTGCAGGGATGAGGAGAGGTGTGATGGATGGGGAGGGATCTGTGAGGATGCAGAAAGGCAGAAAGCGGATGGAGAGGCAGGAGAAACCTGCTTGGCTTTAAAACAGGCAGCTTTACAGGGTGGTTCCATCAGGGGGCTGAGGAGATGCCCATTTACCCCCCAGCCTGACGCTGTCCTTGTGCAGGGAATGGTTCCAGGTCAGAGGGGGGAAGGAGGTGCTGACACTACAGCCAGGAGGGCAGTGCCTGGGCCAACACCACAGGAGTCCAACCATCCCTGCAGGAGAGGCTCATGGGGCAGGACCACGTGGAGAACCCTGGCAGGACAGCTCTCCCTCAAATACTCACCCTCACCCTGCCCTGTGTGCTGACCACGAGGAGCCCTTTGCTGCCAGAAGCTGTTGGCAGAGGTTGGTAGGAAAAGTGCTGAGATCTTTCAGCCTTCCAGTTCCTATGGGATTGAGGTGAAGCCAGCACCATAAATCTGAGCATTAGGGGAAGATGCTCAGGCTATCCTGTGCCCATTCCCATCCCCATCCCCATCCCCATCCCCATCCCCATCCCCGTCCCCAGGCTTCCTCTTTGCTTGCACTGGATACAGACAATTGTGTGACTGTCTGTCCCAGTAAAGCTCATTCCAAACTGGAAGGAGTGCGAGGGGGAGGTGATTCCACTATTTTCTGCAGGGCCACCAGAGGAAGCAGAGCAGGAACAGCCCTGGAACAGCCCTGGCTGCTCTCTGCAGGGCAGCACAGGGAGGTCTGGCCCCGGGCACAGCCTTGGGAAGAGTGAGCTGGGAGGGTGCAGGGCAGCATTCCTGCCTGGCTCTGCACCTCAGCATCCAGAGGGGCTGCTGTCATTGCACTGCTTGAGTGAGGCCTGGGAACCTGCACCCCTTGGGGCCAGCAAGGTTTGAAGGAGGAGAAGGTGCCTGGTTGTGAGATCTGAGCTGATGTAGGTGTGAGATGAACAACAAGGAGCTTGGCCCTTCAGAGTTCAAACCAAGGTCTGCCTGCAAATCAGCAGATAGAGGAGCTCTTCCAAAGCTCTGCTGGCACAAATCTAGATGTCAGAAGACTTCAGGGGACCCCCAAGGTCAGCTGGGGACCTCAGTGGCACGTCTAGTCCTGGCCCAGGATGGAGGAAGCGAATGTTCAGGGCACCTTCTGAGCCACAAGAAACCTCCTGGGCATCCGTCTCTGGAACATGCCAAGCCAGCTTCTGCTGCTTGCCCTGGGAGATGCATCTGCTTGGGCTTGCACTGACACACTCGTGCCCACTGCTTTCTGTCACAGAGCAATGATGTTCCTTTACCATCGGCTGCTTCTGCTCTGGGCTACAAGATTTCTCCTTCACCCTCCTCGCCTGCTGCATTTGTTGAGCCACCTGGCAGCACAGGACACCTCTGCAGGGAGCTGGAGGGAGGCCAAGCACTTTATCAGATGCACCAGGATGGCCAGGGACAGCAGGTGCTGCAGCTCTGAGTGTGCCGGGCTCCTACGCTGCCAGCAGAGCTCGTCCCTGGGGCTGTAAAAGAGAGAAACAAAGGCACCAGAGGACAAAAGCAGGAGCAGAGTCACCCCAGAAGACTGTGGGGAGAGAGGCAGCAGTGAGAACAACTGCTCCACTGGCCACAGGGACAGACAGACAGTGCACTTACAGACACAGCCAGTGAAGCCACACGAAGAAAAGAGAGAGAAGGGGCAGTTGGTGGGTGAGTATCATTTATTCCAAGCAGTGAGTGAGATCACACAGTACAGGCAGAGACACAGGCTCACAGTCCAGGAGACAGCACACGAGACATTGGGGGGAATGGGAAGGACAAGGTCCCTGGTGGAGCTGGGAATTCAGGATGCTGTGGAGGGGAAAGGTGCCTGGGGGAGAAAGCCAAGGGTCAGAAGCAGTTGTGGGACAGACAGGGAGGAGCTGGCAGGGAGGAGGGAGGGGAAATGAGTGTGAAAGCAAGAAGGAACAGCACCATGGTGTGCACATGGGGTGTGACAGGGGTGAGGGCACTGCAGACTGCAGGGGCAGGAGCCAGCAGGGACACAGGTGTGTGACCAGCAGTGGGACCTGGGGAGAGGGGCAGGAGCAGGGGCAGGGGGGGCAGGGACATTCAGTGTCCTGTGGCTCCAAAGCATGATCTGTGTCATGAGATCAAAGGTGTCCCTGCTGATAAATCACGGAACACCACAATGGTCTGGAAGGATTTCAAGATCATCCAAACCCCCTGCCATGGGCAGGGTCACCTCCCACTACCCCAGGTTGCTCCAAGCCCCTGGGTGCTGTTTAACTGATAAAAACAGACCCACTGTGTGGTGGGATCCCCTCCACCCTGTGCCATGCCTGGTGCTCCTCACCCTGTGCCGTGACCCAGCTCTCCAGACCTCTCCCAGAGCCAGGCAGGACATCCAGGTCTCCCCAGGAAGACGCAGAAGACCCAGCTTTGCTCAGGGGCTTGGGGCTGCTGCATGCCACAGGCTGGGTTAGGGTGGGCAGGGGACAGCAGGGAGGGGTCAGAAATGCTTCCCCCTTCCACCTCTCACACCACTGAACACGCTGAAGGCACAGTTATCATTCCTCAGGGCTCTCACACGTCACTAGGGTCTGTCACTGCTCCTCATCCAGCATTTTCCCGCTGGCTGGTCCTTGGCTTCCCTGGAGCAGACTGGCTGCAGGGAGAGCTGGCCTTTTAGGAAGCAGAAGGATGCCTTCAATGCATTAGCAGGATTTTCTTTTATCCTTTGCTCACGTCTTCTCCACAGGACAGGCAGGATTAGGGAGCTGTTCCCAAGGCACCCTGCAACAGAAATGAAGTGTTCACAAGCAGCTCAGAGTTCCTGACAGAGCACCAGTCCCTGTCCCACACCCTCCACTGGTGTTGGTGGGATTGCTCCCCACCCAGAAAGCTGATGTGTCTAAGGACAATTCCCCGACTGGATCAGACTTACCACGGCACTGCTGGAACCAGGCAGAGCTGAAGCCCGTGTCTGAACATCACAGTATTTCCCAGCTGTGGAAAAGACACTGTTCTTAGAGCTGAGCACATCCAGATCATCCTGTTCATACTAGAGAATCTCCTCTTCCTGCGTGGCTCCTCTTCTGGAGCTGATGCCACTCTTGGGGGTGGCAGTGATTCCTTGGATGTTGGGAGGTACAATTTATGACAGAGGCATCTTCTTAAAAAGTCCCTTTCTGTCCTGCACTGGCACACCTTTAAATAAACCCTAAATCCAAAGAATATTATGACACACAAAGAGGCTGCATTGTCCAAGGGCTGACATGTCAGCTGATGAAACGTCTGCACTCATCCTTTTGCCATCCAGGGATGTAATAATGAGCACTGAGGTTTTCAGAGGGAGCTCAGAGATTAGGAAGTGTCAACGCTGATAAATCAGTCAGTCCTGTGCCTAGGCTGGAATGGAAGGATGGGGAGCATCAAGGGGGAACTTCCTCAACCACCCATGCACAAGGATCCCAGGAGTGCACACAAGGGGTTTAAAAGCAGTTCATTAACACTGGAAGGATGGAGGCCACTCCTGGTGGGGCTGCTCAGGGCAGGCAGGGTGACACCCCTGCAAAGCCACGCTCAGATCACAGCATTATTTAGGCTGGAAAACACCTCTAAGATTCTCTGTTATTAAGAGTTCAAGAAGAAGACTTTTGACTCTATAAATTCCAATTATTCTCCCCTCTCCTTGTCCCCTCCCCCAGACCCCAGCAGTGACCATCAGGGTGGGAGCAGGTGGGTTCCCCATCCGTGCTGCAGCATGGAAAAGCCCCTGGACCTTTGTGTCACGGGAGAAACATTTTGTTGGCCATCGTGGACTGTCACAGATAATGACAAACCTTTTAAAAACAAACATTTTCTCCAATAGCAGCTGTGGAGAGTGAAATGCTACATCCCCTGACCCACAGCCCAGCTGAAACACTGCAAAGATCAGGGGGGTGTGGCTGATGGATGGATGGAGCTGGTGGGGAAGGGACAGGGAGGGCAGGGTGGTACAGCAGGACATCAGGAAGCAGCACTGGTACCAGCAGGTGGTCACAGAGGGGATAAATTCAGGCAGGGATCTGTAAACCAGGCAGGGATGTGAAATAGCCCCCAGCAGCAGTAAGGCAGAAAAGGGTTGGTGCTCCATGGAGGTAACAGAGCTATGGTGGAGGAGGGATTTCAGAGCCACAGACCTTTAAGACCAGCTAGTTGCAAACTCCCTACAATGGGACACCTCCCACTAGACCGGGATGCTCAAAAATACAATAGTTTTCTTCAGGTTGGGGGGGGGGTTTATTGGAGCATCCATTAAAAGAGAAAACACGATTAAAAATCACAATTGCAGGCTAATTAAAAGAAAAAAGATTAGGGTCACCATTTAAAATAAAATTGTGCCCCCAGCCCTGCTTTTTCACAGCCACCATTTTCTCCAGGTATCCAACACTTCCATTAATATAAAATCAGAGCTTTGCATTTCCAGAGGCTCTCAAAGTGCTCACCCCAAGAACCTGCCACCTCCTTTCAGTGAGGATGTACAGCCCCTTGACCCCTCGTGGGCATTTCAGGTGGTTTCCACAGAGTCCCAAAGTGGTTTGGATTGGAAGGGACCTTAAACCTCATCTCATTCCAAACCCCTGCTGTGGGCAGGGACACCTCCCACTAGACCAGGTTGCTCAGGCTTGGCTTGGGGAGAAAGGCAAAGCTGTAGGCAGCTGGAAAAGTGTGATTAACATTCAAAAAGGGTTTGTAACAGAGTCACCTCATCCACATCACCTCCCCTCCCTCCAGCTCTCCACGGCCTTTGGTCCCTGAGCCGCTGAAGGTGGGCACGAGAGGGCTCAGCAGGGCTCTCACTGCACAGATCCTCTGCTCACAGACATCTCACATGGAATGTGAAATGGAAAATAAAGGCAAACCTGCTCCAACCACAGGGCTTCACTGCCCTCAGAGTGCTCCAGGCTGCACACACCTAAGGGGGGTCAGGCTGTGCCTATGGAAGGGGCAGTTCTGACAACACAAGCCTGATTCCAGTTGGCAGGGTCTTTCTTTCCCTAAACTGTGCTTCTGATCGAGAAAACAAGCTCCAGGAGGTGGTATTCGTCTTCAGCATTTATTTATCATTGGAAAAAGAACCCTTTGAGCAAGCAAAGATCACAAGCACGTCACAATCAATTGGCTATACATTAATTTGTGTGTGTGTGTGTGTGTGTGTGTGACTCTCATCAGAACAGCAACAAGGAGAAAGCACCACGAGGAGGTGTGCTCAACACGTTTACAAGAGACAATCCGTGATATGCAACCGAACCCAGGCCACAAAATATTAATTAGACACTTCCTATCTGCCTCCAAGAGGCAAGAGTTTGTGGAATTCATGGGTGCCAGGTCTGGACACCGGGCAAATGGAGAAGCAGGTGACTGGTGTGCGAAGCGTCAGGGAAACAGGAGCTCAGTCAGCAATTAGCACCATTTTGCAGAAAGGAGTAACAGTACAATACAGTGAAAATGCAAAAGCAAGCAACAGACAGCACAGGAACTCTCACAGGGTAAAAAAGCAAAACATTTTTTTTTTTCTTTTTACAAGGAAAGCAGAACATAATTACAGATCAGCATGGTGGGAGCTGCAAACACAGAACAGCAGAGCAGTTTCCCAGTGGGATCGACAAGCTCAGAGCCCAGAGTGAACTTGGAACGGCAGAGATTTGGTCTCCTTTCTGATAAACCTGAGTGGGTTGGATGGGCACAGAGTCTGGGGAGGGCAGAGTATGCAGGATTTCCCCCTGAGGCTCGACTCTGCTGCATTTCCTGGCGTTCAGTGCAGTGCTAACTGTGTGCTGGGGGGGTGTTGGATGCATGCTGAGACCTGCTGCACATGGAGCACAGCCCAAGGATGTCTATCCCAGTTTTGTTGCTGTTGAGAGGGGGGTCTCCAGGCCCTACCAGTCTCCCAGAAAAAACACCTTGCAAGGACCTTTCATCCCACCCAAGAGAGGTGGCCAGAACAGGCGGCTCCATGGCCCTTGGGAAGTTCCTTCCTGGAATGGGAATCTGGACCCCTGGCTAACACTTCATACCTGGCTTTGTACTGACACCATGGAATGGTCTGGGTTGGAAGGACCTTAAAGACCACCTGGATCCAAGGCCTGTGCCACCAAAGAACCTCATGTATTAAGGAACAAAGCCACATTGTGACCACTCACTGTGCATGTTTCCCTCAGACACTGGGACGGAGGCTCTTCATTGAGAAGGAGCAATCCTGGCACTGAGGGATGTTCAGCAGTTGATCCAGGGTCATGGAGATGCTTTGATTAGGTGGTCTGAGCATCTTAATGATGTTGCAGCATCTTAATGACCTTGAAGTCAAGGGCTAAATTCCCCCTGAATTCAGGGTGAAACGGTGGCAAGCATCAGTGTGTCTCCATCGACGTGAAAGTCGGGGCCAAAAAATAACAGGGACAATCGCTTGCTGTGGTCTGTCCTTCTGTCAGATTGCTGTGTTGGGCTTTTGGGAACTGCCTAGTGCCTTCCTGACGTGCCCTGCCTGCTGTGACACATCCTCTGCGGGGCTGGTGCCACATCCTGCGGCAGCAGAGGACGCTGCTGAGGAGCAGCAGGATGCATGAAGCACCTTAAAATCACACCAAGCCTTGGGAGCTCGTCTTCTCTGGCCAGTTGTCCCTTGTGGGTGGGAAGAGCTGTGAGCACACCCCTCTCCCCCAGCTCAGTGCTGGAGGCAGAGCTGAGCTGCTGCAGCGGCTTCTGAGCACTCGGAAAAGCAATGGTCAGTATGCAACAGGTCAGCATCTCCATGAGGGCATGCACATCCAAATTAAAACCAAACAAACAAAAAAAGCACTACATTCACAAAGATTTCCACAGTTTTACTTCCTGGAGGATTTTCCCTGGTTTCCTCCCAAACAGAGGAGGTTTAAATATATATATATATTTCTATATATGAATATATATTTTCCACAGACACAACCTGACTAGCTCATAGCACACAGTTCTAACACAGCTAAGCTTGGAAATACACCACTGGGTTCAGAACACTACACTCACTGCTACTCGAAGGTTTAGGCTGTCAGCAAGGCAAACAGGACACGTCACACGACACACTGAACGTGGCACTTACTCAGCACTAAGGCCAGCAAACCTCACTATCTCTACATCACAGAGCTTCCCTCCCCTTTGGAAACTCCCTCACAGCCTTGGAGCCCACCACTCATTTGTGTTTCCAAAAAAAAACCCCAATCCTAACGGGGTGAGAGCCCAAAGTGGGACTCCTCATCCTCCCAACCCTTTCTCGGTTCTGTTTCACCTCCCTGAAACACCCTTAGCAGTGAGACTTTCCTCGTCCCAACACCTCCACAGCAACACACCACCTCCCCTCCCACCTCTCTCTTCATCCTTCCCAACTGTCCTCTGAAAGTTCCACGCTGGACTTCGCGTTAGGAGAGAAATTCTGGGGCTGCCAAAATAAATAATGAGAACCCCGCACCTCGACTTGAGGCCCCTCTGCTACCAGGAGAGTTTAACAGCTCAGTTTGGTGGGATCAAGATAAATCCTTACGTGTTTAGGACTCAATCCAGGGGCCTAGGCTCAATAAATCTGGATTGGGACCACAACTCTGGCAGCTCCCAGTGATGCAGTGACCCAGATTCTGGGGGATGCAGTGCCAGTCTGCTGGGCCAGGTCACACTGCTGACAAATGGTCCTGCCGTGTTCAGAGCTTCCAGACTGGGCGTGGGGATTTCCTAGAGTAAGGGCACAGTAAAAATAGGATTGGAACCCTGAGATCTTGTCTGGAGGGAGTCTAGGGATCCCAGCATCTTTTCTGTGGCCCTCTCGGGATGCTGATGAGCCAACATGAACACCAGCAGCTGCAAGGATCAGCACAGCAGGGGCCGNCTAGAGTAAGGACACAGTAAAAAATAGGATTGGAACCCTGAGATCTTGTCTGGAGGGAGTCTAGGGATCCCAGCATCTTTTCTGTGGCCCTCTCGGGATGCTGATGAGCCAACATGAACACCAGCAGCTGCAAGGATCAGCACAGCAGGGGCCGACAGCTCCAGCCGACCTCTCTGACACGTTTCTTTCTACCTCTTGGAAGGTCACACCTGCAAACCAAACCTCCTTCTGAAACCTCTGACCACTGGCACCCCAGAAGTGAAGACAGCAGACCAAAATTCAAACCAAACCGGGAATAACTAAAAGGATCCATAACCTGGGGGAAACAATAGGGAAGAACAACCTGCTGATAACCCCGTCTAACCTGCCACGTTCCTGGAAAGTCTTCACTGCTCTCTGCGCCTCCCCTCCCTCAGTTTTTTATTTCAAATCAAGGACTTCAAGTGGTGTTGAGGGTGAAGCTGCCTCGATGCAGCTGGACCTACCCCCAGCTACCCTGGGGAAGGATTTGGCCCTTTATTTCCACGGGATCTCCTTTCCTGTTGCTTCTTGGAGCAGAAATCCCACCAGTGTCCCCAGGGGGAATCACTCCTGGCCACACCACTGGTTGTGGGGGAGTCCCAGCAGACCCACAGCACCACGAACGACCCTGATCCTCTCTGCCTCCAAAACCCTTCACCCGCTGGCACCAGTGGGAGACAACCCAACAAGGGCCAACCCAAAAGGGCCTCCTGGGATGAGAGCACAGCCCCTCCGTGGCTCCACGGGCACCTCCACGTGGGCAAAGCCCTGAAGGACCAGCCCAAGGAAAGGGCCAGGCTCTTGGATGTAACCATGATCCATCACCTCCATCTCCTACACCCCACCTCGTGCATTCCCACGTCCCTCACTCTGTGCAGAGCCGTGTTGTGCAGGCAAAGCAGAACAACCTGACCTCAGAAACAAGGATTCCCTAATCCTCCTTGGAAATAAAACAGAAAAGCTTCTAATACAATCAGAACAAAAAGCAGATTAGAAGCCTCTAATTAATTTTGTGGCCTTTATTTAATCAAGGGGGAGGGAGAAGAAAAAAAAAAGGAAGGAAAAAAAGAAAGAAAAGGGAAAAAAAATGAGTAAGAAAGGAAAGTGCAGTGACATTTACTCTTTTGCCTCAGCCAGTTTATTGTTCATCTCTTTACTTTTCTCCTTGTCCTCTGGCTTTGCTGTGTTGGAGGTCTCGGCGCTCTTTTTCTTGGCAGCCCGGCCAGATGCAATCTGCTTGTCTTTGGCCTTTTTGAGGGGTTTATGGCTTGTTGTGGTCTTTTTTGGTTTGGAAGGCTTTATGCTAGGCTTTTCCACCTGCATGGAGGACAGGCAAAACGACAACAGACAAGGAGAGAGAGACAGAGACAGAGAGACACAAGGACAGGTGGAAAACAGGATTTAGATCAGAAACAGCATAAATGTTCCTTATCTGCTCAGCTCTGCCCTGCCACGAAGGAGGGGAGCAGCTGGGCTCATGCTGGGTTGCAAATGGCCAGCTCCTTTGCTGATGCCCTGAAGTCACAGAGCCCCTGGAGCCAGCAGAGCCCATCCTATCCAGATCAGGACACAGCAGGATGAACAGGAGAGGGAATATTATCAGGCATTTTAGCAATTCCTCCATCTTTCTCTGACTTCAGGAGGGGCTTTGCAAGCCCACAGGGGATTGTCTCTGTCTGGACTGGAAGCAGAGAAATGATGCTCAGGACAAAGAGGCTGCTACAAATCCCCACCCTTCTTGTGGGACAGGACCCCTCTGTCTGTTTGTTCTTAACATATTCCCACTACAGAGGAAAATCTCTTGGCACCTGGAGAAAAGTGCACAACAGTGTCTTGTTTCTACAGCCCCCAAAATAGGAAGAACAGCTACAAAATTAAGGAGGAACAGAAGCCTTTAGCTCCTCCATGCCTGCCCTGCCATCCCCTGAGACCTCACAGATCCAGGCACTCCTGAACTCTGGGAAGGACTAATGGTCCTGGGTTTAAAACTGCACAGATTCCTATTAAATGCAGATCCACCACTGCTCCTGGAAACCAAGGCTGGAAGACATTTCAGCTCAGGCCCTTCTCCACACATGTCCTGGATCTGATCAAAGCCAGAAGTGGTTGCTGCCACAATCTGTGCAGTGCTCTGCATTAACTGCAGATGAAGATCTGGCTCTTACCATGATGTTCCTGGGAAAAAGAGTAATATGGAGTTCCTACAGGTTTAGGGGGAGAAACCAGAAAGCTGCCTAGATAATCATGTGGGAAATGACAACACAAACCCCTCTTCATCTGGGCCCTGCCCTCACTCCTCAGTTTGACACAGGGCACCACTGTCTCCAAAGCACACCGAGCTGTTCTAGAGCCCACGGAATTATCGCATGGTTTGGGTTAAGAGAGTCCTTAAAGACCATCTATTTGCAGCTCCCTGCCATGGGCAGGGACTCCTCCCACTATCCCAAGGCCAACCTGGCCTTGGACACTTCCAGGGATCCAGGGACAGCCACAGCTTCTCTGGGCAACCTGTGCCAGGGCCTCATCATCCTCACAGCCAGGAACTCCTTCCCAGTATCCCACCTATCCCTGCCCTCTGGCACTGGGAAGCCATTCCCTGTGTCCTGTCCCTCCATCCCTTGTCCCCAGTCCCTCTCCAGCTCTCCTGGAGCCCCTTCAGGCCCTGCAAGGGGCTCTCAGCTCTCCCTGGATCCTTCTCTTCTCCAGTGAACCCCCCCAGCTCTCCCAGCCTGGCTCCAGAGCAGAGGGGCTCCAGCCCTGGCAGCGGCTCCAGGGCCTCCTCTGGACTCTCTCCAGCAGCGCCAGGTCCTTGTGCTGCTGTTCTCCAGGGCTGGAGCAGCTCTGCCCCCACTGAGGGGGCAGAGGGGCAAATCCCCCCTTCCCCTGCTGCCCGGGGACCAGCCCAGGGCACGGGGGGTTTCTGGGCTGCCAGACCACGTTTGGCTTTCCTTTCACCACCATCTCCAAGGTGGATCCCCAGCTGGCCAGAAAGAAGGTGCCCCAGCAGGGGCCTGAAGGCAGCAGTGTCCAGCCCTGCCCTGTGGGTTGGACGTGTCCCCCCCTGGTCCCTCTGGCCGCGTTGCTCACCTTGGGAGGTTCTTTGTAGGGTTCGCTGTACAGGGTGCGTATCCTCCTGCGCTCCAGGTATTTGTTGTCAGCTGGAGAAGGCTTACTGGTTTCCCCCTTGAACTGGGCGCTGTAACTGGTCTCGTGGATCATTTTCTCCTCTGGTGGCTTGTACTGGGGCTTGGCTCGTATCGCTTTCACGGGCTTCACGTCTATCCAGGGCCGGAACTCGTTCCTGAGGATCGACAGGAAAACAGGTTCAGGGATGGAGCCAGCGGGAGAGCAGTGACTGGAATCCCACACTGCTCCACGAGCTCTCTGTGGGAGGGAGTTTTGCCTCCAGACAGCCAGCTTTACACAGAAACAGGCTCATTTTTTTACCTCATCCCAAACCCGTGGACAAATGATGAGAAATTCAAATGAAATTAAGATCAGCCAGCCCTGGGCACCCCTCAGCCATGCCTGTAAGGAGGGAACTGTGTGGTTCCACCTGTACTGCACCAAACTGTGCACAACAGTTCAGTTAATTCCATACCAACAGATGAATCATGGGGATAAACAGGTAAATAATCAAGATAAAGCTGTCTTAGATGTAAACTCAAGCACAGCAGGAAATGCACAGTCTATCAGGTGAAGCTATGGCTTCTCTTTATCAGCTCATAGTGAATTCCTGAGTTACAGGAAAAAAATAACCCCATCTCTCACTTCTTTGGGACAGAGCTGCAACCTTTTAGAGGAATAAACCCAAACACACTTGAAAGATTTCTAACATCTCCTGGACTCGTTCCACAGCCTCCTTCTCTTGTTTTTTCTAGTTCTTCCCAGCACAACACCAACATCTGCTCAGTTTTGAAGCAAACCCTTCCATTTTCTCTCTAAAAATCAATATTCATCTGAGAATGGGGCTGGAGAGACCCAAATGTGTTGGTGCCTTACAGCAGTTGTGCTCAGACATAGTCCAAGGCAGTGTTTAGATCCTTAAAACTCCAGTGCAAGCCAGGAGTTATCCCAACAGTGGTGACACAAGCCCTCTGCAGAGGGGTGAGTTTTCCTTGGAAATCACAGAGTTGTGGAATGGTTTGGGTTGAGAGGGACCTTAAAGCTCATTTCACTCCAACCCCTTTTCATTTTCTTGCCTTAATTTCTGAGGCAATGGGATGTCTGAGCTGCAGACCCTGCCCCTCCTGCTCTGTTCCACATTTTTGGGCTGTGTTACTCATTTTCAGCCTGGATTATGAGGGAAATGAACTCTGTGTGAGGGTACTGCCAGTCAATCCCTTCCCATAATAGCTCTGAACATCTTAATCAGCTTCAGCCAAATTTGACAAATGGGCATGGAGTTATTCAGCTTTCCCTTTTACAAAGATAAGCAGCTGGACCAAGTCCAGGGGCTCAGGAAAGCTTCAGTTTGGACATCCACACATCACCAGAGGATGCTTAGACAGGGCTGCAGAAGGTCATGTTGTGCCCTCAGGGACTGGGAATACATGATCCCTTCATGGGCAGGATCAGGGCAGCTCCCTGCCTCCTCAGTACTACACTGCTCATTCACACAATCCCTCTGTAAAACAGGAAAACCCATTTCTCCTCCAAGGTAACTGCTGCCTGCAGGGTGAGCTCAGTGCCTCTCTGGGCTCTGTCCATGGACTAGATCTCTGCTGATGGAAAGCAAACATGGAGCACACGTGAGACACCCACAAATACACCCCTGAAAGTAGGTATTGTCATCTCTGAGCCACAGCCCAGCTCCAACTCTCCTTCCTTAGTGTTGCTTCTATCTACATCTACTTTTTATTTCACCTGTATTTCTTAATTTCTCTCCCTCTTTACTCTTCAACCCTTCCTGGGTTTGGATAATACTAATACTGCCAAAGGCCCAGGGACAATCCCTGTTTGAGGGATGCTGTTCCTCAGGAAACTGCTGCACTGAATGAGCAGCACATGGACTGAAGGCTTTCCCATTTGAAAAAAACATTCACTTCCCACTGGAAGAGATTCCCAATGGAAGACTTTCCCCTTCAGTGAGTATCATCTGTTTGTCCACAGGCATCTCTCCGCAGTCCATTGTTAAAATATCCCTCCTGCACGAGGAGTTTTGAGAGAAAGGAGGAAGAAACATGTTTGAAGAGCTGGATTAAAGACTGTATGACTGACAAACTGCTCTCCAGAGCTTGCAGGAGTGCAGCAGGAGGACACAGTCTCAAACCATTTACCACAGCCACACCAGGATATTTATGTCACTCAGAGCTGTTGTGTTATAAATTTAGGTGCTCCTTATATGCAGCAAAGAAGGGAGGGGAAAATTAGAAGCTTAAAAAGTTTGGGGTTTTTTTCCTGCATTCTGGGAATAGTAAAAATACCTCTTCTCTAAGGTACAGTTGCTTCTGTAACACTAAAACTAGTCTGGTTTGGAGAGAGATCCTGCAGTTGAGAGAAATCCCTCATTACTGCTTAACATCCCAAGGCCAATTTGTGGGGAAGGTGGCCCAGACAGTGCAAATTCCTTCTTCAACTCGAACCAAGCCCTGAGAACATTATTTCCCCCCTGTTTTCAGAACAACAGGTCACAGTGGTGTCTGTACCACTGGAGAATTCCGCACACCGAATCAGCTCTCAGGGGATCCCGGGGCTGTGCCAGACCCCATCCTGGCAGAGCTCAGCTCCCAGCTCCCCTAACCCTGAGCAAAAGCCTAGGTCCCCTAATTTTGTGCCCAGCTCTAGTCCCAGCCTTACAAAGAACAATTAGAATCAGTGGGGAACCCAGTGCTGACCTGAAATGGAACTGGAAATGAAACTCAGCAAAAACGGGAATATGAGGCACCTGATGACTTCTGGCAAGTTCAACTTGGAAAAATCCCCAGGGAAGTTAAAGAGGGTTTATCCAGGAGAACACTGGGCTGTACAGGATGGGGCAGATGCCTTGCAAATGCAGAGGCAGCAGATCCTCCAGGAGGACAGCAGCCTGGGGAGGTGGTGCCTGATCCATATCCATTAAAGCCAGGCCTGCTCTCCACATCCATCAGTGGACACCACACTGCTGCACCCATCCCAGTCACTTCATTTTAATTGCATTTCCCCCTGGCTGGGGATTGCTGGAGGCAGGTGAAGGTGACCTGAACACCCTCCTGCAGCCCAGCCAGGGGTCACTGGGGCTGAGCTGAGCTCCGAGCTGCCTCTGGAGATGCTCATCCAGACCCATGTAGGCACAGATTGCCTTCACCTCCTGAGCCAGAGCAAAGCTGAGGGGTGGAAGGAAGGGGAGGACAGGGCCAGGGCTTTAAAGAGAGGCTGTGTTTGTTCAGCATCAGCACAGGGTGGTCAGGGTGTTCTGCTGGCAGCAGCTCCACTGGCACTGGACCAACCCAACTCCCCTGTCCCCGTGTTCATGGACAGAATAATGAATGGTACAGAACAGGGACACCAGGAACTTCATGCTGGAGTCCTGCACAGAAGGGGTGTTTCCAGCTTAACCTGGAAAACAAAGCAAAAAAAAAAGCAAAACACCTTTACAGACAACAGGTTGTATTTCAGAACATCACAGTTCTCTTTAATGTTCCTCTATCTAAACAGCAATGAAAAAACTAAGTAAAAAGTTTGTCTGGGATTTTCAAAATATTTGGCCTTTCTGGAATACAGTGTCATTTGCTCCTAAATATCTTCCATCTCCCTTATACCTCTTAATGCAGGAAAAGAGATGTTCAGTGACATGAAATAGTGGGAAACCCACAATCAATGATAATGGTTGGTTGAACTCTGGAACTCGATGCCGATGGAGGACACTGAACTCCAGTAAATAATGAGTTTAATTAAGTCATGGCTGTTTAGCTGGATATTGAGAGTATTCAGAGTTATCTTCAGCATTTCACTGTTCTCTAAAAACCATGGGCCAAAGCAACAGTTATTCCATGCTGAAGGAATCTCTTCCCTCTGGCTGTGATCAGCCACAGATACTGGACTGCCAGCACATCCTGCTCAGAAAGGATTGCCCAGAGGAGGGGCAGGCCCATGTTTTGGCCCTAAAGCTGTTCTCTTTCTAATGTGAACAGAAAACATTCCATCTGGGCTCCACACAAACAGGCTGTGCATCCTCCTGCAAACACAAGTGATTTTGAGGACAGGCCTGATCAGTGGTTACTGCTCTGCAAGAGCCAAACCCTGACTCCCAACCCGCTTCCAGCACCAAAGGAACTGAGGTCCCTCATCCCATTTTCCACTCCAGCCCCCTTTAGTTAAAAAAATCATCTCCTGCTGACACTGGCCTTGCCAACACACCAGATCTGCCCCTGCAAGAGCCAGAACTGCCCTGTGCCTGCCCTGTCTCCCACTCCCACATGGATGTTTAATGGCAGCTTTATCCTCTGCTGCCTGGGCTATTCTCTCGTGCACAATAATTCACTGTAGGGTTGCATGGACACTCTCAATGGTATAAAGAAGCTCCTGGTGCCCAAGAGCATTTTTTTCCCAACCATTAATAATCAACCTCTAAGACACACACCCACACAAATATATATATATATATTTACAGACATGCACACAGAGCAAGTCAGTTTGGATGAGCCAGTATCTAACTGTGTGCCAAAGCAAAGTGAGATATATTGATGCAGGAATTGGAAGCTTGGACAATGGACAATGGAGTGAGTGTGAGCAGGATGGGGAGGGATCAGTGTGTGGGAACATCCCTGGGTAGGGCCCATCAAGCACAGAACTGGCACAGAAGAGGAGCAAAGTGCTGAGCCTTCAAGAAGGTGACTTTGGCCCTGGCTGAAGGAGGCTGTGAGCAAGATCAAGTCCATAATGTCCTGAAAAGGATGAAGTCAAGTCATTTGGCAGAGCAGAACCATGCTGAGAGCCATTTGTAAAAGCTGCTTCAGTCAGCAGCCCACAAATCTTGGATATTGCCTGAGGGCCATGGAGCATGGACTTCCAGGGAGGAAGAATTATTGCCCAGGCTGTCGTGCCTGAAACATCACAAAGATGGGAGTGAAGGTGATGGTGAACACTGAGAGGGCCAAGGAGTGAGGGAGAAAAGAGGAACAGCCCTGCCACTGCTCATGTCTCAGCGTGGAGAGTCCAGGAGCATCCAGGAGGAGTTACAGCATGGAGAGGCCCCTGTATGACAGGAAAGGGTGAGATAAATCCCTGCTCTCCAAGTGGCCAGCCCATGCCAAGCTCCCAGGGTGATGCAGCCTGACATCTCCGTGCTCGCCTGCAGAAATAACCCAGCTGTAAATGTCATGTTCACCCCTGGAAAACAGGTCAGGATCAGGTCACAGCTCTGCCAACGTCCCATTTAACAGTCTGTTCTCCAGGGGGCAACATCCCAACCCTTCAGTCCTCCAACGGGGCAGATGAGGGGGAAAGTTGGCACAAGGTTAAACCAACAAAGCAGCTCCAGAGCAGGGATGCTCTGACACAGCAGCATCTTTACTGGCAGCACCATTAGGGTTGGGAACAGCAGTGCCACAGGCAGAGAGGATGGGCTGCAGGAACCTGAACTGCATGAGGAGAGCCCAAGTGCTCCTCTGAGAGTTTGCTGGGCCAAAGAGCATCGTGGATCTGCCTCCACTTGCAAGACAACACGTGCCACTGCACGGAAATATGGACCCTGCATTAAGTAGGTTCAGCCATTAGGGCCCCATGGATAAAAACCCTTAAGAGGAAACCTTCACATTGGGAAAAGTGGAAGAGATTGAAGATTTAACACAGCATTGGAAATTCTCCTCCTCTTCAGGTGTGAAGATTTTTTTAGTGCAGTTCCTGGTGAGTGCAATGAACTCATTCAAATGTCCAAGTGGATACAGGGAAACCAGGAGCTGCCTGGCCCTGCCCACCCCCATGCAAAGGGCACAATGAATCATTGAATCTTTTAAGATGGAAAAGCCCTCCAAGATCATCAAGTCCAGTTGTTCCTCCAGCAGTGCCAAGGCCACCACTGACTGCTGTCCCCAAGTGCCACATCCACAGGGCTTTTAAATTCCACCAGGGATGGGAATTCCACTGCCCTGGGAAGCAGTGCCAGGGCTGGGCAGCCCTTGACTAGTGGCCTTGTGAGCTTTTGGCTCCAGTGAGGTTCTTGGTGGGGAGATGTTTTTCAGCACCTCATTCCAAGTGTTTGAAGACACAAATAAGAGATGAACTAAAAATGCCTTATTTCAGTTCAGCTCAGGTCACGTTTTGTGGGGATAAACACAAATGAAATAACTAAAAAATCATAATACTAATATACATAAAGTGTAAATACATACAAAAATACATAAATACTGTATGATAATAAAAACATCGGTGCAGATATTTTTTGCAAGAACTCCTCCGGCAGAAATTCCTTGGATCCACCCGCTGGATCCAACATGACCAATGTTTCACAGCAAACAGTTCTGCAGCTCAAGGAGCTGCATTTCCACTGTGTCCACAAGTCAGGGACAGGGAGATGTGCTTCACATGCCACAGGCAGTGTGACAACAACACAACAATAATGCAGCACCAATGTGGATTAACCCATCTTTGGTCTGATCATCCACCTGTGCTGTGCCCACGGGTGTTTGCATTTGAGCTCGTCCCATTTCCTTACAAAATTTTACAGAAATATTGTGAATCTAAGGTCCTTTCAGCACACAGAAGTCACAAGCCAGTCACCTGGAGAGAGGGTTGAATTCTGCCTGCCATTTTACACTTTCCAGTGCAATGCACCCACTGAACTCTTCTGCAGTTGAAATTAAGAGGTTCTAGTTCTTTTTAAGTGCAAAAACCACAACAGAGCTGGGTGGGAACTAAGTAGATGAAAAGGAGGAGAGCTGAGGATTGAGCAAAGATCTTCAGATAAAGGATTACTGAGCTCAGGGAACGCAATGAAAGGCTGAGTCGGATTTCCCCCCCCATCTTTACCCTTAATGCTATGCTACTGCAAGATCTGCAAAATCTAGTTACACAATTGATTTGTACTGCAGACAGGAAGGTGCAGAGCTCCTTGCACGACATAAGTGGAATTACTGGAAAGGAAACACATGAACATTCCCTTGAAACTGCCCTGGGTGCTGTGGGGAAGGTTGTTCTAAAAGCATGAAAGTCTGGGACAAGGTGGAATGGCTTTGAACTGAAAGAAGGGAGGTTTAGATGGGGTATTGGGAAGGAATTCTTCCCTGTGGAGGGTGATGAGGCCCTGGCACAGGCTGTCCTGAGAGAGAGGGAACTGGGAGGTGGGAAACCTTCCTTGGGAAGAGAACAAAGCTTAAGATGCCCGTGAATCTTTTTAGGAAGCCATAAAACACAGCACCACAAGTCAGCAGGGTTGTGTGGGTGTAACAGGGAGCAGACTCAGGTCCATGAAAGTCCATCCCTTTTCACAGTGTAACACTCCATCCACGCCACTTCCAGTTACCCCATCTTCCTTTGGAAGCTCTCCCTGCCAGAGGGAGGCAGGAGCTGCAGGAAATTAGAAAAATCAGGGAAGAAAATGCTCTCCATTTTCCCACCCCAAGCTTGGCAAACCACCAGCACCACTTTTGCATCAGCAATGTTCTGGTGGGGAGGAACCACTCACTCTGGCTCCCCAACAACTGGATTAGTCCCATGGCACCAAAATGGTCCAAACTGGGGCCATCAAAGCTGCCTCGGGGGAGTCTGGGGAGGAGCCAGCAGAAGGCACTGGAGCAGATGGCTCTGCTGTGAAATCTCCTCCTAATTAGTTAAAAACAAGGACCACTATGAGTGAACGAAGCAATTAGTGGTCACTGCAGGTACCAGGCTGTCCACGAAATAAAGGGTAAGGAGCATTCTCAGAAAGCTTCATATGGGAAATGGAGAGAAAGCATGTTCTGGAAGAAGGTTATTTCAGAATTAATGGGTTGTTTTCAAGGGCTTCTGCAGTGCTTGCAAGGAGTGCAGAGCTCTGAAAGCAAAGCTCAGACCAAATGGCTTCAGTCTTTATACCAAAGGTGCTCATGTCCAGCTGCACAGGCTGGGGCAAAACCCCAGAAACACCTCGGGCACTCAGAGCCTGCCCTCATTTTGGGGAGCATTGCCACGGCTTGGGATGTTCCCACCCAGGGATCTGATGTCCTGGAGCCTTTTGGCAGCTCCAGACCCATCCTGGAACATCTGCAGGAGGCTGCAAATGGGCCACTTGCTTTGAGACAGAGCTGCACTGATGCTCATGTGGCCAGAGACACCGGTCTAGAGGATGGTGCCACTGTAATGTGGCTGCAAATAGCCTTAAAAATAGGTCTGGATCATGGAATTCCACTTCCCCAGAAAGACAGGACTGAAGAAAAGTATCCCTGCCTGCAAGCATCACCTATCCCAGACCCAGCTGCCAGCACACAGAAGTGGGCACAGCAGTCCCTTCCCCAAAGCCAAAAAAGGCTCCCAGTCAGTAAATCTGGGGACCAGAAATCAAAAGCATCGCTTTTGTAAGTCCTCTGCAAGGAACTGGGAGGAGGATTTGCTCTTACAAAGCACCTTGGTGGGCACAGCAAACGTTTACAGCCTCCCCCAGCCACCTGTACCTGCTGGGCAAATAATATTTGTCTCATTCAGAAGTGAGACCATTGGCAAATACTTCTTCCCTTGGAGCTGTTCCAAGCTTGATGGAGAAGTAAAACATGCCAGGGACCAATGTATTAAGCAGGTAGTTAATTGAGAGAGGAGCTGATGGGAGCAGGCAGCGTTCCTGTCTCCCAGGCAGAGCGTGCAAGCCCTAAACACACTCCCAGATGGATATTTATTGCAACAGACAGAGCAGAAAGGCTCAGAAAAAGCCCTCCTTCCCCTCCCATAAATAATTCACCTCCTGTAGCAGTTCATAAAATGTTTATATTAAGTAATAATTAAATACTGCATTGCAAAAAAAAAAAAGAAAAAAACCAAAGAAAAAATTAAAAAAAAAATTCAGCCCAGAGGAAGGTGGGGGAAAGGATTGTTTGGGAGCTGTCACACTGGGTTTTCTCTGCTGCAGCAGTTAAATGGGGTCATCCCCAGCTGTACACTGCCACCCCTGACCCAGGTCCTCAGGTGCCACAGGCACACACACGTGGTGTTTTCCAGCCAGGCAGGGCAGGTGCAGGGTCCCACAGCCACCTTGGATTTCAATCCCCAGCAGGGTAGGAATGTGAGGGGGATGTGAGCCCACACACGCGTGGTTTGGTCTTGGTTGCAAAGACACACGAGGTCCAACGTGGGATAAAGGCTCCCAGCATGGGATAAAGGACCTGGAGCGTGGCAGGGAGGAGAGAGGGCAGTGGGGCACTGTTTGATGGCCAGCAGAAGCCATCAAGACAATATAAATCAAATATTCCCCCCCCTCCCCCCTCAGGCAGCTTTTATTAAAACTATAATTGCTTCATCCAACCTGTGCCCTGGGGAGCAGAAAGAAAAGCCAGCAGCACCAAGGTCACTGCAGACAGAAAATCAATGCAGAGAATGAATGGTAATGACTTATTTTTTAACCCCTGGATTCAGAGAGGGGCTGTGGAGACACCCTTCTGGCACCTGCCATGCACAGGATCCCTCGGACTTGCTCCAGCAAACAGCACTTCCATACACTTTTGACTCTGGACATCCCAGTCCTGCTCCTGTGGGCTGTGGCAGAGCAGGCTGGAGTGTCCCAATCACCGTCACAGCTCCCAGGTGCAGAGCCAATAACCCATTTCTATGTTCCAAAGCCATTCCACGCTTTCCAGCTTCCTGCAACAGCCGCGTCTGCTGCATCCTGAGCCCTCCAGCGGGTCTGTGATTGCTGAAGGACAAATCCAAAACCTGAGTAAAAGAGTCTACCTGAGACCTGCCCAATGTGGAAGGATGACACGGCCTCTCCATACATCTCAGTGCAGCACTTGCTCAAAAGGATGTCTTTTTTGAGTGGTTTTGTTGTTAATTTATTATTATTTTTTAAAATAAAATGACATTACTGACGTGTGATTTGTGATTCCCCTGCAGGACAGCTCCTGCACCAGCATTCCTGCTGATCCCCACCTCTGTGTGCCACCCTGCCCTCACCTCTCCTGAGCTGCTGCTGCTTTATTTCAGGCTGTTTCTCCAATATGTCAAGATCTCTGTGAATTCCCATTTCATGCAAAATGCTTTAGCCAAGCACAGGTGAAGGACTCAGCACAAGTGACACGGATGAAACACAGCTCTGAGCTGGGATGGTCCCATTGCCACGTTCTGCCCTGAAAAATCTCTTCCCTGCACTAAGGCCCCAGTTGGAACTACAGCAGGAAAGCAGTGCTGTAAATTTAAATTCCCTGTGGGATATTTAAGGCATCCTATACCTAAAGGGGCTCCAAGAGAGCTGGAGATGGACTTTGGACCAGGAGCTGGCGGGACAGGACAAGGGGGAATGGCTTCCCACTGCCAGAGGGCAGGGATAGATGGGATATAGGGAAGAGATTCTTGGCTGTGAGGGTGGGGAGGCCAAGGAGACAAATTGCAACTGGTCATAAAGGAGAATCTCTCTTGGGAAGATGAAAATCATCATGTACAGGGATCAGCACATTAGTTGGCAGTCCTAGGACAGGCAAGAAGGGGAATCATGGCAAATGGGGCTGGGGAGGACCTCAAGAACACGTTCAATTCATGCCCATGGCAGGGGGTGGAACTGGATGAGCTCTAAGGTCCCTTCCCACCCAAACCATTCTGAGACCCTCTGATCCTGCTCCAAGCTTTATTCCAATGCTGCTGTGCCCACCCAGGGATGGAGGCACAACCCCTGCAGCCTTCAGCACCAGGCTCTCCCCTGCTCTCCGCAGGACCAGGACAGTGCCAAAGGAACAAGTGCTTCTCCTTGTGCCCTGCCTCCCCTGGGCTGTTTGCCAAGGCAGCCCTCTCTGGGAATCCTCCCTGTGAGTTGCCATGGCTACTGGCTCACACAGTGACAACTCTGCTGCTCGGATGAGACGCTGCCTTCCTCCCCTGGACGCGCAGGGTCCCTGGCTGGGGGCTGTCCCCCAGCAACCACAGCCCAGGGCTTCCACACCTCCCCAGGAGCAGCCTCCAGTGCCCCCTTCCTTCCCCCATCTCAGACCTTCTACCTCCATTTCTATCCAAACAGCAAGGGCACAAAGCCCTGGGCTGCAGCCCACCAAAGGCAGCCCATAATCCTCCCCCCCACACTGCCAAAATCAGGAATTAAATTCACATAATCATCGTTTTGTTGGCAGCTGGTCCTTACACACAGGAGGCCCATGTTGGTCAGACCTCGTGCCAGGGGAGCAGCACTGGGATGGGCGTGGAGAAGGACATCTGAGATGGGATGATCCGTGCCTCATCCCTGGAAGTGCTCAAGGAAGGGCTGGAGCAACCTGGTCTAGTGGAAGGGGGGTTGGAACGAGATCATCTTTCAGGTGCCTCCCCATCCAGGCCATTCTGGCATGAACTTATTTGACTAATTAATATATGGCTCCTCTCCAGAAGGCCACTGGTTTCTTCAAACACCACCACCTTCTGTTTTTCTCCCCTTTCCGAGCCAGAGAAGCAGAGAAGCACCTGCACAGCCCTTTTAAGGAACAAGAAGAGCAAAGCAGCAGCCAGGCACTGTTAGCTGGGCACCAGTGCCCTTCAAAGCATTCCAGAGAGGAACTCCTGGCTGCTTTCCAGGAAGGCACCTGCCAGGCTGGGTGGAGGAACCTGCAGGAGCTCATGGGCACGGGGAGGATGCTGCCAGGCAGGACAAAGCTGACTGTGCTCAGCAGGAGTCCTGGGGAGGGATGTGGGACAGCAACCACACACGGGATTCCCACAGGAACCCGGGTCTCCTTTCCTTACACTGGACATCAGGAGTGGTTTGGGTTGGAAGGGACCTCAAAGCCCAGCCAGTGCCACCCCCTGCCATGGGCAGGGACACCTCCCGCCATCCCAACCTGGCCTTGGACACTTCCAGGGGTTGGGCAGCTGCAGCTTCTCCGGGAAATCCATTCCAGGGCCTCCCCACCCTCCCAGGGAAGGGTTCCTTCCTGATATCCCACCTAAATGTCCCCTCTGTCACTTTGAACCCATTCCCCCCTGTCCTGGCACTCCAGTTCCTGATCAGAGTTCCCCTCTGACTTCCCTGTAGCCCCTTCAGGTACTGGAAGGGCTGTGAGGTCTTCACACAACCTTCTCTTCCCCAGGCTGAATTGCAGCTCCAAAAAACCCCCAAACAAACAAACAAAAATCAAAACCCAAATGAAACCAACAACCAAAACAAAACAAAACCCCAACCAAACAAAAAAAAACCCACAAAAACTCCCCCGAAACAAAACAAGAAACCCACTCGAAACATAAAAAAAAATTAAAAATAAAATTTAAACATAGTAAAAATCAAATTAAACTTTTAAAAAAAAATTTTTAAAAATGAAAAACTAATTTTAAAATTAATTATTTTTTTGAAAGAAAAAGTGGCAGCCTTCCAACCTTCCCAGCACCAAACCCCTTTATTTTGTAGTCTCAGCAGCCCAGCTGGCAGCCAGGTCAGTGTCTCCCCATGCACACAGTGCTGCAGGGTCCCCTCAGGTGGAGGCATCATTTGAGCCAAAAAAAAAAAAAAGATTAATACAAAGCAAACTGTGCTCCCTTTACAATGAGCTACTAATGGAAATAAAGCAGTTATTAATAGAAAGCAAAATGTGTTTGCTACAGAACACCTGCAATGCTGGGGTTGAGGAGGAGAGAGGAGTTGGAGGTTAAAGGAGGACAGCCCAGTTTGTGTGTATGTTATTTTTTAATATAAATAAATATCTAATATAAAATAGAATATAAAAATATATTACTATAAAAATAAATAATATGTAAGTACAACAATCTAAATATAAAACCACATATAAATATGTATTTATAAAAATATAAAGGACATCGGAAGGATATCCGGAGTACTGAGTTATAAATCAGGAGAAATAAAACTTCCACCCTACAAAACTTCCCTGATGACCGTGGTAGTAGGAGAGCTGGGGGTATCACATAAACAGATATTTATATTGAGTATTTGTACGTGAATACATTCAGCTCAGAGCAAAGAGCAGCGACATTGATGTAGGATGGAGGGCAAAGTCCTCGGAGAGCAGAGGCCTGTGCAGGAGACAGGAACAGCAAAGGTCGTGGTCTGAACGGGAGGGAAGTCAAATCTACAACTGCTGCTTGGGATTTAGCTGGGCCAGATAGGACAGGGGGTCTAAATGAGCTGATTCCTCTCCCCTTCTCTTTATTGCTGTTGGTGTCACAGCCTGAAGCCACCAGTGGAAGTGGGATGTGCTCCTGCATCCCAGGGGAGCTGGGGGTCCCACCAGACAGGGCTGTGCAGGGGAGGGGAGGGGGAGAGATGTTTGACATGTCTTTTGGTATGATAACTGACTTGGCAGACAAAAGAAATGCAAAACTCTACCAGGTTTCAGTACAGCATTTTTATCCAGGGCCATGGGGGAAATTATTAATTAAGCCAGTGAACATGAGCATCAGCAGAGCAGGGAGCTGGGCGAGGGGAGTGATGAGTGCTGGAAGGCTGAGCTGCAGCCTGGAAGGAGGTTAGCAGTGTTTAACATTTTTAAGGTTGACTTTGGCACAAAAAATGTAGGGCAGCACTAATGAGACCTCCTGATGACACCAGGTGGTCCAGCAGCACCAATGCGGAGCAGGATCGGGCGGGCACAGAGGAAGGAAGGCTCTGACCTTGAGTGCCGTGCTCAAAACGGGCTGGAAACGATCAGGACTGAATGCTAGGCTGGGAACTGACCACCAGGATCTCCTGCTGGGGGGTGGGAGCTCCAAGGGTGGCACAGCATGGACATCCTAGTGCATCGAAGGGCGAAGGAGGGATCCGCAGCGGATCCGTGAGCCCCAAAGCACGGCTCGTGAGCCTCGGCAGAAATGGGCACCTGCCCTCCAAAGGGCAACACTCTGCACCTCTGTTTACTAAACAGATTTCACCTGGGAGGAGCTGGAGAGAAAAGGCTGATACAGGGAGTGAACAGGAGGCTAAAAATATTTCGGCTCTCCGGTTGCGGAGCCGAAAGATGTGGGTGCCGCGCTTGGAGACACAGAGCAGTGACATCTGGGTTGGAGAAAGGCACTGAGCAGCCCAACAAAACAGGAAAAAAAATAAAGCAGAAAGAGATAAACCCAATAAAACAGCGAACTGCAAAAGGAAACAGAGAAAGAAGGAACGAAGGAAAGAGGGAAACCCAATAAAACAGTAAACTACAACCTGTCCATTGACCATGGGTTGCAAATCACCAGAGACTGAGGTTCAGAGGATCCCATCCAGCCCCATGTGCCTAAGGGTCCCTGCTGGACTGACCCAGATGAATGGGAGCAGTGGAAAAATTGCTATAACCTGGCCTTGGACACTTCCAGGGATTCAGGGACAGCCACAGCTTCTCTGGGGAACCTGTGCCAGGGCCTCACCACCCTCACAGCCAGGAATTCCTTCCCAATATCCCACCTATCCCTGCCCTCTGGCACTGGGAAGCCATTCCCTGTGTCCTGTCCCTCCATCCCTTGTCCCCAGTCCCTCTCCAGCTCTCCTGGAGCCCCTTCAGGCCCTGCAAGGGGCTCTCAGGTCTCCCTGGATCCTTCTCTTCTCCAGTGAACCCCCCCAGCTCTCCCAGCCTGTCCCAGAGCAGAGGGGCTCCAGCCCTGGGAGCAGCTCCAGGGCCTCCTCTGGACTCTCTGCAGCAGCTCCAGGTCCTTGTGCTGCTGTTCCCAGGGCTGGAGCAGCTCTGCAGGGGGGTCTCAGCTGAGGGGGCAGAGGGGCAGGATCCCCCCCTGCCCCACTGTGGGACCAGCGAGGCCAGGGGGGTTCTAGGTGCCACCACAAGTTGCTCAGTCACCCCAAGCTTCAACCTGGTGTGGTCTTGATGCATCACCCCCTTCCCTGCAGTGGGATGGGCACCAGATGGCCTTGGCAGGTCCTTCCAGCCACACATGTCCACCACCACCGTGGTGGAGCCCAAATTCCCTGCCCGTGTGTATCCTGCTCCAGCGTTCCCCCGTGGACATCCCTCCCCAGATTATCTCCTCTGCATCTCCCAGAACCACACAGCCAGTCCCCAGTGCTGACTCATTCATCTCTACAGCTACTACAAACTCTCCTTTGCTCCACATCTTTTGTACCTCCAGGGCCTGAGATGAATGACAGAACCTTAGCAACAGGCAATTCATTAATACCAGAGCCAGGCCAAAATTTTCCACTGAAGCCTTTATTGTTTTTGTTTCCTCTGCCAGGAAGGGAAATCGGTGGGGGAGAAAAAACTAATTGCTCTGGTAAAGAACTGGAAACCTGGTTAGTGCAATATTGCTTCTCTGGGGGGAATTCATGGCCTTAGCACTCACTCTGATACCCTGCGAAGGGGGTGAAGTGTTTCCTTTCCCTTTTGGATCTTTTGTCTTCAGGAAATCAAGGTAACAAAAGGAGAAGAATTCAAGACAAAGAAGAAGAAGAAGGGGGGGAAAAAACACCCAAGAAGCACCTAATTCTGGCATTTTTCCATGTTTTCCAGACAAAAATATAAAGTAATCACTTATTCCTTCTCGCATTTTTGCCAAATGTGCTTCTAATTGTTCTGCATCCCCAGCAAATGCCACTGTCTGCACATTTTGTCACCTGCTCTCTCTGGTCCCAGATCCTCAGGGAGAAGAGCTCTGCCCCTCCCTTCCAGCAGCTCAGGGGCACAAATCCCCTCCCAAGCACTGCAGAACTGGGGTCACCAGGGTCAGCTCTGTGCCCAGCACAGATAAAGCCCCCAGTGATGCCACCAGATCCTCCTGGTGGACATCAGAGAACTGAAGAAGAAAAGGTTCCATCCACCAGGGGGTGGCCAAATTGTAGTTAATGAGTAAGTAAATACATAAACAGTAAAAATACTGTTCATAATATAAACAAATAATAGAAAAATACTACTTGTTCTGTGGGGTCCCTGAGCACAGGCAGTCTCCAGCAGACACCCACCGCTGCTCTGGCCTCTCCAAAGGCTTCTGGGCTCCAACAAATCACTCATCCTTGTGGCTGGGAGGAGCCTCCATCCTCCCTGGACACCACCTCCAGGCAGACCTGGCAGGAGCTCACATGGGCTCTGCAATGTTCATCTGTCTTGGTACAGAGAGGTCAAAAAAGGGAATTGTCCCCTTTAGCACGGGCTTCCCCCCTGACCTTGGGCTATCTGGTGACTCTATTCCACGCTCTCAGCTCCTCCTCACATGGAAATAATGCCCAGGGGGACAGAGCGAGCTGAAAACCCAGCCCTGTGTGCTCTTTGGCTGCACCAAGGAGTTGTTTGCCAGCCTTGGAGCATCACATTACGCTGCTGTGCAGCAGTGGCACAGGGCTGTGAGGAAATCTCCCCTGCTCTCTGCTGCTGGGGAGCAGCACAAGCCCACCCGTGCACAAGCCCAACAGGGAGAGACGGGGACAAGCCCCATGTGAGCCACCCCTGCTCCAATCCAGGCATCAGGAGACAGTCTGGGCTGCTGGGTGGCCCCCAGGGCTGCCCAGACAGGCTGTGGAGCCTCCATCCCTGGAGATGTTCAGTCCCCACCCAGCGTGAGCAGCCGGGCTCTTGGTAGTAACAAGGATTTGGAGCATTTGGCTTTTCATAAGAACCCAAACAATAAACAACGCTTAGGAGATGCCTGATTTGAACAGCAAATGAGAACAATTAGCCACAACATCACTTGTGCATTAATGAAGAGATGCTTATGTTCCCGGGCTGAGCATCAGAGCAAACACTCCTCCTGCAATATGCTGCAAGGAAGGAAAACATGGAATGGGAGAGCAGATGAGGACCCAAGTGGAAAGAGAAGCCCTAAGGGTGTCCTGAAAGCCAAGGAACGATGACAAGGAGAGCTGAATCCCCCTAGTTCCTCTTAGATTTAACATCCCAGCTGACTCAACCCCTTTCCTTGGAGAGGAACCCCAACCCAAGTGCTGTAGGAATTTGCTGGAGCAGACTGGAGGGATGGGAAGGTGAGCAATCTGCATTTGAATATGCAAGTAAATAAGTCTAATTATCCTTTGCAGCAGTGGAAGAGTGGCATCACAACAACCCCCCCCAGCTCCAGGAGAGCTTTCTGCTTTAGCCCTGCCATCCCCAGCACAAGCCCAGCCCTTGCAAGGTGAGCAGACAGAAAGCCCAGTCTCAGATCCCAGCTGGGCACAGCAGATTCAAGGGCTGTGTCACTCCTGGAAAACCCTTCTCCCACACACTCCTCCCCTGCAGAGCCCCCGACAATCCCTGGCCATTTTCCCCTGTGTCAGCCAAGAACCACCATCACACCTGGATGCTCCTGAGCCTCCAGCACCACAGGCAGAGCCAGAGCTGATGCTGAACGACAGCAAAAATCAAAATCTCACCGCTTGAACCACCCATGGACGAGGGACAGCAGGTGACTGTCAGCTCTGCTGTGCCACACAGCCATCGCTGGGACAGGGGACTCAAACCCCAGCTCCAGCTCGGATCTGCACGGATGTACCACCTGTTTGATGGCTGGGTGTCACCCCTAAACCTCCCCAAGGGGGGAAATCAATCATTCAAAGGCACAGACAAACACCCGGCATTCACACAGGGAGAGACGCGAAAAGGCTGCGATGACACTTTTGTCACCACAACCCCCCGCGTTTGCTCCCCGCCACCTCCACCCCGGGCTCGGCAGCGGTGGGCTCTGCCAAGGAAAGCTCTGGAAAACACAGCCGCAGCAAACCCTCCTCGCAAACGTACGTGCAGGGCAGCCACCCCATCACTTTTGTTCTGCATTCCCAACGCATCCAAGCCCTTCGCCCGGAGAGAAACAACAACAGCAGCCAGCAGCGAGGAGTTTCGCGCCCCGAATCCCAAACAAGGTGCCTCGTTTGAGGTGAAATAAGGGCACCAGTCCCTGGTTGGGTAGGGGGGGGTGCCGGGAGGGGCACACGGGGATGTGTCATCCCCCGCCGCGCCGCGTTAAACATGGCAGCATCCAGGGCTGCCCCACCCAAGCGGCCTGGGATGCGTGTCCTGCGGCCCCGGGATGCTTTGTCTCGGGGGTGCCCAGCCCGGGACGAGCCCCGGGACCCTCCTGCGCGAGGGGCACCCCACCCGCGCCTGGGTCCCTTGGGATGCTGCTGCTCCTCCGGGTCGGCTGCAGCGCGACATCCAGGGATGCGCCGGGAAAGGACAAGGGGCGGCTCGCACATCCCGGGGACGTGACCCCAGACATTCCCGCTGCGGGAATCCAAGGCGGTGGGTGTCTCTGGATTTTGGGATGCGGGGGGAGGGACCACAGACACACACACACACACACACAAAGACACTCAAACCTCCTGTCAACCCACGCGACAAAAGGCGTCCATGTATCCACCACCTTCACAACATCTACTGCCCCATCACCGACCCCGGGGGAGGCGGGGGGGAATTTTAAGGACAATCCCCCGTGCAGGGGTTTCGCGAATCCCCCCGGAACGTTTCACAGCTTCTCTCCCAGGGTGGGATGCTCCTCCCGGGGACGTGCAAAGCGGGACCGGAGAAGGGTTGGCGAGGGGTCGGCAGGCTGGGGTCTGGACCGGCGGGGTGGGTCTCACCTGTAGGACGAGCTGACCCCCGCCGCCACCTCCTCCTTGATCTGCCTGTTGAGAGCATCGGCGGCCGCCCGGCCCCTGCCCGGCTCCGCCGGCTGCCCGCCCGCCTCCTCCGGCTTCTTCCGAGCCTTGTCTCTCCCGTCGCCGGCCCGCACCGCTTTGGGATGCTCATCCTCCGCCTCGGGGTCTTCCTCCTTCTTCTCGGGAGCGATGTGCACCTTCCGCCGCTTCTCCTGCGCCGGCTTCTCCGGGGAGGCGCGGTCCAGGGCCAGCACGGGGGACGGGCCCG
>VYXB01000177.1:66044-96226 GCA_013397135.1 Pachyramphus minor
GTGTGACACACCTGGACACACACCTGAGAGATGGGGGGGTGTGTGACACACCCGGACACACACCTGAGAGATGGGGGTGTGTGTGACACACCCGGACACACACCTGAGAGATGGGGGGGGGTGTGACACACCTGGACACACACCTGAGAGATGGTTGTGTGTGTGTGACACACCTGGGCACACCTGGGCAGCTGCAGAAACCCCCACCCGTCTCACACAGACGGGCACACGTGCACACACGGAGGCACAGATGCTTCTGCACACACGTGTGCAAATGCACACCCACGTCCTTCAGGAGCTGTTTCAGCACCAGTTGCTGCTCCCAGCTCCGCTCCCCGAGACAGGGTTTATGGGTGAAGCCAAACACGTGTGCACACGTGTGTGCAAACACACACACACAGTTTATTCTTTCCTTTTCCCTGTTTTTTTCCCATTTCGTTGCAGACTTGCAGCTGCAAACCCAAGGCAAAACACCCCCCATCCTGCTCCTGCAGCGAGGCCAGCCGAGGGCTGCCTCCAAAATCCTATTCCCAGGCTGGATTCACAACCCCAAATCCCACCCTGCACTCCATCCCCACCCTCCTCTTTAAGCTTGTCTCCACCTTCTCCCCATCCCTTCCTCCCTTCCTCTGTTTCTCCAGCCCTTCACCCCCCATCCATCCATCTCCCCATCTCTCCATCTCTCCCTCCCTCCATATCTCCATCCCTCCATCCCTTCATCCCACTCTCCCTCTGTCCCTTCACCTCTCCCTTCATCCCTGCATCCCTCTGTTCCTCCCTGCGTCTTTCTCTGTATTCCCTGACGCCAGTGAAGTCCATTTGCACCCAAATCACATCCCCTCCTGCTCTAACCCTGTGCAGACGCCCCTCCCTCGAAGCTCCCGGGTCTTTATCAGCCGCCCTGCGCTGCCAGCACTTCCACTGGGAGCAGGACTCCAACAAAAGCAGCGATCCCAGTGCAATCCACACGCCCAAACACGGAATTGCCACGAGAAAGAAACAATTCCCACCCATCAGTGGCTGCAGCTACCGGGAGTGCAGTGAAAGGCAGGATTATTCCTGTTGGGATTGTTCCTTTAATACAAATCTTTGAACCCCCTTATTGATCCTTGGGTCCTGAGAGGGTTTGGGTTTGTTGGGTTGTTTTCGTTTTTGGGGGTTTTTTTGTTTGTTTGGGTTTTTTTGCTTGTCTTTGCCTGGATTTGTTTCATTTCATTCTCACCTGTAGGCAAATTGTGGAAGCTCATTTTACGGGTGGGATTGGAGCCCTCACTGCTGGGGATGGATGGATCAAAGGGCCACCCCTTGGAGAGAGAATAAATAAACAGCAACTAGAGGTGTCTGCACACAGACATTGCTCTGTCTTCTGGGATTGTATCACCCCTGCCATTACATCCAGGGCAATTAAAACTGGGGATAATAACTAAAGGTTTGGGAAGCTCCTCAGGATCTCCCAGGTTGGATACAGATGTTGGTCTGAGATCTGCTGCCCACAGAGGTCTTGCATGTGTTCGTGGACTTTCCTGCGGGAAACATCTTTGAATTCAATCTGCATTGCTGTTTCAGGCTTTGCTGCACAGAGAACTACTACTGAAATTAATTTTGCAGAAAGTTATGTGGGAAGAAGGATGTGGAGCTGCTGGAATGAGTCCAGAGGAGGCCACTAAGATGATGACAGGGCTGGAGCCCCTCTGTTCTGGAGCCAGGCTGGGAGAGCTGGGGGGTTCCCCTGGAGAAGAGAAGGATCCAGGGAGAGCTGAGAGCCCCTTCCAGGGCCTGAAGGGGCTCCAGGAGAGCTGGAGAGGGACTGGGGACAAGGGATGGAGGGACAGGACACAGGGAATGGCTTCCCAGTGCCAGAGGGCAGGGATATGTGGGATATTGGGAAGGAATTCCTGGCTGTGAGGGTGGGGAGGCCCTGGCACAGGTTGCCCAGAGAAGTCTCATGGAAGGTGCCCCCATAGCAGGGGGTGGAACTGTGTGGTCTTAAATGTCCCTTCCAACCCAGACCATTGTACATCTCTGTGATTCTGGGACACCAGTGTGTTCCTGGTGGACACCAGCCATGTGAATCCATTGGAGCAGCCCCCACGCTGGAGCTCAGGTGTGTCCCAGCCCTGCATCCAGCAGTGGCAGCACAAGGGGCTGTGCACAGCACCTGGCACCATTTGGGCACTGGGCACTGGCCTGTGCATTACCTGCAGCCAGTCTGGGCTCCTCTCACACGGGAATGCTCAGTCATGCACTGCCCATCCTTTCCTTTTCTGTGGGAGAGGACGTGGGCAAACCTGCCTTGCGAGGTTTTGCAGCATCAGGAGTCTTCGCTGCTCTGCAGAGAGCAGGCAGACCTGGGTGGTGTTAGAGGCTGCAGAATGCAAAAACATTGCTTGGTGTCTCCTGCAGTGAAATCTCTGGTTATATTTATATATATATATACATCCTGAAGCATGGCTGCACACTCACTTTCAGGAATCAGCTATGGAAAAGCATTGTCAGGCAAAATCCATTAGCTCTAATCAGTGGAATTGATGTGCTGGCTGCAAACCTCTCTCGGAGAGGATGGCAGCTAAATAAATAAAAATGACCTTGTTTTTAAATTACAGCCACCATGGCAGGAAGCTGGAATTGCTTTCTCCTGTTCCAGCCTCTTCTGGGAAAAGGCCGTGTGAGGCCACACGGTGGGACATTGGTTTTGGGGTGGCCAAGATCACAACACCAGACTGTAGCAGAACCCTGCCCAAAGGGTGTGACAAAGCTCAGTGCAGGAGCTTATAGGAGTGGCAGGTGGGGTTATTTAGGGAACAAACCCCATAAGAGGGGTGGTCTCTCAAAGGCAGGCTCCTGGCTCCTGGCCAGAGGTGGAGGGGGGGCAAGGCAGCTCCTCCCATCGCTCCCAGGGGATCACCAACCAACACTGGAGTGAAGTGAACACGGAGAAAATCCTAACAAGGGAGGGCTGGTAGGGACCCCGCACGTCCTTAGGAGCCTTTCTGCTCCATCAGAGGGGGGCCCTGGGCATCATCTCCAGGGGTTAAAGGCAGGGAGACTCCAGCTCCAGAGCCAGCCCTGGAGCACAGCAGCAATCCCCCTGTGAAGGGTGTTCCCCACAGAACCCAGGGAGATGCAGGAAAGCTCCACTGAGCTGCATTTCTCCTCACTNCCTGGGCATCATCTCCAGGGGTTAAAGGCAGGGAGACTCCAGCTCCAGAGCCAGCCCTGGAGCACAGCAGCAATCCCCCTGTGAAGGGTGTTCCCCACAGAACCCAGGGAGATGCAGGAAAGCTCCACTGAGCTGCATTTCTCCTCACTGCTGCCCTGGCAGGGCTGTCCCACACCCCCCTCTGCTCTGCAGGACATGGGGGACAATTTACAGAGGATTTCTAGCGGCCTCTCACATCTTAAATCATTTTATAATCACACACAACTTCTGGGAACGAGGTTCTGCCTGGGGTGTTCTTGTTTTCCTTGTCAACTCTGCTTATGATTCGTATATGTTGGGAGAGCGTTTCAAGGCCAAATGGGACACAAGCCAAAGCAAATCCATATCAGAGTGCTGCATAAAGAGAATAATTGAAGTGCATGAAAAGAAGAATTCGACCAATAATTCAAGTGCTCTAAAGGACATGAAGTTCTTTGATGAAAACCACTGGCACAACACAGCCAGATTTCAGAAGAAGTGATTTTGTATCAGGTAGGAGGGGGAGTGAAATCTGAAATACTCAGGAGTCAGGGAAACCACGGCACAACCACTGAGAAGATCCCTTCAGTCTGCTTCTGAGAATTTTGCCCACTGGAGGGCAAATCAGTTTGGTGGGAAGCTCTAGGAGTGTGTGTGAATAACTGAGAGGCTTTAGGGTCAATCAAGGGGGGTTATCTGTGACTGGAAGAGAGGAGCAGTGATCTGAAGAGTGGTTATAGCTCCTCTGCTGGGGCACCAAGTCCTGCAGGGTCCACACGTGGTGGGGACTCGCCAAGGAGCCATGGACAGCTCCTCCTGGAGCTGTGCAGTGTCCTGGCACCCTGCACTGCACTGCACTGCTCCTTGCACTGCTTCCTGCACATCCTCTGGGCCAGGCTTTCCCAGCCCTCATGCTGGAGCCTGGCCAGCTCTGCATGGACAGCCTGGGAAGGCTCCTGGGTATATCCCACCCTGCTGACTTGCAAAGCCTTCAGCTGTGACTCAGGGTTTATGGGGAGAGGTGGACATTGCTCATGGAGTCGCAGGAGGCACTGATAAAGGGATTACAGGGGACGACTTATTGAGGGATTAAAGGAACTTAATGTTCCCAGACTAAATGCAAGCCATGGGAGATTGGATAAATGACTATAAATAACTGAGAAGGGAAAGCCAAGGGGAATGTTGTTGGAGCCCATGTGTGTGAGGGGCTGAGTGTGTCAGGAAAGGAGGCTGCCTGGGGTATGAGGATGTAGGATATCTGGGCTCAGTGTTTGGACATGTCACCTACTGCTCAGCTAGTTCAGTACCTCAGACACAGCTCTGCTCTTCCCAAAAGCAGGAAAAAAAGAGGCTCAGGGGGGACCTTCTCACTCTCTGCAACTCCCTGACAGGAGGGGGGAGCCGGGGGGTGTCGGGCTCTGCTCCCAGGGAACAAGGGACAGGAGGAGAGGGAACAGCCTCCAGCTGCGCCAGGGGAGGACTAGACGGGATATTAAGAAAAATTTCTGCATAGAAAGGGCTGCCCAGCCCTGGCACAGCTGCCCAGGGCAGTCAGGGTTCCCCATCCCTGGAGGGATTTAACAGCCCTGTGGATGTGGCACTTGGGGACATGGGGCAGTGGTGGCCTTGGCAGTGCTGGGGGAACAGTGGGACTTGATGACCTTAGAGGGCTTTTCCAGCCCAGATGATTCTGTGGTTCTAAGTCACAGACTCAATTTTATCCACACTCAGCAACGAGATGCATCTCTCCCATCTCCTCCTGACTGTCTGGAATTCTGTGATCCCTCTCTAATTTAGGCAGAGGATCTCAAAGCCCTCCATTGGTAGGTATTTTTCTCTCCTGATTTAAGAGAGTAGAAAGACAAAAAGCAAATGACATAACCACAGATCAGAGCAGCTCATAAATATTCATTGCCCAGCCGAGCCTTGCCTCACTCCCTGGTCAGCCCTTCCAAGGAGCCGCCGACTTGTTAACGATAGATCTGAAGCACGGGGCTGTGCTTGTCACAATAAACCACAAGCAAAGAGCTGGGACTCCCTGCAACACAACTGCTCTGGGAATAAGCAATTCAAATGCTCCCCGCATGTCTGGGTGTCCCCAAGGCACAGGGGTGACCCTTTTCACCAGCAAAGCCCAAAAGAGCTCCTTGGCATGGCTGGGCTGCAACAAGGACAAGACTGGATGGAAAACACTTTGAAACATCATCACTGAACCAGAGATGTCCCTGCAAGGACTTTTCAGAGTCATAGAATTGTTTAGGTTGGAAAAGCCCCCTAAGACAACCCTTCCCCAGCACTGCCAAGGCCACCACTAACCCACGTCCCCAAGTGCCACATCCACAGGGCTTTTAAATCTCTCTGGGGTCAGGGGCACCACCACTGCCCTGGGCAGCTGTGCCAGGGCTGGCCAGCCCTTTTGGGGAAGGAATTTCCCCTAATAACCTCTCCCACCATCCCCTTCCCTGACGGTGAAGGGGGTGCCCAGCCCAGGAAGATCAGGAGCCCTGGAGCCGCAGATCTCCGCAGAGCATTTTGGGAATCACTGATGTTTTCTCACCGGGAAACATCCCGTCTCCAGGCAACAGCGCTGAAAGAGTTAAAAACCTCCTTTGCTTTCTCAAAGCAGGCAGGGTCCTGACATTACCAGCAGAACAGAAAGGATGGGGAGAGATTCGAGCGAAATCTAAACCAGCTCCTGCTCAATTAAAGCAACCGGTGTCTTCAGGAAAAGATCCCTTGGGATTTCACCAGAGCTCTGTTGTTCTAGTGATTGGGGAAAATGGAGTTTAACAGATGTAAATCCCCCGTACCCCGACGTCTTCCTGGGGCCTGATAAAGGGGAGGGATTATTTTTCGGTCAACATCTCTGATTTGCTTCTGCCAAAGGTTGTTTTTGGTTTAGTTCTGCAATTCTCGGCCGCGGTGACCCGGGGAATTGAAATGCCCCTTAGACAAGCGGGTGACGCCTTTTGTGCTCGGCCGGTGCTTTGCAGTTCATCGGCTCATTGTTCAGGGCAGCATGTTCACCGTATTATCCCGTATCCTGGTTACAACCAGACCCCCGGTTTTCTCAGGCCTCTCACAACATGATTTCTTTGTTTACCTGCTTGGCTTGTCAGTTCCCTGAGGATTTTTTTTTTTCTCCCAAATTTCTGTGTGTTTTGTTTTTTTTTTTTATTTCCCCCGTGCAGTAAATTGCAGCTCTCGGCGCTGAGGCAGAGGCTCAGGCTGTGCACCTGCTTGGGGGTGGAAATGCAAGAGGGAGGGAGGATTTCCTTTCTCTACACCCACATAAACGTGTGCAAAGGTGCACATGGACACTTGTCTGCCCCATCCATCCATCCATCCACCCATCCATGTCCCGACAGAGGCATGAGGTAGCTCGTGTACCCCGTGCTCAGCAATGAAAACCCTTCTGTTGTGTCCCCAGATCCTCAGCTGAGATGGAAACCTGTTCTCATCACATCACTTGCAAACACAAGTGACCTGCCCGTGCCTGTCCCTCCTGCTGTGCAGAACCCAGAAGCTCCCAGGGGGGTCGGGGTGCACAGGGAGGTTTGTAGGGGCAGAGGGAAAGTAAAGCCTGGCTCACAGCCACCCAAATATTGCAAAATTGGAAAGGGACAGGAAACACGAGGGCAGGACTGGGTCCTGCACGGAGTTTACTTCCCATTTGGGCGGTGGAAGCGTGAAATGATGCCCGTCTCACAGCGCGGTGCCAGGCTGGTGACACCTCTCTGCCCGGGGACAGCCACCAGCGCCACTGTACATTGCACAACCCCCTGCACAGTGACACTGAGCAAACATCAGCGGGCGACTTTGCACTTTGCATTTGTCACTCGCTTCCTTCTCCTCCTCCTCCTCCTCCTCCTCCTCCTCCTCCCGAGACGCGAATGCGGAGCCCAAGATGAAGGTCGAGTTCGCCCCGCGCTCGGTGCCGCTGCAGAGGAGGCTCCAGACAGCAGCCGTGGTTCAGTGGGTCTTCAGCTTCCTGGGGCTGGGTAAGAGGCATCTCCCTTTCCTTCTCTGAGGAGCTTCCCATAGAAGGCCGGAATGGTTTGGGTTGGAAGCGACACGAAAGGTCCTCCAGTCCCGGCCATGGGCAGGACACCTTCCACCAGCCCAGGCTGCTCCAAGCCCTGTCCAGCCTGGCCTTGGGCACTTCCAGGGATCCAGGGGCAGCCACAGCTTCTCTGGGCATCCTGAGCCAGCGGTTTTGGCTTCTTCTCCCCCCCAGTGGGTGCACGGTGGCTCCAGAGCGGTGTGTGGGAATATCGACAGCTCTGGCAAAGCTTCCAAACCCGAGCGGGGTTTCGGCTCCTCCTGCTCTTTAGGCTCAGTGTTCTCCCGGTCTAAGGTGCTGCCCTGCTCGGCGTTAGGTGTGGGAAGCAGCATTCCCGTGCTTGAGGAGTGGCAGGATGGGAAGAGCCCTGGGCACTCGGCTTTGCAGCCCTGGGAACAGACACTTCACTTCACACAGGCGCCCCTGCACATCCCTAAAGGAAGTTTTTCCAAGACAGCCCCAACAGATTTAGAGAAGAGACACATCAGCAAACTGAGGCCCAGGCAAACTCGGTGCTGTGTGGAGGGATCAGGTGCTGATGGAAGTGACACACGGGCAGTTTGGGATGGGATGCCCTGGAAAATAGAGAGATGGGAGACCCGGAGGCAGGATAGCAGAGAGGGCAAACTCAGGGCCCATTTACAGCCCATCGGGCGCCCAGCTGGGAGGTGACATCCTGGAATTTCCAATTGTTAGGGAAATAAAGAGATGGGAGCATCAGAGGCAGGTTATCAGAGAGTGCAGAACCGGGCTGGAAGGGAACATCCCAGAGCTTCCCATTGTCGTGCCAGCTGTGAATCTGGGATAAGATCTGTGCAAAGCTCCTCCTTTACTGTGGGAGGGCAGCTGTTGGCCTGTCCCACCTCTGCAGTTCCCTCTCTGTCCCTGCATGGTGCCGGGATGGGATGGGATGGGATGTGGCCGCAGTGTTAACAAGGGATACAACAACACATCCCCATTCCCAGCAAGGATGGGGCTTATGGAGCTTCACCAGTGTTTTCCAGTAAAACAATTGGTACTCGAGGTTTTTCCCTTCTTGGTGTTGGGAACAAGCTGGCACTTGACTTTCCAGCGATGGAAATGACTTCTGGAGCCAGCAGAAAGGCAGCATATGGCCAGGAGGGAGGAATCCTCCACAGCTGTAGGTTACTGTGGAGTTACTTGGAACACAGGCTCGACCTCCTGCAGGGAAATGCTGCTTTCTGTGGATGAGGATGAGACCCAAACCCACTCCTCCTCCATGCCTAACCTTCCAGAGTTTCATCATCTTTCCCTGGAACAAATTTATTTTGATTTTGGGTTTTTTGTGTGATACAATCTGAAACCAAACACAGCTAAGAAATGCATTGGAAAAGCGATAACCAAACCTCAGGAAGTGATTCCAGGTGGTTTGGTTCATTTCACAAAGTTTCTTCAAGCCTGGACCTTTCCACCCAAAACCTCCCAGTTTAACAGCTGCAGAAGCTCGATGCCAAGGGATACCCTGAATTTCACCCCAGGAGCTGCCAAACGTCCCCATCCACACTGTTTTAACCCTCGGGCCCAGAGCTCAGACCTCTCGTGGGCAGGACTGAGCTGCCGGCTGCTCCTTTGTCTCGGAGACAGACTCCTGATGCTGCTGCTGCCGCCAGGGAAGGGCTCCCGAAATTCCCGTTCCAGCGCTGCCAGGCGCTGGCGCAGCCCTTTGGCCAGAGCTCCCCGCGGCGCTGCTCGCAGGCAGCTGTTGCCATGGTTGTGCAAATACATCCCTGGAGAAGCCAGGCACGGGCCGAGGGCTCCCTGATTCCCGGCAGGATGCGGGATGAGGCAGCAGCAGCCCCGCATCCCTCTCACCAGGAGAGCATCGCCCGCGCTGCCGCTTTTCCCGGGGATGCTCCCGGCGAGGGCGAGGACACGGAAGGTGCCACTTGTGCCCGGTGCTGAGGGAGCAAGGATGGGCTGCAGGGCACGGGGCGGGAACCTCACCGGATCCCAGCACCGCCCAGTGCCCCCTCCCAGTGCGCAGCAGCCAGGGAAATGGAACCAGCAGGGAGTGCCCACGCCTGCTGCACTGCTGCACTGCTGCCTCCCTCCTTCCCACTCTCCGTGGGCACGGATCCACCCGGGCACAGCACACAGAGCCTCGAGTGCAGGGCTGCAAACAAACCCCGTGCAGGGGCAGCAGAGCAGGGCCTGCTGCAGACCCAGCTCAGCAAAGGCAGCCTTTGGACCCTGCCAGTCACCAGGCTTGGCTCAAAGGGCACACGGTGCCAAGGTGATCACAGCGGTTCCGAGTCTCTGATTCCTCTTGGAAGTGTTCAAGGCCAGGCTGGATGGGGCTCTGAACAACCTGCTTCTAGTGGGAGGTGTCCCTGCCCACAGCACGTGGAATGGGCTCCTTTCCCAGGGAGAACCACAAGGTTTTAACAGGACACGACAAAAACCAATCTTAAGATTGAGTGAAGGTCACTGTGGGCAAATTCTGCTTGGGGGGGAAAAAAAAAAAAAAAAAAAGTCGAATTGCAAATGAATCGAGGGAGAAATTAATAATTATATAATTGCAAGATAAAGCCTCTCTGGGATGATAAGTGTGTGCATTTGGACCAGAACAGCTCCTTCATTTTGCAGACTGTACTTTGAGCTTTGCACAGTATGATAAAAGCAGAATTAGGCATTGCAGGGTTTTGCAGCAGCCCTGACAACCTAGCTGTCAGTGCAGGAAACTGCAGCCTGGGGGTTGTGTTTACCTGCCATGTGGACCTGCAGCTGCAGTTCATGCCCTGTGCAATTCTCCTCCAGGGCTGCAAAGTCTGTGCCTGTGGCACTTGAAAAAGAAGCCTGAGCAGCAGGTTGAGGGAGGGGGTTCCCCCCCTCTGCTCTGTTCTCATCACACCCTACTTGGAGCAGGACCAGAGGAGGCCATGGAGAAGATGCTCCAAGGGCTGGAGCCCCTCTGCTTTTCCACACAAAGCTCCGGGGGAATAACCACCAAAAAAAAAGGACTACAAGCTAAATATACTTATTTATCCTTAAGTAAAAAAAAAAAACAGGAGGCACAGGAAGGTCTTAAATGAGAGCATCCTATTCCTCTCCTCTGACAGGGTGAGATGAGCTGGAGGGAACAGGTGCCAGGTGACTCCCAAAGATGGAAATCCAGGGCTCGGAGGATGAGGGTGTGGATGCATCTATCTCACAGCTGAAGCTGAGCAGGGCACCTCCATCCTCGGGGCCTTCAGCCCTGGTGCTGGGTCTGCACATAACACATGGTGTGACCCACGGGCAGGGGAAGGCAAAGGACTGGGGTGAATGGGTGCTGTGTTTTGGTTTTTAGCTCAGTCTTCCCCTGCCCAAGCGGTACCAAGGCTTCCAGAGGGACAGATGGAGAGGACACAGCTCTTCCCAGGCACATTGTAGGGCATCTGCTTTAGCAGGTGGCATCTTGGTGGCCATCACCACTTCCCAGTCTCTGCAGACAGACAGCCTTGGGCTTAGGACTTCATGCACCAAGTGATGCTTGTTTGCACACAGACCCTTCTCCTCCTGTTCCAGGCCAGAACACAGGGTATGAGGGTGGTGGGAGGTAGAGGTCAAAGCTGAGCACTGACTGGAAGCAGCTCAGAGAAGTCTCTAATGACTTGGGAAAGTCCCAAGTCATTAATGTCTTAGAGAATGAAATAGAGCAATTCTTATAGAATTCGTGATGACACTGAGTTGAAAGCATTGAAAATCCACTGGAGGCCAGATTAGAGCTGAGACAGAACCTGAGAAGTGGGGGAAAGGGTCCAAAATCAATAAGAAAAAAAACTCAGTAGAGAGTGAAACCTTAAATGTGGGATTAAATCAAGGGCACAATTAAAATGGGGAATCATTAGCTCAGGATAAAGGCACTGGGGGCTGTACAGACAGTCACAGTGCCCCGTTTGCTGCCACTGCAAAATGTCAGTAGGGGGCATTAACAGGAGTTTTGGGGTAAAACAAGGCCATATCATGGCTCTTCATGGTTCCTCTTCACATTCCTGGGGCAGGCAGAAAAGAAACCACCTCTGGCTCAGAGCTGCCTTCAGTCTGACCAAATAACTCAGCAGGAAGCCCCGAGGGGGCCTGTGCCCCATCCCAGGACAGAAGAGCCTCTCCCAGCGAACCACCCTTCTCCTAAAGCCCACCTGACCCCGCTGGCTTCTCTTCCAGCACAGTGCTGCATCGCTGCCTTCATCGCCCTCCTCTTCACCCGCTTCTGGCTGCTCAGCGCCCTGTACGCGGTGTGGTGGGTCATCGACAGGGACCAGCCCAGGAAAGGAGGGCGGCGCGTCCAATTGCTGCGGAACTGCGCCGTCTGGAGGCACATGAGGGACTATTTCCCCATCACGGTAAGTGCCACCCGCCCCGCGGGCCCTTCGGTGCTCCGGGGAGAGCAGCGTTTCCCTTGGAGTCGGGGGCCAGAGTACTGGAAGACCCCGAAAAAAACCCCGTGGACCACCGTTTTCACAACCTCATCCTTCAGTCACCTGCCTGTTCCGCACCTGTTTCACCTGGCTGCCCTCAGCTCTTTTCCACCTCTATATTTCAGTACTTCCACCTCTATATTTCAGTACTTCCATGTCTGTATTTCAATACTTCCATGTCTGTGTTTCAATACTTCCATGTCTGTGTTTCAACATTCCTGCCTGTCAGGTCTCAGCGCTGGACACAGGGCCAAGTTTTGACCGAAATCCAAGCAAGAGGTTCTGGTGCTGAGGGAGGGGATGGATGGATGGGGGAAGCTGGGTGTGCACTGGGCACAGCTGCTGCTCTTTGGAGAGGACTGCTGTGACACTGCCTGATTTACTCCCACGCCCGTGGCTGCCCTTTGCCCTTACCCTTGTCCTGGTATCCCCCTGGATACATGGATGCAGGGAGCAGCACCGAGTCGTGCCTCTCAAATCTGAGCAATGCAGCTCTCAGGTCCCTTCCAACCCAAACCAGACAGTGACCCAACGGGATACACGACTCTAACAATTATATGCAATTTATTTTGTGTGAATTATTTGTGGCCACAACACACCGCTTGTGCAGTGTCGGACCAACCTCTCCGCTAAAACTGAGCTGCCGGCTGAGCCCAGCGCTGCCCCTCTCCGGTCCCTCTGCAAGGACATGAACGCCACAGTCCTTGGCAGGAGGACCAGTAAGACCAGTAGAGGGAGCACGGGACTGGACCTGGGTGCAGCTCGCCCGGTGGAGGCAGCGGGGGCTCGGCGGAGCCTTTCCCCGCTCTGGTCTGGGAGGAAACACAGGGGGTTCTACAAAGGGACAGCAGAAAACAAACAAACAAAAGAAAAAGAGCTTTGTAACCAAGCAGACACATTTCCCAAAAATATTTTCTTCTCAGTCACAGAACCGTGGAATGACAAAATGGTTTGGGTTGGAAGAGACGTTACAGAGCATCTCCTTGTAACCCTCTGCCATGGGCAGGGGAACATTCCACTATCCCGGGTTGCTCCAAGCCTGTCCAACTTCCAGGGATCCAGGGGCAGCCACAGCTTCTCTGGGCAACCTGGGCCAGGGTCTCCCCACCCTCCCAGCCAAGAATTCCTTACCTATATCNGAATTCCTTCCCAATATCCCATCTCTCCCTGCCCTCTGTCACTGGGAAGCCATTCCCTGTGTCCTGTCCCTCCACCCCTTGTCCCCAGTCCTTTTATTTTTTAATACACCCTCATGATAGGCCTGGAATTGGCCTGGAATTGTTTAAAAGCTTGGATGTGGCACTTAGGGACACGGGTTAGTGCTGGGCTTGGCAGTGCTGGGGGAATGGTTGGGCTCAGTGGCCTTAGAGGGCTTTTCCAACCTAAATGATTCTGTGATTGTCTCATTCCAATACCTGGCTGAGCTCAGCTGAACTATGATATTGTGTAAAATATACCAAAGGGTTTAAAATGAATCTCTTTGAGCCAGACTAGGTTTGAGCAGATAATCAGTGATGCCTGCTGTGAGCTGATGAGTGAGAGAATCACAGGATTGTTTGGGCTGGAAGGGATCCTCTTGGATCTCTGCCACCCTCTGCCATGGGCAGGGACCCCTCCCACCAGCCCAGGTTGCTCCAAGCCCCATCCAACCTGGCCTTGGACACTTCCAGGGATCCAGGGGAGGCCACAGCTTCTCTGGGCAACCTGTGCCAGGGCCCAACCACCCTTTCCTCAAGCATCAGTGCTCAGCCTCACACAGGGAATTGCCTGTTCTCTGCCTGCCCATGGCCTGGGGCAGGACAGCCCAGTCCATAGGAAATCCCAGTCACATCTCAAGGGGTGAATTAAATCAGGCTGGGTAAAGCAGTGCTGAAATCCTGGGCCGATAAAGTCACTTGGAAGCCCTAACTCCAATTAGCTTAATTCCCCTCCAAAATGAATTAAACCCCAAAGAAAACAAATACTAAATGAGGGGCACTTTAATTCCACCTAAGAGCATCTACTTGGGATGTTAATGCCAATTAACTAATCCAGTTTAAAATTAATTTGGATTAATTTGCTTGAGATCCTCACCAGGACATGGGCTCTTTTTGGAGCTCCTGGAAGTTTGCATATGCACTTCCCTAACTTGGCTGACAGTGCATGGAGAAGGTCTCACTGTGTCTCTCCAGGAGCTGGAGCACCTGGGGCAGGGTTTCACCCATGTCTTGGACTCATATTTGAGCAGAGAGAACAAAGGGAGTTTTCTGTTTCAGAGTAACCACTGCAAGCCCCGAAAAACTGTAGCTACCGAGATATTTCTCCATGACGAAGCATAAAATAGATCTCATCCTTCAAAACACAAATTTAAATTCAGTAAGTTCTTCCCTGAGAGCATTGCCCAGCCCTGGCACAGGCTTTCCAGGGCAGGGGTGGAGTCCCCATCCCTTGAAGAATTAAGTGGCTATTTGGATGTGGCACTTGGGGACGTGGATTAGTGGTGGCCTTGGCAGTGCTGGGGGAATGATGGAACTCAATGGTCTTAGAGGGCTTTCCAACTTAAATGATTAGGATTTGTTAGGAAGGCCAAGATCCACCCCCCACCCCCCCTCCACTGGGATCCAAAAGGCCTCATAGCACCTCTGAGAAGGGATCATTACTGCTGGCAGCAGCCAGGGCACCAGCCAGCACCCCGAGCGTGCCAACTGGGCACCTCAGAGATGAGGAACTGCTCCTGCCTGACCAGGAGAACCTTGGGGCAGGCATTTGCCTCACTGACCCACGTAAGACTGGCCTGGCTGGACACCGAAGTCCTTGGGCAATTATTAAATGTTCCACTCACCCATAAAGCCCAGAGCAGCAAAGGCCTTCCGGAGGGTGTGGGAATGACAACCCATCCAAGGCAGGAGGGAGGGCAGTGCCACCCCCTGGCACCCCAAGCCAGCACTTGGGGCTGGGCAGAGGAGAGGGGGCTGTGCAGGGTCAGGGGTTAACTTCCCTGGCAGTTTGGGAATGGAGACTGACCTCTGGCAGGTGGAGAGGGGAGGAGGGAATAGACAGTGGGAACAATCCAGAAGGGAAGGTGGAGTTTCTGTGTTAAACAATTTCCAGAAGGAGAAGGGAGGTTTAGAGTCCAGGGGCCCGACCACAGCGTGAGAGACTTTGCCCAGGTTTCCTTCTCAGTCCTGCACAGGCTCCCTGGTTTCTCTGTGAGCTCTGCCCAACCCACCCAGGTGTGAGCAGACACTGTGACCAAACAGGGACCTGCTTTCCCCAGGGACACACGGAGCCAGAAATGCGGCAGTTTCCAACACACCGAGTGTCTTCCCTCCCTGCTTATAAATCACCTGGAGACGAGGGGCTGTTTGGGAGCTGGAGGTGAATGCAGGAAACATTGATGCAAGCTGAGATTGCTCAAAAAAAGAGCACGGGGTGGCAGGGGCCCCGGGCACTTAGTGCCTGAGCCATCTGCCCCTGTTCCTGCCGGACACCTCTGCACCCAGGTGGGGGGGGACTCGTGTTTGTCCATCCCCTCATTAGGAGCAGGCGCCTGAATGGGCTCATGTGAACAGTCAACAGAGCTTTGGGACAGGGGGGAAATGAGCCGTGAGGGGAGAAAGGGAAATCCAGCCCCAGCACTGACCTGCAGCTCTGGAGCACACACACCCCATGAGCTGCACCCCCAGTGGCACTGGGGCTCCTGGAGGGGTGACACCCTAAAATGCACAGGGTTTGGTTCTGCTTGAGCACAGGTGCCTTGGAGCTGTGTGGAAATGCGTGGTGATCACAGAATCACAGCACTGTTTAGGTTGGAAAAGCCCTCTCAGACCACGGAGTCCAGCCATTCCCACAGCACTGCCAGGGTCACCACCGGACCACGTTCCCAAGTGCCACATCCACATGTTTTCTGAACATGTTCAGGGATGGTGATTCCCCACAGCTTTTTAGGTGTTTTCCCCATATTAGGAATTGTACTGGAGGCCATTTTATACCAAGTCAGCTCCCAACAGCACGTGGACCAGCCCAAGGCAGCAGGAGGGACTGGGCCTTTGGAAAAGTCATTTTGGGCCCGTGGGTGGGGGCAGATGGAAATACTGGCAATGAAACAGCTCTCAGTGAAAAAGGGTGGGGTTGGCCCAGTGCACTTTTCCCAAGAGAAGGCGTGGTGGGTGCTGAGGAGCCCCCTCCAGGAATGCCCTACCTGCTCTGCATAGCAAACGCTCCACCCCCAGAGGGGACAGCACTGACTCACGGCCCCTTCTCACCTTCATCCCCGTGTTCCAGCTGGTGAAGACGGCAGAGCTGGACCCCAGGCAGAACTACCTGCTGGGATTCCACCCCCACGGGGTCCTGGCAGCGGGAGCCTTCCTCAATTTCTGCACGGAGGCATCGGGCTTTTCCGCGCTCTTCCCAGGCATCACCCCTCACCTGATGATGCTCTCCCTGTGGTTCCGTGTGCCCTTCTTCAGGGACTACCTGATGAGTGGAGGTGAGGAGCACGGCTGGGATGGGGGGAACACAGAGGGTTCACCAGGGTAGGAGAAGTCAAGGGGCTGTTTTCCCCCATCTGTAGCCGATTGGACCCCGTGCCTGGACACAGCCACTGCAGCTGGCACCCCAAAAACTCCCTGAAGTTAAAAATCACCCTGCTAGTTGTTATCTCTGTGGTTCCACTTCCCAGATGGCCTCTGAGCTCAGGGCACCACTGTGCCAGGTGCTGTGTCACAGCAAAATGCAGAGCAAATCGTGAGCACAGACGCTGAGAGCAGCAGGGCAGGGTGGGCCTGGCTTTCTCTCTTTCTTTCTTTCTGTAAAAATGATGTTCAGGCTTGAAATTGTGGTTGCCACGGAAAGAAGGAGAAAACCCCCACTTTTGCTGAAGCATCTGCTGCTTGCAGGGAAGCAGCACCCAGGGTGAGAGGATGAGAACAGCAGCTCATGCTGCTGCAAAATGACGTGGCAGGGGAGGAAGAAGTAGCAAAAAGGAATAGGAAGTGGAACAGGTAAAAATTAAATGGGGTTGGGGGGGAAGGGGAATTTTGAGAGATGTTTAGAGGCTGGCAGGATGGCCTCCACCTCTCACCTTGGGGCTTGGGCACGGCCACTTCTGCAGCTGACTGTGGGCAGAGTTCAGCAGACTAAACACAGGCGTCCAGTTCCACCTGATGGACCCCAGGGCAACCATCACCCTGTTTTCCATGGAAACTCTGGCTCCTGCTGCTGAAAAAATATTTACATGGACCGTGAGGAATCAAAACAGTGAGGTGGGAGGGAGCTGTGACCCAGGCAAGGGAAGGTTTAATCCCTGCAATGCAGGAGTTGGGTGCGTAGCTCATTTTCAGGCCCGTTGAATCCATTTCACAGAGAGGTTTTAACTTGCAAATTATTTCTGCCCCTGAAAAAAGAATTTTACTTTTTTTTCTTTTTTAGATAATCAAAATGATGTCGCTTTGTCATTTCTGAATTAAAGATTTCTAAATTTTGCATGTAAACAACATCAAGGGACCAAACCCCACATTACATTCCACTTCAAATCAGCAGCATCCACTGAAATTCGTGTTTTGACCTAAAGCAAATGTTTCCCTGACTTTAGAAAGGTTCAAGATTGGACACAGTTTCATTTGCCAACAAACCAAAACAGATTTTCCCTGGGGCTTAAGCACAGTTAGCTCTCAGTTTATTTTATTCCTAATTTTTTTTCCCTCATTAGTCTCTTCTGAGCCAGGCAGCAAAGGGATAATTGTGTGTTCACCCAGCAGGGCTGAGCACCAACCCAGCACCTTTCAGGGGAGCTGAGCTGAGGTTGTCAAAGAGCAGGAAGACTCTGGAAATGAAGTGTCTGGCACCCCTCCTGAGATGGATAATGGGGGGAAAAGCATCCCGAGCCCACCAGCGGGGTGGGTTCCACAGATCTCCTCATTAACCCCTCTCTGTCCCCCAGGCCTTGTTGCCTCTGACAAGGAGAGTGCCTCCTACGTGCTGCAGAGGCCAGGGGGAGGGAACCTGCTGGCCATCATCGTGGGGGGGGCTCAGGAGGCCCTGGATGCCCGGCCAGGATCCTGCACGTTGCTGCTGAGGAAGAGGAAGGGGTTTGTGCGCTTGGCCATCCAGCACGGGTGAGCAGGGGGCACTGGGCACGCCCTGGGCTGGGTGACGGGGGGTTTGGGGCAGGAATGGAGGGGATTTGGGGTGGGCTTTGCTGACCCTGACACCCCTTAGGCTGGGTTCCCCTCCCACAGCACCCCGCTGGTCCCCGCCTTCTCCTTCGGGGAGAACGACCTCTTCGACCAGGTGAGGAACCCCAAGGGCTCCTGGCTGAGGTGGATCCAGCACCGGCTCCAGCGGGTCATGGGCATCTCCCTGCCCCTCTTCCACGCACGAGGCATCTTCCAGTACAGCTTCGGGCTCATCCCCTACCGGCGCCCCATCTGCACCGTGGGTGAGTCCCTCCCCAGAGCCCTGGCACACCCAGGCTGGCCACACTGGCACCGGGCCCATGTTTTTTCACATCTCAAGAAAACCTTGTGGGTTTGAAGGCTTTGTGGTTCGTTGACTGGTTTCAACAACCCCATCCATGCCCAGCCCAGGAATCCGGTGAATTAGCCCAGGGAATTAATCCAGTCAGAGCCACTGTGTGGAAAGGCTGGAGCTCACCCCACTGATTCAGTTTGACAGCCAGCAATTACTTCTAATGGCATCGCGACCTGTTTGGATCCTCTCAGTGGTTTTATGGGCTGGGCAGTGTCACCAGGGCTCTTCATTGGCGGGGTGAGGGACTGTGTTACACGGTGTTGAAACCCTTCCTCACTGGGCAAACACAATCTCAGCAAGAGCCCAGAGCACGAGAGGAGCCTCACAGACCACCCCCTTGCCCCTTGCAGGCACCTGCTGGCTCTGGGAGATGGGAAGGTGCTTATTCCTGTGCTAGAAATAAAAACATTTAGATTTACCTTGAATTAAACACGATCTTCCAAAGATAAGAGGGCACTTGATTCCTAATAAAAAACAGATGCTTCAAAAAAACTTCAGTCTGAGCAAAGTGGAAGCAACTCAGCTGCAAATGTGTTTAGACAGCCTGCCACTGGCTCCTCTTTAATGCCTGTGCTTCTTTTCCAGTGGGGAAGCCAATTCCAGTGCAGAAGAGGCACAAACCCTCTGAGGAAGAAGTGGATCAAGTCCACGAGAAATACCTGAACGAGTTGTCCAAGCTCTTTGAGGAGCACAAAGCTCAATATAACATCCCAGCAGACAGCCACCTGGAGTTTATCTAGAGTGCCTCCAGCAAGGTGGAACCACGGAGATCAAGCTCCAGGCGTTCCCTTTCTCTGGAACCACCTCACAGCCTCAGCACACAGTTAACATATGGTCCATACAGCGTAGGGAGAAGAACTTGATTTTCCCAGCACTTGCATGGGTGTAAGAGCCAGAATTTTCAGTTCTTCATCACACAGGGGACACGTGGAAGGTATAAAGAAGGAGAAGAAAAATAATCCCATCTGTGGACAGCACTACTGAAACTCCCCAGCACACTCCCAGTCTGCCTTGGATGGCAGTTTTCCCCAGATATTTCCTGGCAGATCTGAATTCCTTAAAGTTTCCTTTGCATTGTTTTCGTTCTGAAATGGGATGATGAGCCATAATTCCTGCTGAATGTATGTGTTGTTTGGTTTTTTTTTTAAATATAATTACCCTAAATCAACCATTGTTTGCTTGGTGCTTTTTGTGCCCGTAATTGCTCGGAGCTCTTTTCTCCCCCCACCCGCAGCACAGGCTGCCAGAAAGCTCACCTGCCAGGCACCCTCAGCAGCAACACCAGAGAAAGGCTAAGAAAGGGCTCATCCAGAGGGTCTCACCATCCCTGGGCTCCAGGGGTGCTGCCTCTGACCTGATTAATGTAGTCCCAGGCAGCCATGCAGGGACCCCCGGCTATTGCAGGCGCTCACTGCGCGTTTTGTTTTACAGGTGAGACCATTTCCTGAGGGGAGGGGAGCCCGTGAGGGAGGGGAGAGGTGATGTGGGGCAGGAAATATCCCCTGGGCTTTGGGAGAGCCACATTTGGCAGGTGACCAAGGCTTTAAATAGCTGCGGCTTTTTGGCACCGAGAACTTCATTAAACTCTGCACTTAATGGGATTTTGCAGCGTGGAAGTTTCAGGTGGCAGGAAGCCACCTGCTCAGATCAGCTCTGCATCACCCTGCAGAGCCCTGATACCTCCACTCCTTCTCTCTCTCTCTCTCTGCCCTTCATTTCCCTTTCTCTTGCCCACGTCCCATTCCCAACCTGCAAGGAGCCACCAGAAATCCCACAGACCACGTGCACTTCATTTTTGTTCCTGAAACTGTGACAAATGTGTTTTTGGACAAGTTTTCCCTGTTCAAAACAATGAAAACTCTGTCTCAACTGACAATACTGGGGCCATCATTGGGTTTTGTTTCCTTTCCCCTTTCCTGCCTCCCTGAGCAAGTTGTTCCATCGGATTCTTAATCTGAATGACCTGTTGCAAATCCAACTTTTCCCAGGAAAACAAGCAGTAACAGGGAAGAATTTGGTGGAGCCCTTATCAACATCTCTAAGCACTCCTGTAATCCCACCCTTAATCCAGTCAAATAAAGCAGGTCACCTGCTATGATTTCTTCCTTGCTTTCTATTAATAGAATTTTTTTTTATACTGCCATTAATTAAGCACAGAGGTGCCTGAACAAGAGGAAGATTTATCCACCAGAAAAATTACAATATTTCTCTCCCACCCTTTTCTTTCAGTGTTCATTCCCACCCAAACTTTACCCTGGGCCCAGGGGTGTCCTTCCTATCCTTTCTTGTGCCTTCCCTGCTACTGGTCACCCATCCCCAGATGGGTCATCCTGACTGGAAGAGGGGAAAGGCAGCAAATGACTGGTCAGGGAAATCTCCCAGGGAGGAGTGGAGAGGAGGGTGCAGGAGCTGTCTGAGGGGTGCTGGGGTGGCCAGGGAGACCCAACAGCAAAGGGAGCCCAGGGTGCTGGAGGACAGGGGTCACAGGAAGGTGTTGGCTGCACACAACTGCCTTCCCTCAAGGTCACTTTTAGACACAGACTGGAACGTGCCCTTGATCCCTCAGGGACCTATATAGCCCAGGAGAGAGGGGCCAGCGCCTGGCCTTGTGTTAAACATATAAATACAATGTTCAGAGCAATAACTCATGGGTGCCCTTGCAGCCGGGGCCGTTTGGGGGCTCAGCACCCAGAGGGGTCTCATCTCAAGAGGCCAGAGCTGTCTTGGAGTGAAACTCTGTAAGTCCAGAGGCTTTTGTGCTATTTCAGCCTCCTCAGAGCTGTCTGGAGGATTAAAACTCCTCCAGTGCTACACAAGGCAGGAGAAGCCTTAAGGACAGAGCAGTGCCCAAATCAGCCAGTGAAACCAAACAGCACTGGGGTTGGACTCTGAGCTTGGAACGGGCTCAGCTGGAGGCACAGCTGGTACAGCTGAGGGACCCCCAAGCTGCCACCCGAAAATAAGGACCATTTACAGCCCAAACAACACTGGGTGTTTCCCTCCAGCACATCCACTCCCCTCTTCTGTGCCTGGGTTTGATTTGAGAAGCAAACCCAAGGAGAAGAGAGAAATTCTGCCCCTCTCAGAGGAATTTCAAATTTCACCCTTTTGGGGACTCCTGTGGAACCTCCAACTTGGAAAATGGGGTAGAAGATAAAAGTGTGGTGACTTGGTATTCCCCTGCTGTCTGTCTCTTCCTCCCACCTCTTCCCTCCTGATCTCTCCTGTATTTCTGCTGTGAGAGGCTCTAATCTGGATTTGCCTTACTTAGCAGGTCCAGATCAGGGGGCTCAGAAAAAAACCCTGATGACTGATGAATACAAAGCATGGACTAATTCTCCAAGGGAGGAAAGCCAAGCAAAAATGCCTTTTTTGCCATTCTGTGGCCCTAGCCCCTCCAAGTTGCTTTCCTGCCCTGGCTTAGAAGGTTGCTTGCTGTCCTTGCTGTTGCAGCAGACAGCTGGAGAAATGTGTGGGTTTCTGCTCAGGGGAAGATTTGCTGCCTTGAGTTCAATAGAGTCCCCAAATGTGGTATGTTAAACATCCCTCCCTCACGCCACAGAGCTTTTTCCTTCTCCAGAAAGGAAATAAAACTGCAAGTGCACCTGAAACCCATCACTTTGCATTAAAAAAAAAGAAAAAGTCACTAAAAACATTTAAAAAGTGAAGTTTCTCCATGAATATTGACACTTTTCTGGGGGGGGGTTAGTTCTGTCTGATTTGTACCCAGTGAGCTGCTTCTCTGCTTCTTCCCATCACCTGAGCTCACCTCTTGGCACAGCCTTTCTGGGAGGAAGATGCCCTGAAAATTCCATACAGAAACCACAACGGGAAGGATTTGAAATCCCTTGGGTTTTACGAAATGCTTTCAAGAAACCACGAATGCACCAAATGTCACACATTCAGAGGAAATTGTGCCTGCTCAGGAGAAAAATAATGCAAAGAACAGAAGGGCATGACCAATACTGGGTGAGGAGGGTTTTCTGATGCCCGAAAATTGAAGGGGAACAGGTGCCAGCAGACAGTGCTTTTATCTTCAGCACTACCAGCAAGGACAGAACTTGGGTTGCTCATCTCAAACAAAAGCTTCTGGACCAGGGGGTGTGTGGGTGCTGAGGAATTCAGAGGAATTCACCTCCACATCCCCCAGGACTTTGGACTGGGAGAGCAGCTCTGCACAGCCAAAAGCAGCTCAACAGGGCTGTGGATTTTTCCCCTGAGGGGACGTCCTGAGGTCCAGGGGATGTCCTGAGGTCCAGGGGATGTCCTGAGGTCGGGGTTTTCAGAACTGTTTACAAAGTGCTTATCTCCCACCTTCTGAAGAGGGCATCCTCTAAGCTGTGGGGATCTCCTAGAAAGCCTGAGCACCTCATTTTCCCCATCAGCAACCCTAAAATTTGGACAGAGGGGGCTTCACTCCGTGCCCACTCCCTGCAGTCGCGGCGTGTCCCCCCGGGTTCCTCCAGCCCGTGTTTTGTGCCAGTCCCATGACATTCCCTACCAACCCCAGGGTGTGCCTTGCTCCCTGGGCCTGCCAAGCCCTTTACAACTAAATAGGATCCATAATCCCCAAGAGGTGGAGCAGGAGCTCCTTTAGCCCCTCTGTTGGTGCTGGGCCGCTGCTGACCCCAGACCAGGAACGTCACAGGGCCAGAGATAAGGAATAAGCAAGACCCTGTGGCCCAAAGTCCCAGGTCACCCAGCCCCAAGTGATCTGCTGGAGGAAGGCTTGTAGCAAAGTTGAGACCCAAATCCTCCTGAACCATGGACCAGCTCACCACCCTCATTGCAAAACACTTCTTCCTTGGATCCAATCTAAATCAATCCTCTTTTGGATGAACACAGAGATAAACAGGAGAAGTAAGGATATCAGTCGAGGAAGAAATAGGCCAAGCAGCTTGAAATTACAATTATTTTAAAGCAAGAAAGCAGAATGGCTAAATTCTTACTTAAAAACAAGGAATAAGGAGGTGATGGGCAGATTTGGGAGGCATTTACTACAAAACATGGTCCCTTCCTCAGGAAGTGCCAATGGCACGGTAAAAGTCCCCTCCACATTAACCCCATGGCTCAGGAGTCCCTGCAGCCCCCACACCACACTGGTGATGGGTCTCCCTGGCCAAACTTTAGTCCTGGGCGTGGCTGGAGCAGCAGGAAAAGTTAATTTTCACTGAAACCTTCATTTGGGTAAGGAGGCCTTCCTTCCACCACCTCACTTTCCTCTCCATTGACCAGCACAGAGCATTAGAGGCATTAGGAGCAATGAAAGCCAGCACCAAGCCAAACCACTGGTGGCACTGGTGGCAGTAGGAAGGAAGGGGTATTGATCAATTCCTAGCAGGTCACGCTAAAACCGGCCTCACCAAAGATCTTCTGAAGCCTATTAGCCAAGGCACATCCTGGGGGAAATCCTCTTAGAGCAGTGGAGGTGAGAATGGAGCTGATGTTACCGTTCCCAGCGCTGCAGTCACAGAGAACCAGGGCTGGGCAGGGGTATTAAGGGGTCAGCAGGGCCATGCCCTTTATCTCAAGGGAGGATCAAGTCCCATCCATGTCATGTGTCACCAGGCAGACATGGTGCTAACATGCTCTTAAAACTCTCTGTGATGAAGGTGCCACAACCTTTCCAGAGAATTTATACCCAGCCCAAATTCTGACCCAAATTCTTCAGGGTGTGATTAGGCCCAGGGCTTTTGTTCCCATCCATTATGGGGATGAAGACAAGATAATTCCCTGCTCTGTATCTGTCTCCGTGTCTTTATATATCATCATGTCTCCTCAATCCACAGTTCTGCGAGCTAAAACATGTTTATTTGATCAGCTGGATGCAGCAAAACCTCCACAGTCCCCTCCCCCAGGGTGGGTGCCTGTGTGTGGATACAGCTGTACCTGTATTCCGTTTGATGAGCAGCTCAGCTTCTGCAGCTGGACCACACAGGGCCACGAGGACTTCCACGAGTCTGAAAGCACTCCCAGCACCAAGGAGCTGCTGGAAAATGGCCCCTGGAAGGAGGATTTCCCCTCTTCCCATTTATAACCCCGAAGCTGTTGATCTGTTCTTGGGTGCCCTCAAAACACTGGTGGGTTTTTGGCCCCCAAATTTCTCCCGTGGCAGAGCACTGAAAGACTAGACATGGTCTGGTTGAAGAAGGCCCTGCCCATGGAGGAAGGGGGTTGAACTATTTTTCCCTGTTATATTTAACCAGTTTCCCATGTCTCACGTCCCCACACCCTTCTTGGAGAAGAAAGCAAACACAATTGAGAAAAACACTAAAATCACCTTTTTTTAGGGGGTGGGGATGTGTGTGTGCCAATTCTTGTTTTACAACACCCCCTGCAATTGGATTTGAAATGGAGTTAGTTAACTGCCTATTACTGATTCTCCAGTGCTCATTCAGCACAGGGACCAAAGTTCTTTGGCCATACAGTTAATTTTTAGGTGCTCTAATTTTAGACTGTAGCTAGGCAGCTCTACCCTGACTTGCAGCCAACAGCCAAAATCTGGCTTTGCTCTGTGACTTGCATAAATCTTCCTATCTGTCTGGTGGGGAAAAGTGAGGGTGGGACTTCTTTTAAAAATATACATTTCTATGTTTTATTTTGGTTTTAATGCCCTCCAGCACAAAGCTCACTGTGAAGTCTCTCTCCCAGTTTTGGCCTGAACTTTGCTTCCACTTGTGAAAAAAAAATAAAAAAAAATAAAGGAGGTGTAAGCACAGCTCAGAAGGATGAGAAATTGCTACATTTCAAAACCTCTGTAATGCTAAATAACTTTTAACTCCACGAACAAAAAAAGCAAGTGCTGTGAAAACAGCTGATTCCAGCTTTGGGCACTGAAGTACCATTAACCAGTGAGTGTCACAGGACACACTCTTGCCCCAGTGCTGCCAAAAATAGTGGCTGTGTCTAAAGTGAGCATGGAGCTTTGCAGGGTTGGTGCTCCTACCCCAGACTGAGAAAGGAGATGGGAGCAGTGCACGGAAGAAGTGTGGGATTTCTGGTCCATCTCTGGCGATGGGCCAGTAAGGACTCCTGAAAACACACCAGCAAACTCCAAAGCAGGGGCAGAAAAGAGAGTCCAGGCACTGCTGTGCCCCTGAGGTGACAGAACATTTCCCCCAGAACAAACAGGACCTGCAGGATCCCTCCAGAAGCCACAGCCAGCAAGCAGCAGAGACCAGGGGTAGCCGTGAAGCTTATGAGTTCAAGACAAAGGAAAGGGGTGAAGGACCAGGCGTGGAATCCCTGCAACCACCTCTGAAGAGGTGCAGGTGCTGTGTGGGGATCTGGGAACACACCCTGAGCCCAAGATCCAGCTCATCACTCAGGCAAGGTCTCAGCCAAGAGCACGTGCCCATAAACATTCACCTGGAATCAGAACTGTTCCCATTTAGGCAGGAGAAAGGGTGAAGGGACAGAGTGAACCCTCCAGTGACTTTCTGCTACCTCAGTACAAAATGTCCAACATACCCTGGGGCAGGTGATGGACAGACCTCCCCAAGGGCAGGGGCAGAGGCCTGGGGGCAGCCTTTCCTCAGCAGTGCTGTTTGTGTGTCCCCCCCAAGCGGCACGTGGGGGCTCAGGTTGCATTTTGGGCTGCTGGGAGTAGTTCCTGCCCTCCTGTGCCTGAATTAACTGGCAAAGGAAGGGGACACAGTGTCTTGGAGGGAGAGCAGGGAGCACCGCAGGTGACACGCAGGGCACAGGGAGCACAGGCAGTCACATTTGGGGCAGGCAGAAAAATAACCACTGCAGGGAGTGAGAAAGGGGCTTGTCTCTGTTTTTCCAGCTTGGCAACCTGACAAAAGCAAACCTTTGCTGGCTCCTGACCGGGGTTCAAACTCCTTGTGAAATCCCAGCTCTTATCGTCTGGTTTGTCATTTCTGTCACTGGAGATTCAACGTCGCTCCCAGTGAGGGGATGTTACAGGCCACAGGAGGGGACAGGGATTTAAAAGCCCTGTGGATGTGGCACTTGGGGACATGGGCTGGTGGTGGCCGTGGTAGGGCTGGGTTGACAGTTGAACTCAATGATCTCAGAGCACTTTTCCAACCCAAATGATTCTGTGATTCCACGGAATAAACACTGAGCTGGACCTGATCACTGACACACGTTATGGTCTCCACCACAGGGGTGGATCCATCATCCTCTTAGTGAGCCCAGGAGTACAAACTGGGGAGAAAAAGCCCTTTTCAGATGCTGTGGTTGCACTCTATGCAACCACATGGCTGGATTGATGGACAACCCTGGGAGCTGTAAATCCTGTGTTTTTAAGGCATGTATTAACCCTGGAAACAAAAATCTACTAAAAATAATAATATTGCCCTGAAAGAGGAAACTTAAAAATCCACAAGCACAGGGTTAACCACAGGCAGGGGAAATCTCTATGGTTGTAAGTCCAAGAAGGAGAATTACAAGGATAGATAAGCCCTCCTGGGGTGCATGTGTTCTGATGTGCCAAATAGAGGGAGCTTCTTACATGATCCAAACCTCTGGCCCCTGGCTGAAAACACTGGGCACTGATGCTTTGAGAGCAGGGCAGAAACAAAGCCACAGAGCTGCACACCAACTGCTGACTCAAAGTACTGCAAATCCTCCCCACACCTTGCAAATGGCTCTGAAGAGAGGTGGGAAAGGAAAAACAAACGTGTCCTCAAAAGCTTTATTCAGTTGGCATTGCCACAAAAATTAAAAAAAAAAAAAAAAAAGCATTAAAAACTGTGGCTGTGTAAGGGTGCATTGCTGCTCTGCTGGGGGATTCTGTTGCTGCTAAAAACCAGAAATAAAGGAGTCTGGAACTACTGTGCATTGTTGCTGGCTGCAGGGAGCTGGAGGACTGGCTCCTGCCCGTGTTACTCTGCCCACAACCCTTGGGTTTCAGGCTCAGGTGGAGGAATAGGAGAGTATTTGAAAGGAGGTTATTGTCTGAGAATAATCGTGCCAGACACACAGGGCAATAATAGACAGGGTTGTGTATCTCCTGCACCTACCCAAGCACCAAGGAAACACAAACCAGGGGCTCTTCCAAACCCTCTGTGGAACCGGCACCGGGTGCGTGGCTCCTGTGTGGGAAAAGGCATCCCTGGGAAAACAGAGCCAAGGCAGAGCCAGTTCTTTGGGACTGTTTGCTGATTTTCAGGGAGCTGAATGGGGGAGAGAAAAAAAGCCAAGTTGCAGGACAAGTTCTGGTGGAAGAAGTGAGGTGGGAGCTGGCTGGGAGCCAGGGCCCTGTGTCAGTCACTGAGTCCCAGAAGGGGTGGGGTTGGAAGGGACATTAAAGCCCACCCAGTGCCACCCCAGGCCATGGGCAGGGACACCTCCCGCTATCCCAGGCTGCTCCAACCAGGCCTTGGACACTCCCAGGGATGGGGCAGCCACAGCTTCCCTGGGCAACCTGTGCCAGGGCCTCCTCAGCCTCCCAGGGAAGAATTCCTTCCCAATATCCCATCTAACCCTGCCCTCTGGCAGTTTAAAGGCATTCCCCCTCATTGTGTCCCTACATGCCCTGTGAAGGTGGAGGCTGTCCTGGGGCTCAGCTGCACTCTCAGGGGTCTGGGCTCAGCTTTCCTCTCCTCCCAAGAAATGTGGTGTCAAAATCTGCACCTGCAAGTCAAGGATTAAAGCTGCTGCTCAGCCTGGGGCTACGGTGGCTGTGTCTGTGCTCCTGCCAGCTGTGATACTGCAGGAAGCACTAAGAGTTTTTATTATTATTATTAGGGTTTTTATTTATTTTATTAATGCATCCTTCCAGGCTGGGATGCTGTTGCAATGTATGGAGCGAGAAAAGGATTCCAGACCCTGCCCCGTGCCCTGGGCTGATCCCACAGCGTGGGCAGCAGGGCAGGGGGGAATCTCCTGGAGAAGAGAAGGATCCAGGGAGACCTGAGAGCCCCTTGCAGGGCCTAAAGGGGCTCCAGGAGAGCTGGAGAGGGACTGGGGACAAGGGATAGAGGGACAGGACACTGGGAATGGCTTCCCACTGCCAGAGGGAAGGACATTGGGAAGGAATTGCTGGCTGGGAGGGTGAGGAGGCCCTGGTAGAGGTTGCCCAGAAAAGCTGCGGCTGCCCCTGGATCCCTGGAAGTGTCCAAGGCCAGGCTGGAGCAACCTGGGCTAGTGGGAGGTGTCCCTGCCCATGGCAGGGGGTGGAACTGGATGGGCTTTAAGGTCCCTCCCAACCCAAACCAGTCTGGGATTCTGTGATCAGGATTCAGAGGATTTGCACCAAAATATATAAAAAGGTGCCTGTAGGTCAACAGAAAGATGATGGATCTGGAGAGATGGTGATCCCAGCACACAGACTTTTCTCTCTCTGCCTCTCTCGTGCTGTCACAACACACCAGTATGATTTTTTGCAGGTTTTTATTCCAGTTACAATAAGAAGAGATACCTCAGCCCTCTTTTTGCTTGTAGATAACTTTATTTAACTCTACAGGCAACACAGGCAGGAGAACATTCCCCTTTCACTCAGCAGTACTGCAGAGGGGATTTATTTCTGTTCTGGGCTCCCTTTTGGAGGTCTCAGCCAAGACCTGTTGGGCAAGACCCTTTCTTTAGACATGCTCTCGCAATTTTACATTTTCATACAGATTTCAACAGGCCAGTACAAGTGTTGGAACACAGCCCTGTGGCCAAATGGGGAGAGAACAGGTCCTGGTGCCAGTTTGACTCAAAAAGCTGGGGATGGGAACGCCTCAGGGGACTGAGAAAAGAATCAAGCACTCTTTCACCTCTGAGTGGCAGATTTAAGCTCACCACAGCAGAAAATATGAGCTGGTTTTTGGTTTTTTTTTTTGTGAAACACACTGGTAGACATCTCTCTGGGCCAAAAAGTAGATGTTGGAAAAAAGCTGCTGACTCCAGTGGGCACTACCCTGCTCCCTCCCAAAAAAACAGGCAAGAGTTGAAGCGTTTTTGGGGGTGTTTCAGTGGTTATTGGTACCTGTCCTGCACGGGTGAGGAGCTCAGCGTGCTCCTTGCTTTCCACAGGCTTTTCCTTGAGGGATGTTAAAGCACTTCTTAAATACAGATTATTCCACTTTGTCCAAATTGCAGAGGAGGAAAATGAAATCAGGGAAGGGGTGGTGGTGGCCTGATCCTTTGTCCAGAGCTGTAGCAAAGTCCTCTCTCTACCAACTGGGCTGGAAATGACTCTATTATAAAGAATCTGGTTTAATCTCATGGGAGCTGGGACGGACCCATCTGAACTCAGAAACCTCTTGGCCAGTGCAGCTACATTAAAGCCTTGGTTCAAAGCTAAATAACCCCTTGTTTCTTAGGGGAAATCTGTTTGAACAGATCCTTGTTAGAAGAAATGAGGCTTGGTCAGTGGTTTGGGCACCTGCTGGCACAGGNCTCCTCCTAGCGGGCTATAAAGGGATGCGCGGCCGGGGTTTCTCCCACTCGCGGCTGCCCCGGGGAGCGGAGCTGGGGACACTTTTCCATCCCATGGCCGTGCCCGGGTCCTGACCGCCCCTCCGCCATGAAGACCATCATCGCCGCCTACTCCGGGGTGCTGCGAGGTACCGGGCTGGGGAGGAGGAGGAGGAGGAGGAGGAGGAGGATGCTGCGGGGCGGGAGCGGCGTTCCCGAGGGCTGCGATGGGAGCGGCACCGAAACACCTCTATGATATTCCCCCCCCTTACGTCTTTGGCGGCGGGAGCGATTGTTTAAGGGGGGAAAGGAAGGGGAAGAGCGATGTGCGATGGCGCGGAGGCGGCCGCAGNGTCCACGGCCAGGTTGGAGTAACCTGGGCTGGTGGAAGGTGTCCCTGCCCATGGCAGGGACTCGGAATAAGATGAGCTTTGAGGTGCCCTCCGGCCTACAGCGTTCTGTGATTCTCTAAAGCGGGGAACGACACGCTCTGCAGAGGGGACGGGGGAGCTCCCAAATCCCCATCCCGCGCAGAGAGCAGCATCCCCGGGGCCAGGGGCTTCGCTGTCAGCCGCTCTGAGGGACCAGGGCGGTGCTGCCGGGCCCGCCCCTCCCCGCCCTCCTCCTCCTCCTCCTC